>OZ023263.1:171242206-171842206 GCA_964006375.1 Tillus elongatus | reverse complement strand
ATATGGTTTGTATTCTCAGGCGTGTCAAGAGCCTCGCAAAAAGCCGATGTCAAAAACCTGCTGTGAAAAAATTCTAATAAAAAAATATATTTCGTTTTATATACCAAAAAAGAACCAGTACTGGTGTTATCAAGGTGAACAGACAAAAAGTTATGAAAATAACAACACAAAGCTTTATGAATATAATTGGCATATAAATAAAGCGAAAGGATATTGCCAACGCAAAAACGACAAATTTCGGAACGCAGCAAGTGCGTTATAATAGTGAATTTTCATTAGAATTTTACACTATTAGAACAGGATGTTACGAAAATAATACTTTTAATTTTAACAGACATCGAAGATCCGGCTTAGAGGTCCTAATACAAGCTTATTTGAAAAATTTCTCTCTATTATAAAAAAAATATTAAAATCTTGTGTTCTAGCTCCTTTTAAGAAAAGAAAAAACCTCGAATGCCCGAAACATAATAATATCCCTAGAAAATTAAAATTTTGTGAATCTAGGTACTGTAAGTCTCTTTAAAAGAAACTTGTATTACAGATTTTATTAAAGTTACAACAGCTTTTTAGCAGAAAATTTAATTCATGTTTAGAAAAGAAATATGTCTTCCAAATTATAAATGTATCAGGAATTTTGCCTTACTAATCGCCTGGATAATTTCGTGAAACCGGTGTTTTCAACAACAGGAAGGTTTTTTAAAAACAAATTCTGTTAGTGAATTTTTTTAATTAAAATTTACTAATATTAGCAAATAAGATGTCCGCTACAATGGTTACTTCATCCAACTTGTGTTATTTGCTGTGAGAATCATTTTATATAAGGATCTGTTATGGTGAACTAAACCCTGATTTCTTCTGCGATTCATTTTAGTAGTCTTCTAACACAGCAAGTGAAAACAATCAAAATGTTCCTACTTCTGAATTCATAAAAGTCAAGAAGTCAATTCATTGTTCAAACAACTTACCTACTTGAACAATTAATCAACGATATTACCGTTAATATTCTTATTTTTTATTTCCAATTTTAGAACCGTATTTTACAATCATTTACTCTTTAACCTCAAATCAAAACTGTCAAGCCATGCGAAATAAACAAAACACGTTATTGTTCTTTGGTTTTCAATCTTAGAAGCATTATATGCAAGTTGTTATATCTACTTTAATCACAATCATTTACTACTTAACTTCAAAACATAACTGTTAAACCATAATAAATAAACCAAACAGGTTATTATACTTTCCTTTTTAATTTTAACAGTAATATAAAATCATTTACTTAACCTCAAAACAAAACTGTCAAACGATACTAAATGAACAAAACACACTATTCCATCTGGTTTTTACTTCAGTTCGTTGACATAAACCTTGGTTATTTTCCCCTCTCAGTTTCAGGCGGAATATTTTCTTTAATTTTACAAATCCGCGCATCCGAATATATCCGAACGAGGTCATTAGGGTGGGATCTCCACAATTCGGTTGTGAACGTTCGTTGCACATTAGGATCTTGTGGAAATCCCGCCTTAAGTGAGTTATTTTGTTTCGTTATCGCTGCGTTATGATACATGCCTGTGGCATACGTACTAATCTACGCGTGACAGATGACTACTCTGTCTTTGTCTAACATCATACTTTAACCACTTAAGTTGTTTCAATTCAGGTCATTGAGAATTTAATTTTAATTTTGGAAAAACTCAAAATTTTGTAAACCAAATTACTTAAAATCTACAGCAGATGTTTGTTTACTTCACTTCTAGCTATACGTTAGGTCGTTTTTATGGGGGAGGCCAGGCTAGGACTATACAGACTAGCCTTCAATAGTGCACTGAAGATCCACCCAGGCTTCAGGGGCCACTGCAAAATTCAGAAGATAGTGAAGGCGCCCATGCTTGAAATGAGGTCAAACTACGCGAGCCCGCTAATTTGCAGGAAAAACAACTTTACAGTGGAAATCCCCGACCGCAAAGCATGGCGGGAGGAGACGCCGGGCATACCACGGGACGTGCTCGTCTGGTTCACGGACAGATCCGGTGGGGAGCGTGGGACGAGGGCAGGTGTTTATTCGGAAGGACCGAGCGTAAGTCATAGTATTTCCCTCTGAGCCCATGCAATGATCTTTCAGGCCGAAATGTACGCCATACTTTACTGTGTGCGACAGAACAATAGGAGGGGCTACACCAGCAAGCGGATCCTCATAACCACAGACAGCCAGGCAGCCCTTAGCGCCCTAAGTAGCCCACGGGTAAATTCCTGGCTGGTGAGTAAGTGCCGATACGAAACAAGCGACCTGGCTGGGCAGAATGAGGTCACCCTCATCTGGGTGCCGGGTCACTCGGGGGTCAAAGGCAATGAAGAAGCTGGCAGTCTCGCGAAGAAAGGCTCAGCAGAACCATTTAGAACCAGTTCTGAGCATGACAAAGAGCACGTGCAGGGGAGCCATTAAGTCCTGCGTCAGAAACTAACACAAGGTGTACTGGGCAGACTGTGCAGGGCTCAGACATGGGAAGTCAGTAATTGACGAACCCAGTTTAAAGAGAGCTGTGGAGCTGCTAAATCTTAGCAGAGTACAGCTCAGAAACATAAAAGGTCTCTTGGCGGGAAACATGGCCGTCAAGAAACACCTGCATAAAATGGAGCGGTTCGAGGGGGACCACGCATGCAGACACTGCGGCGAGGGGGAGGAATCATCCCAGCACATCTTGTGCGAGTGTAAAGCTCTGGACCGCAAAAGACAACTGATCAACGGTCAGTCTAGACTGGAGACAGAGCAATATAAAACTTCACCCTACCAATCGCTGTGCAGACTAGTTCAAGCCACAGTTATTTTGGAATGGGTGGAGTAAAAAGACTAAGGGCATGCACAATAAGCCAAAGGCTGCAGTGATATCTGGGCGGTGAAGTCGCGGACGAGACCTTGGGAAAAATGTCTCATTCCAGTTACTTTAATACTAAATATTCTATTCAAACATATTTTTTATATTTTTTGGGGAAAAATATGTCCGTTATAGCTGATTGACGAACTCGTTCACGGTTGTAACGAAATGAAGGCATGTGCCAAGTTTTGTTCAAGTCAGTTGAGATTTTCTGAGTTATTGCTCGGATACACACACACACACACACTCAAACACGCATATATATATATATATATATATATATATATATATATATATATATATATATATATATATATATATATATATATATAGATATAAAAATTCAAACGGACCTTGCATATCAAAAA
Source organism: Tillus elongatus (assembly GCA_964006375.1). NCBI lineage: Eukaryota > Metazoa > Arthropoda > Insecta > Coleoptera > Cleridae > Tillus > Tillus elongatus. Next base: position 171,838,968 of record OZ023263.1, on the reverse strand, counting down.
TTTTTCCGAAAGTCTCACCATTGTTAGGTCTCCATTAACTAAGAGGTGGTGAAACTGCGCAACAAAGTAATAATTATGTATCTGTGAATGTGGATTTCGAGTTTGTGCTAGACAGTCATACAGACATACATATTTTATTTGTGTAAACTCGCGGCCTTTAATTTTGTGTTTTCTGAAAAGCAGAATAAACAAGGACATTGTTTCATAGGCCCCGAATGTGATGGCAATAGAGCTGCAAACAAATATGCCACTTACTTAATCAGATTTATTTATTGTCTTCTAAAAAATGTTACACACTTATTTTTGCATTCCGGTAATTAATTGTCCAGGTCAGAATAAAAATTCTATAGTAGCATGCATGTATGCTGAACACTTCGTAATGAGCAGTGTTAATAATATTCAGTCCATTGAGTTTTTGGATTTTCGGTCAACTCACATGGAGCGTGATTCAATGCATGCTACTGTGGACTGTGCAACACAATACGCGGAAGTTTTTGTCGCGGAGATTGGATTATTGTGGCTTTATTAGCAAAGAAAAATAAACCGTCTATAGTCAGTGTACTGAACCATAAGGACTTCTTGAATTTTAAAGATCTGATAACTAAAATAAAGCACAAAATTGGGAATTTTTTTGCTGGCAAAAAGTGCGGTGGTTGAAAATTTAAAAGCATAATCCACAATTAATTTGATTACTGCAAAGTAAATTTTAAAGTCCTTAATACAGACGTCAGAAGAGGAAGCGAAAATACATCTAAGAATAACATATACAAAGCTGTATATACCCGAATAAGTTACCAATCAAAAAAGTTAAATATGATTATTTAATGGAACTCTGTAATCTAAGAAATAGTGTTATTCCTAAAGAATGTCATGAGTTTTATAGATCCTTGCCTAGAATATCTGCCAAAGACAATGATTCTGATGATGATGACATAACTTCAGCCGCAACAGCACAAGTACTTCTGAAGAAAAAACTTCTGGACGGAGCAAGTGCGTAATGGTAGTGAATTTTCATTAAAATGTTTTTAATAGCAAACATGTTTTTTTAAGAAAGCAGCCATCAATCTATATAGTATAAACAATGTGCCATGTTTAATCAAAATAACTTTATTGTTTGAAGATGTACAAAAATTTCCGAAAGTTAACTTAAATTGTTCCCGAAATAACTGGTTTCCTGGTCAACCTTATAGGTTAGTAGCAAATTGAGCTATTCAAATTTGAAGCATTTAATGAAAATTCGCTACCATAACGCACTTGCTGCGTCCCGAATTTCTTTTCGTACAAAAATGTATTATATTTCGATGGAAAATGCAAAAATGCAAAAACATAGGGCGTGTTCGATTAAAAAAAAAAGAAAATTTGAATCACCAACGATTTATGGGCCAGCCTGTAATTGTAGAAATATTTTTTAAGATGTAGATTAAGACACCCTATAAATAATGTATACCTTTTTTTTCGTAACTTGCATAATAACGGATATATTGAGCTCTAATGATTTTTTACGAAAATTTGACAAAAATGATATACCATTAAACGATAAACTCTATAGCCAACACTACTGCCAAAGCATCAGAGAAAGGGTCTATTTTAAATTAATTTTCTGGGAATATTTTAGTAAAATGAAGGACAATGACGATTGAAACTAAGAGGCTTTGTGAAGCATTCTTCTTGAGACATTTTCTTTCCATAGCTCATATTAATTTCAGGTTCATTGCCTAAATATTACCTATTTTGACGTTTTAAATCGCGACTTTGACGTTTTGAGGAAAACCCAATTTTTTTAAATGCCTTTAACTTTTTTGTCCTTTAACCTGCAGATCTAAATTTTTGTAGCTGGCTTACCTATGATCATATGTACCCGCGTACCGTACTTTGTTAATTCCGGAGATATAAATTTTTTTCAAATGAAAACTCAAAATTTTCCCGGAAAACCTCGTCCGATTGTGCTGGCTGACGAACTTGTCCAATCTGTTTACAAAAGGAAGGTATGCGCCAAATTTTATCAAAATCGGCCCATTATTTTTTTAGTTATCGGTGTGATACATACATATATATATATATATATATATATATATATATATATATATATATATATATATATATATATATATATATATATATATATATATATATATATATATATAGATATATATAAACATAAAAATTGAAACTGACCCGGATATGGGTTCTAGGGGTCCTAGTTCGCGCTCATTTACAAAAATTTTTTCAAAATTCAAAAGTCGGGATCTTCCCATTAGTGAATTTATTCTACGAAAATTCACTAAAAAGAAAGAGATCTAACAAGTAAAAGATTATAGGTGAAAAAATATTGTTAAAATTATACTTCGCTTGTTTTGTCATTATACTGCCTTCAATCGCTAAACTATGAAGTTACTGTTTTTGATAGTTGTCTTCTATTTGATAATAAGATCACTACTGAACTATATTTTAATATTGTACTTGTACATAAATATTGTATAACTATTAAGTCAAGATTGTATAACTAAATCTTTAATTTTTGTTGATAATAAATAGAAAACAAAGTATTTTTCCTTTTCTAATGTTACAATTTCCTAGTTTCCTGAATGCTTGTTGTAAAACAATGACATATGGACCAAACTAAGATGTTGCACAGTAACTACGTGACTGAAAATGGTTTAGTTTAGAACAGCAGAAAACAAAACCTTTGGTATAAAAAAGGAGACTGTTCGGTGGTTTGAGCAAACTTAAAACAGTTTTTTTTTCACTTTCTGAAAAAAGATTTTGGCTCATAGGTCCTTTTTATGTGATACCCTTGATATAAAAGTTCATGTATTAGTTTAACTTTATGAAAATACATTACTTACTTACCCAGCATGAACCGCAGCTTGACTGGTCTCTAATATGCCCAATAGTACTACAGTTGGGCCACTGTTCCCTAGCATCAAAAGACGAAGGTACCATTATTCTACTGGTGACATGTGCTTTCTTAGGTAAAATATTTTCGCTAGTTACAGCACCTAAACGTCCTGTGATTTTAGACAGTGGAGTATCTTTATTAAAGTTTCTTCCAGCTTTCCATGTTGACTGTAGGGAGTTGATATGATCTATAAATTCATCTGAGAGAGGGTCAATCATCTCTGAGTAAGATGAAGATACTGCTAAAACGACCAATATAATATTTATTCTACACATGATTACTGAAAAAAAAATGAAAAAAATTCTTTATATATCTGTTAAAAAGTGCATGGAAGACATAATCTTATGTTTTTAAAACAATCTAAATTTGGTTGCAAAGTACTTATTATACGCTAAGATTAAAAATGATTTGTTCATTTCTAAAAAGCAATAAAATAAATAAATGTGGTTCAATCGCAAAAATTAATGACAAGAGTCGAAAGAGGTGTATTTCTTGATATTTCCAGTTTTTTGATAGCTCTAGAAATGGAGCACTAAAATACACAGGGACGCATATTTTATGTTAACATAAATATTACGCTTAGTTTGTATTTAAACGGTCGTCGTCAATTTTATGTGCGTGATTTCCCGAATCGAAGTGTAATGTTGCATAAGTGGAAAAATAATGGATGAGTTAAAATGAAAACTGGCAGGAGTGGTTCTGAATGCAATTCTGAAAATGAAGAGCTGGTAAGACCACTAACTATTTGTAGTCCAAGTCGATCAGTGAAGCGACATACGGCACCGTGAAATTTATCTGCCACAGGAACTCCAAGAAATCTGTACAGAACGAGATTCCATCCGTACAGAAAAGCAGTGGTTTAGGCATTAGCAAAATATGATAGACAATGCCGTACTTTTTTTTAAATTTCAACAACACACCACGAGGGCTTACAGCCTAAATACTATCGTACCGTGGGTGTCGGCAAGGAGGAAAGAGGCCACTTGTTAATTCTGAACTTGAAGGTTTGGAGGTTCGGGGGAGAAGGAAAAACATGTGCCGGCAAGGAATTCCACAACTTGGAAGTCATCGGTACAAAAGAGCGGGCATAACAAGATGTTCTATGTCTGGTGACCTGGACAGTAAAAGGATGCATTCGCTTTGTTCCCCTGGTATATCTGTTGGGGGCAGCAGGTGGAGGAACTATGGAAGAAAGCTCCTCTGAGCAGTGCCCGTGCAGATATTTATAAAATATAGTGAGGTCACTAACGGCACGTCGGTGGGCAAGGGATGGCAGCCTTTGGGTGAGGGTACGATCACCGATGTATAGCACTCTTCTGCATGGAGTCCAGGATAGCAAGTGTAGAAGCGACAGCAGCATCTCGGATGTGGGAGCAGTATTCGAGGTTTGGTTTTATTTGTGAAGTATATAAGGTTATAGAGATTAGCTGGTGAAAAGTATTTGCGAGCCCGGAAGAGGAAACCTAATTTCTTTGCAGCCGCTTCTGCAATTGATGTGTCATGGTGCCAGTTGAGATTTCGATCCACAGAAATGCCAACAAGTGAAAAGGACTCATTACTTTTAACAACTTGGTTGTTTATTGTGATGGGTCTAGGGCTGGTGTATCTCTTATGAGAAAGAAAGCAAGACTGAGATTTGGTGGGGTTGAATTGTACAAGATTTCTACTTCCCCAGTCTAATATTTTTTGGAGATCCACGGAGACAAAACCCTCCATGAGTCTGCGATCCTCATCTAATTGGGCTAAAGAGACAGGCTTAGAATATTGTATATTTGAGTGGAGGGTGCTGTCGTCCGCGTAACTGTCATCTGGGTTGGATGTGCTAGAGAGAAGGTTATTGATCTGGAGAAGAAACAAAGTAGGGGTGAAAGCTGAACCTTGAGGAACTGCATTGGATACAGTTTAGAGGAATGGCTATCCAGGACAACAGAAATACCCCGGTTGGAGAGGAAATTTGCTGTCCACCTACAGAGTTTTGGTGGTAGGCCATAGGCCGGTAGTTTATTAAGCAGCGCTGCGTGCGAGACCTGGTCGAATGCTTTGGATATGTCTAAAGCGACAATCCGGGTTTCACCGTGTAGCTCCATAGACTTGTTTCAAGAATGGGTGACAAAGGAAAGGGGGTTGGCAGTTGATCTGCGCTGATTGAATCCATACTGCCTGTCGTGGATTAGACTGTGTTTTCAAGAAATCTTGGTAATTCGGTGTTTATATACTTTTCCATCACTTTAGAGACTTATTTTTAGGAGTAATGGAGACAAATAATATAACAATTTCTTAAGTCCGAAATTAAGTTTTGAAGACTTGAAAATGTTCGTTAGATGTATTATTAAAAGTGAAATAATATTTTACAAAGAAAAACATATCAGTGAAGAAATATTACAAGAAATGCTTATCACAAGTGCTGTTTAATACCAAAATTAACTATGTAACATTTCACATAATATACATATGATTATATATGACGTCCTTTGTGAGTCCTGGACGAAATAAAAAGAATATGTCCACAGTATCTACTGCCTGTTCTACGAGGCACCTAACAGAAGTTAGAGCGAAGTCCCTTGTGATAACGTCTTGATTGACGCCTGATTCCGGGGGATATCGGGTCCAAATGAACTAACGGTCATCTTGAGCATTCTAGGGGAGTGGAATGACCCTGTAGATTGAAACCGTCACGGTAATCTTTGAAAAATCAGGAGGCCTCACTTACACATTACTCAGCGGGAAAATTTGAAGTAATACTGCCCTGAGTCAAGCACTGGGGAGTGTCGGATCCAGAAGTACTTGGACGGATGTTGAGGAATCAAGAGGACTGCAATAACCCTCGGAGATAGACATCTGTACCATTGGCTTTAAAACGATCATGCAACTTCGCTTGGGTACTGCCCGGGAACAAACCACCGCTTTGAGTCAAAAACTGGCGGATAACGGCTTCATATAAACTCAGAGAAAGGTTGAGATATGTAGAGAAGTGGACTAACCTCTTGATATTGAGACATTCACTGTGAGCTTTATATACCTGCTTAGCTACCGAGACAGCTATTAAAGTTGTAATGTTTGAAAACCTTTAAGCCAAACAAAATTGTAATAAAAGAACGCGTGTTTCAATACAGTTAAATTTAAAGAGTTTGATATGAAAATTCGAAAATATTGTTGCGGTTCAACCAGCCTTTTTTTTTTTTTTTTTTTTTTGTTCCCTCAGGGCTCGTCCGCGGCCTTGCCGCCCCGATAGCACCGCAACCCTTGGTTGATTGTGCATACCCCTAGTCTTACTCCACCCATTCCAAAATCACTGTGCCTTGAACTAGTCTGCACAGCGATTGGTAGGGTGAAGTTTTATATTGCTCTGTCTCCGGTCTAGAGTGACCGTAGATCAGTTGTCTTTTCCGGTCCAGAGCTATACACTCGCACAAGATGTGCTGGGCTGATTCCTCCCCCTCGCCGCAGAGTCTGCATGCGAGGTCCCCTTCGAACCGCCCCATTTTATGTAGGTGTTTCTTGACGGCCATGTGTCCCGTCAAGAGACCTGTTGTGTTTCTGAGCTGTCCTCTGCTAAGGTTTAGCAGCTCCACAGCTCTCTTTGAACTGGGTCCGTCAATTATTGACTTCCCATGTCTGAGCCCTGGACAGTCCGCCCAGTACACCTTGTGTTGGTTTCTGACCCAGGACTTAATGGCTCCCCTGGCAGTGCTCTTTGACACGCCCAGAGCCGGTTCTGGTCCCATAAATGGTTCTGCTGACCCCCTCTTTGCGAGACTGTCAGCTTCTTCATTGCCTTTGACCCCCGAGTGACCCGGCACCCAGATGAGGGTCACCTCATTCTGCCCAGCCAGGTCGCTCGTCTCGTCTCGGCACTCACTCACCAGCCAGGAATTTACCCGTGGGCTACTTAGTGCCTTAAGGGCTGCCTGGCTGTCTGTGGCTATGAGGATCCGCTTGTTGGTGTAGCCCCTCCTCTTGTTCTCCCGCACACAGTGCAGGATGGCGTACATCTCGGCCTGAAACACCGTTGCATGGGCTCCGAGGGAAATACTGTGACTTACCCTCGGTCCTTCCGAGTAAACACCTGCCCCCGTCCCACGCTCCCCGCCAGATCCGTCCGTGAACCAGACGAGCGCGTCCCGTGGTATGCCCGGTGTCTCCTCCCGCCATGCCCCGCGATCAGGGATTTCCACTGTGAAGTTGTTTTCCCTGCACATTCGCGGGCTCGCGAAGTCTGACCTCATTTCAAGCATGGGTTCCTTCACGATCTCCTGAATTTTGCAGTGGCCCCTGAAGCCTGGGTTGATCTTCAGTCTACCATTGCAGGCTAGTCTGTATAGTCCTAGCCTGGCCTCTCCCATAATAACGAAGTGTAGGGGGGGTAGATCCAGCAACACCTCCATGGCGGCTGTTGGGGTTGAAGACATGGCCCCTGTGATGCCTAGGCAAGCCATCCTTTGGATCTTGCCTAGTTTTTGTTTGGCACTGGATTGTGTCACCTTAGGCCACCAGACCAGTGCCGCATATGTTAACGATGGTCTGACCACCCTTGTGTACAGCCAGTGGGCCATACCAGGTCTTAGTCCCCACGTTTTTCCATATAGCCGCCTAGTGACGGCTAAGGTCATGACTGCCTTACGCAGTATTTTTCCAATGTGACCATTCCAGGTTAGCTTAGAGTCCAATACGACCCCAAGATATTTTACCTCCCTGGCCATTGGAACGCTCCTACCGTATAGAGTGAGAGTTCTGTGGCTTTCACACTTCCTCCTCCTCGTAAACGGCACGACGGTTGCTTTCTCGGGGCTCACCCCGAGCCCTTGATCAACCGTCCACCCTTCCACCACTTTCAGTGCAGTCTGCATACGCTCCCACACTGCCTGTGTGACCTTTCCTCGGACTATGATGACAATGTCGTCCGCATAGCCCTGTACCTCATACCCCCCTCCCGAGAGCCTCCCCAGCAGGCCGTCCACGACTAGACACCAGAGCAAGGGAGACAGAACGCTCCCCTGCGGACACCCCGCCGCGACCCCCGCCAGCAGAGTCCCTCCCGCGAGTGAGGTGAACACCGCCCTGTCCCTGAGCATGGAACCGATCCACCTGCAGCAGGTCTCCTCTATTCCACGCTCCCGGGCAGCTGCCAGAACCGATCCGAACGAGGTGTTGCTAAAGGCCCCCTCTATGTCTAGGAAGGCCCCCAGCGCCACCTCCTTGTTCTCCAGCGTATTCTCCAGTTTCAGCACCAGTTGGTGCAGTGCTGTTTCTGTTGAGAATCCTGCTCTGTATGCATATTGTCCGCAATGTAGAGGATATGCTTCCAGTACACCGCCCCTAATGTGCCGGTCGAGCAGTTTTTCCACTGTTTTCAGCAAGAAGGACATGAGACTTATTGGCCTCAGGGACTTTGCCTGGTCTGTTGGACGCCCAGGTTTAGGAATAAATACAACCCTGGCCAGTCTCCATGCCCTCGGAATGTACCCCAGAGCCAGGCTGGCCCTCATAATGAGGGTAAGCACCGGCGCCAGTATATCTATCCCCTGTTGGAGCATGATGGGCATTATTCCATCAAATCCCGGCGATTTGTATGGCTTAAAGCTGTTAATGGCCCATCTGATTTTGCTCCAGGTAACCACCTCTTTAGCGACTGTCCAGTCTACTCTAGATGCCCGCCTATAAGGCGCCTCTATTTCTGAGTGTTCCCAGTCCGGAGGTGATTGGTTTATTATGTTACAGCCGGGGAAGTGCGTCTGGAGTAAAATTTCCATAGTTTCCTCCCCCGAGCTTGTAAAGCCTCCCGTGGGTGTTCTAAGGGAGCCTATGTTAGTCTGAGGGCCCTTAGACAGGATCTTGTGTAGTCGAGCACTCTCGGACGTGTTTTCCACTTCTTCGCAGTGCCTCCTCCACGACTCCTTCTTGGCGTCCCTCAGTCTTTTGTTATAGGTCGATAGGGCCTTTCTATATTCATCCCATGCTCCCGACCTTTTGGCCGCGTTAAACAGCTTACGAACCTGCGTCCTCCTTTGCCTGAGGTCCTCGTTCCACCATGGGACGTTCCTGGTGGACACCCTCATTTTCAGGGGGCAGTTGGCGTTATAGGCGGAGGTAATTGCGTCTCGCAATTGGACTGCTGCAATCTCGAGGTCTATTGAATCCCTTATGGCCCTCTGAACCCCCCGCAGTTCCACAGCTAGGTCTGCCCTGTAGGCTTCCCAGTCCGCCTTGCGGGGGTCCCGGTACCATACCGTTTCTCTTTCGACTTTGGCGATTTCAAACCGGATGTATCTGTGGTCTGAGCTACTCACTTCCCCAGACACAGCCCAGCTTTTAACAAAGTCACCCAGAAACTGGGTGGAAACTGTTAGGTCTAAAACTTCCTCACGCCGTGTTGTGACGAATGTCGGTTTATTACCTCTATTCAATATGTCTAAATTAAATTTCATAAAGAATTGTAAAAGTGCCTCACCCCTAGAGTTTGTGTCCGAGCTACCCCACAACTCATGGTGCGCATTCGCATCCATGCCGATGATGGTCTGCCATCCACCTGCTCTGCTACCCACCATCAGCTGCTCCAATTCGTTGGGTGGAGGAGGGTCCGTGCTGTCCCCTGGCAGATAGGCTGACGCGACAGTAATGTCCCTCAGCCCATCCGCTCCTCCACATCGGATTTTGATCGTTGCCAGGTCCCTGGAACAGAAATTCATTAGAGGGAGAAACTCTATCCCTTCCCTGACAAAAATGCAGGCCCTCGGATTCTCGCTGGACCTGCTGTAGATGAGCTTTCCATTAGCTCCGCCGAGTCCCTTGATCTCTCCTTTGTAGGAGTACGGTTCCTGGATGAGGGCCACATCCGTGTTCCTCAGAGCCATTAGTAGTCCGGCCGTGGCTGCCCTACTGTGTTGGAGGTTGACCTGAAGGAACCTAAGTCCCATTAACCCTTAATTGCTTCCCCAGTGGGCGGAAGCTAACCCTTCCCATGCCCCAGAATGCCTTGAAGGAGGTTCCTTCAAGGGCTCTGTAAGATGTCGGGTCGATCGAGAAGGCGAGCGTCTGCCCTTTCTCCTCTGCCTTCCTGCTTAGAACCGACCAGTGTTGCGTCCCCAGTTCAGGGTTCTGGATCTTAAGTCTGCTGATCACCGTCTCCTGCGGGACGGTGTCAGGGATCCGTACGAGGACCTTGCGTCTCTTTGGGAGTTCCTTGGGCTCGACGGCTGTCAAGTCCGCCCCCTCCCAAATCTGACCGAGGCCCCCGATCGTTTTCCGCAGCCAGTCCCGCGACTGCGGGCCGGCACAGGTTATCCAGAGGATGCCCCCCGTCAGGCGCGTCCGGTGGAACTGAGGCGGGCTCTCCCCTTCCTGAAGAGAGTCCACTGCAGCTACCACCGCAGCCTGGATCAGGTCCGCCTTCCCCTGGTCTAGCGTGACCTCAGGATGGCGTCTGTCAATCACCGCCATCCCGAGGCCCTCCGCAGCCTCCCTGTAAGAGCCAGTCTGCGCCGGTGTTCCGGCCTTAGTTCCTTTGGGAGGTCTGTCTGTAGTAGGCGTGCTAGAGCCAGAGCGCGGCGTCTTCCGACTCGCACTCTCCTCTTGCGCCTTTACAGGCACCCTGGCCCTTTTGGAACGTCTGTCTGTAGTGGGCGTGCTAGAGTTCGAGCGCGTCCTCTTCTGACCCGCACTCCCCTCTTGCGCCTTTACAGGTTTCTCGACCGTCCAGGTCCCGGCCGCCATTTTTTGCGCCCTCCGGAGCTTCTTTCTTTGCGCCCCGGAAAGACGCTTGGACTGCCGGGGCAGTCCCTCTACTCTAACAGTAGAGTCCTCACTGGTGGAGGGGCCCCCGGAGTCCGCGGAGCTCGCCGCCCTCCGGTGGGACCCAGCCTCCAGCTTGGGTGTCGGGGACAGGTCTCTGGCCGAAGCTACCCCCTGATCCCCCGTATCTACGCCGGTCGTGGGACCTCCAGAGTCCGCTGCCGCACCCTGGCTCGTCTCCGTTTCCGGGATAGACTCAAGGCTCAAGTCTGTAGCCGGAGCCACTCCTCGAGCCTCATTGGTTTTGGTTTTATATGTATTTATAATCTTCATGTTGTTCCCACGAGAATGGGGGAAATACTGTCCACACCATCAGAACCCCCTGTGTGGTGCAAGGCGGGTTACTCTGGAGGGTTGCCTGGTACTCCAGAGGTTCCGTTCACGACACCATCGCCCTGGTGCCATCCATCCATAGGCACGGGTCACGTGACACCGTAGATTGGGGGAGTTTAGTTCGACCTCCTTGTCTAGATCCGTCATGTTTAGTTATTAGCAGGGTCACCTCGTGCAGGATGCGGATTTTTACCGCGCATGACGGTCTTGGGGAAAGCTTCATCGGGAGTTTATGTTGTTATTTCCACTTCCTCAGCTTGCCCCCTGGAGTCCTTTGGCCCGCGACTCCTTAACCCCTCAACCAGCCTTTCTCTTATATAGTTTTTGTACGGTCGATACATAGGAGATAACACAAAAAGTCCTGAGAAGGTCAGAATACATTTATTTTTTTTGAAGAAAAGGACACGGTAATAATATTAGCTACGATTCGTGGATGTAAAAATTCCATAAAAATTATGTTGCGCAAAAAGCGATTTCACGCAAAACATTGAGACAAGTTAAACAAAAAGGCTCAGTAAAATTACTAGTAAGGATCAGTTTTATAATTTTCTTCAATAAAATGTTTATAATATTTTTTCTTGTAGGATAGAGATCTAAATATTGGTACATAGTTTACTATTTATAACGTAACCCTACGTGGCAAATTTTATTACCATAGCTATGTTATTTTGAGAGATAAATATCTTTCCGAAGGAACTGGCAAAAAAAATTCCTGATAAGCTTTTCCTTGCTAACGAACTTATCCAATCTACTTGGAAAAGGAAGACACCTGCCAAATTTCATCGAAATGAGTTTTAGAGGTCCCTGTTCGGGCTCATTTGGGAAAAAAAACAAAATTTAAAAGTCGGTATCTAACCATTAGGCAATTTTTTTTCGAACATTCACTAAAAACGAAAGGTAAATATGTGTTTATGGAGATATGTCTGGATTTTTATATTCAAAATATTTTATTTATCGCTAATCTGGTAATAACTGCTCCCTTAATTAATTATTGTTTAAAACTAAGAAAGAAAAAATATATAAAGAAAAAGAAAATTAAAAATGTTGTAAGAGAGTAGGCTGATTGAAGCACACACATATACGCGCATATATTTGACAATTGTTTCATATTTACCTGAGAAGAAAAGTAAAGTTTATTGAATAATAATTAAATTTTAACATTTCTCAAAAAGAAAAGAAAGACTCTCATATGTAATGTCCCCTTTTGAGCTAAGTAGTAAAACAAGTAAAGATGTATCCAAGAAAGAAAGGAATATTAAAAAGTTATGACTCAGAATTATTTTCTGCAGAGCAAAATTTTCTCCTGTGGACAGTAGCTATGTCCAGTGATCGTGTGTTCGAAATTCAACTGACAATAAGGTTCTTTTGGAAGTAGGTAAGTAGCTAGTAGAGTACTTCTGTATAACAATTTTTAAAAATAACCACTGGTACGAGTTATGTAAATAATACTGTACAAACTAAGGTGGTCTAATTCAATATTTAAGATACGCAAACTAAATTGTTTCATAGAATAAATATTATTTTTGGGTTAGACGATGCTACTTACCTGAGGTCAGAAAAAATATTTATTTACTCAGAAATCCAAAATCCTTATATAGGCCATTTAAGAAGATATGTTGAGATAGTTATTAAACTTGAGCTGACTTATCTTGTTGTAAACCAAATAGTTTTGCTGATAATTAATATGTTAGTTGACGAGGTGTTGCTTCATCACTGAGAACTGTTCAATTCCGGATTTTCCGTTCTAGAAAGCACTTCACTTATTTAATAATATTACGCACAATTACTCAATACAGTTAGAGATAATAATCGAGGTTCTATTTTGATTTTAAGTGTCTACACTCATGAGATATCTGAAAAATCATCCTAAGAACTATCAATCATTCCAATAGGTTTATTGCCGGATATAGTCTAGGAGCTATTACTTACTTGAAGTTGCTTAGCCTTGTTCAAAACTAAAACAATTTGATTTTGATAAGTTAAGTAGAATACGTTTTCGTTACCACAAAAAGTCAAATATCAAGTTTCCGCTATTTTTTATGATCAACAGAATAGGGTTTCTTTTTAAGATAAAGTTTATGAAATACAAATATAACGTGTCTCTAAGACATCCTGAACTTGATAATTGTGCCACAAGATGGGTGTTCACTTGCTTCTTCAATAGTTGAATGAAGATTACCTGCCTAAGGCTTACAGGTTCTATGACTGAATGAAGATTCGTAATTAACCGTTTGATAAGTGGACAATTTGGCACCAAAAGTGTGTGCGACTAAGAAGGTACTAACGAAGACATTTTAACAAGCATTGTGGATAGTAGTAGTATCGCTAGAAGAGGCAGATATCTCCAATCTTTCTCCTGTGGTTGAGAGAAGCACATATAATTGATATATCTCCCATAAGGCGTACAATTCGTTTCTGCATAGAATCTATGAGAACAAGGTTGTCCTTTAGGTTGCATCGCAAATGTGAGAACTATTATTCAACTATGGGCGTATCAGTGCTTTATACATTGTCAACATTTGCTATGATGAAAATAAACTTTTAACCCAAAACAGACTCAGGCCTCTTTACTTGCTTTGCAATATTGAAAACATGTATGTGCCAGCACAGATCCACTGCAACAGTTATACCTAATTTAGAGATTGTGGATTTTTGAAATTTGAAGAAAATTTATAGTACAGTTCAAGGCATTTTTTGTCAATCTGTAACACAATTGTGTATATTGCATATATAAGCAAAAGCTTATTTGTACGACACATTCTACCATTATAGATAAAATACACCACTAAATATACTATATTACTAAGTATTTTACCAGCCATCTGAATATCTGGGCCCTGCAGGTCACTTTCCCTCTAGGTCTTAAACATAACCAGATTTGCAGAGACCTTAGGCCTGTAATCAAACAAGGAGTTGGTTACTAGGACTCTTATTGATTGAGCCAGAAGCAGATATTAGACGAGTCAATGAGAACCTGCTGAGAAGAATACTAACATCAGCAAAGCTGTGTATCGGATTGTTGATTGGACAGGTTCTTTATATGCAAAAGAAATAATGTACGAACACAAACTAAACCCTGTGGAATACCCGCCCTAATTTTCAATTGATCTGAGGAAACACAATTGACAATAACATACAAGGAGTGCCCATTCAGAAAACCATATATCCATATGCATAGTTTCAGAGAAAATCCATGTGATGATGGTTTATTAAGGAGTGCCACATGCCAGACCCGATCATTGTTGAAATAAAATTGTAGCGGTCTACTTCCGAAGGGTGGAGTGTGAGTCAGTTTTTGATTGGGAAAAGGATTTGTCTCGAGCACCACCACATTACTTGAAGTTTTCAAAAAGGTTCCTGGGGGAAAGTGAAAGCTCCACAGTGACTAACGTCTAAGTAACGGGCCACTCTAAGGGAGTATGGTGCTCAGAAAGACATATGGAGATATATGGTTTCCAGGGGTTAAAATTTATAGGGACTTAACAGTGAACAAGAGTTATTTAAAACAAATAATGGTTTTCTGTTGGACATATATATATATATATATATATATATATATATATATATATATATATATATATATATATATATATATATATATATATATATATATATATATATATATATATATATATGTAAAAATATTTATAAAAAGGAATTACTTAAGATATAGTTCTTACCAGTGCTGACTGGTAGGTACAAAGTGTGAATAAGACAAGAAAACGGAATACTGATTTTTTTATTTTAGCTCTGACCAGGCAAGCGATTCCCGGAAAACCATATCGCGGAATTTCTCTTATACCTAGCTGGTTTGATTCCAAAATTTTAAGGGAGGTTTTTACTCAGATCTCAGATGACGGCAATAAGGAGACGATATTCTACACTGTTTTAACACTCGGGCCACACCTGGGGACACCATTGAGTGCTAACGCAGTGGAAAATATGTATATTCCTCCAAACTCCCAAGTTATTTTAAGTGGGAGGTTTAAGGTTTAATACCAATATAGCTAGTAATGAGAGGAAATTATAATGTTATTACAACCCTCGGTTATTCGTTGCGTGCCTAGACAAAACAAAATAAACAAAATATAGGGGGCCGATAACACTCTGTCAATTCTGTTTAAGTGAAACTGGGTATTAGGGACACCTGTATATTGAAACGCAGAAAAAGAAAAATAGAATTAGTTCTGTGTTTTCTCGGGTAACTTGTGGGACAGCTAGATATGACTTACCCTAAGTAAATCAGAAAATATAAATATCAAAGATTAATTAAATTTTGTCTCTTAACAAAAATACAATTGCGGAAAAAGAAAAGGAACAGGTCTGACGGTTTTCCAACTGAACACTCGGAGAAGATATTGTAAAGATACTGGGCTGAACTACTTTTCGGAACTCTACTCAGAACTCTATGCTGGACTGAATTGATTTTATTTGGCCGGTGTGCCTGTTTTTATATGGTAAAAATTGGGCGTCCTTGTTTAATTCTATAAGCTTTTATTCTCCTTTTTTAACTCATAGTGAACGAAAAAAATTTTATATGAAAATTTGTATATTTTTATTCGAGTAATCTAATTGATAAAGCTCCAGTATTTAATTTATCGAATTCTCTATGATAAAAAGATATATTTTGTATGGATTTTCGTTTCTACTAGTGGTTCGAGAGTATTTATTTATTGAAAATATTAATTAACAGATCAGTGTGGGGTTATGGCAGCAAAATTTGGTTTCATTATTTTGTAATGAAACTCTCGTTTCATTACAAAATAATGCAACTACTTACATGTATAAGATGTCACGATTGTCTTATATTACACGAAATATGTTTATATTTACATTAGTGAGTCAATATGCTTCATTTCGGCTTGTATGGAGTATGTCTTGTCGATGCTTGTGTTTTAATCCTGTCACTTTGTCAATTTTCTTTGGTGGTGATGACTTGTAGTAGGGCATGTTTTTATATTCTTTATAAAGTTTTTTTCACACCTTGCTGATGAAACCGGTAACCATTAGTGTACCGAGTTAGCTGTGTAATTGTTTGCGTCTCATAAATCACGGAGGGTCAGCTGCTGTCCGAAGAATTTTGTTTTGTAGCCTTTGTATTTTTTAAAGATGTTTTAGAGGTACTTCACCAGATGCTGCAAGCAACCTGACCTGTCAACACTAAAGACTTTTCGTACAATTTATTTTACTCGAAATTCAATTTAATTTATAATACAAATAACTAATAAAAATAGCAATGTATTTGTGATAGATAAATATAATATGTAATGACTGCGAGCAACAGAATCTTAACACGGGATGTTCTGCTACGTTAGACGTTGGTCTACTGATAGCCTCTGGCTTAGGCGTTGGTTGTACAGTCCTTTCTCATGGCAGAAATCTGGTCAGCTTCCTATTGCGTAGATAAGTCATTATCAATCTCCATCATCTAGAAGAAGTAGAACTACGAATTAAGCGTGATGTGTTTTTCATATAAAAACATCAGGTTGAAAATATGGTCTTATTTTCCATTTTAGTGAATTTTCATTAAGAAAATTCACTAATAGAGAGGTATCGATGGTGAGACTTTTGGAAAATTTCTTCAAATGAGCGCGAATTTGGACCTCTAGAACCCATATCCAAGGTCGGTTTTGATTTTTATATGCTTATATATATATATATATATATATATATATATATATTATATATATATATATATATATATATATATATATATATATATATATATATATATATATCCAACTGATAACTCAAAAAATACTTGACCGATCTTCACTAAATTTGGAGATTACCTTGATTTTGTTAATGGCTTGGATGAGTTCGAAGATGAGCACCGTAGGTTTAATTTTTTGTATAAAAAATGTAAAGGAAATTTTTAAAACGCAATATTTTTTTTTGTTTTAAGTACTGCAGTGATTCAAATGAAAATTTGCACATATAAAGGAGATGTCAAAATAAAGTTGGTAACCAAATTTCAACTTAAATGGTCCACGAGGAAAGAAGTTGTTCGAAAATGAAAAAATGTGTAAGAAATAAATAATCTACGACATCAGTTTGAATTGCATAGGCATTTCGCACATTCAACGTTGATAAGGATAGTTAGAGTATTAATGTGTTTGTTATTACTTTAGACGGCTTCACAACAGTAGTTAAATATAAATAAGCAGGGTTGTCAGATATAATAAAAATTAACAAATAATAAAATTTAAATCGATTCTTAGGATGAAAACATATGAACCTAACATATTTTTTAATTATTAATGACATAATTCAAACAATAATTGCGGTACAATAACCAAACATTTTGAATTACCAAATCCGTATGATATTTTAAATTAAAACTGATCTGTACGTTACAACTTTTTAGTGAATTTTTATATTATATGTCAACGCAGCACTGTCACTACTGTCACTTGTCACTGTCATGTGTGTTTTTAAACGCCGTTATGGTGAAAACGTAGTATCCAGGCCGTATTCTGTTTTTTTTTTGTTTTTTGTAAATAAATAGCAAATAGAACGGTGAAATGTTTCTTTCACTACCACGAATGATTCAGGTAATCGTGATATTATATTTATTTTAGCAGAAACACCTTACAAAAAATATCAAAACATACACAAGTGAGGGCAAAATTCAAGTAGTGAATTGTTTTTAAGAAAGTAACTTTAAATTTCGGAATCTCTCTTATCCAAAGATGGATGTATATAATTAAAGTTGAAAGATGTTTACTATATATAAAAGGTATGTATTCCTATTTTTTTGTTATCATTTTAGAGGTAATCTTATGTACTTTGAAGTATTTACCCAAACTGAAATAATTTAGCACATGTGCAAAGCCTAAGATTTTTTTTCTGTTCTGTTTTGTGAGCTTGAATTAGTTTTTGTTATAATTTATTGATTTATGGAGATATAATCAGAACCTATTTAAAAAATTATTTCCTCTTTTAGCAATGGTAGCGAATAGTTTGCACAAAATCAATAGTAGTGAGTTTTCTTAAAGATGAGAAAGATTAAGAGGGTCATGTAGGAGGTATGACCTATGACCTTTGATGTTACAGTGGCTTCTTTGAAATATGTAGTATGGAGTATTAAAAACAGGAAGTGTACTGTCCAGGTAATAATTTTTTTACTAGTGTCAAACTTGTAATTTCCCTTAAGCTAATTTTATTGAACAATTTTGTTACATTATCAGAAAGCTTTTCCATACTGATTACATATCTTGTAATATTATATTTAGTAGATTGTAAAAATTGCTGGTATGTATATAAAAGTGGATGAATAAAATATGGCAGTGGTATATAAATGAATCAAGTAACATGACAAGTGGGTATCGCTGGTGACTCAGTTTCGTCAAGTTGTGTATGCCGTAATAAGAGAGTAGTCGAAGTGGATAAGGAATATTGTTTATTTGTAATAAATGTGGAAAAAAAAGTTAAAACAAGAAAAAATTGCTATTGTAATGAGGAAATGTTCTTTTATACAAACCCAGCGCAGGAGCATATGGACACTCCTTACAAAAAGTGGAAGCCAGTTTAGCGTGTTGTAATGCTATCTCTGATTGTTTGTGACTTATACTGCTTGTCATAACATCCAACTATCCAACACATTGTTTTCTCTTTTTTTTTTGTGAATTTTTGATTGTTTTTAGTGAATTTTTATTTGAAAAAAAAAAGTTTTGTCAACAAACTCTGTCAGTATGTGTTTGGGTTTTTACCGTTTTACTCATTTGTTAGTGACTTTTCATTAATGTTAATCTTAATCTTAATTATCTGATAGGTCAATACCTATTTTAAATCTTATAAAAAATAACATCCGGCTTGTAAGTCACCATTATTATTATTTTATGATGTACAAAGTAATGTTGATATAGAATTTTGCGTGATCAGTGATCTGATATTTTTTGGTAATCTGGCAAGTCCTATACAGAAAAACAGCAAAAAACTTTTCCATTGTTTAGGCACAAACAGTGCTGCAGTTTCATTTGTGTTTTAAAACATTTTTGTTAGTTTCCATAATAATCTAATCTAATATATCTCATTCTTTATTGACTTTGAGAATTTCCCCAGGTCTCAAAATAAAAAAAGTTTTTATTTTCTCTGCATTAGTAAAAGCAAACTGCCTCAAAGACGATCTATATACTTCATTCCGTGAATTTACGGTTGGTTAATTAATGTCTTCATCTACCCCTGCTCCAAATGATTCACGTGGAAGCTAATGTGTTCATTTTTATAAATGATAAACAGCTGAATTTACACAAATAAAACTTTTGGTTTATTTTAAATATATATACTTCTTTAATTAATATCCCAACCATGGCAGTGGTTACAGTGTGGTAATTAATATATAATCATTTTATGAAATATTTATTACATCTTTATTTCAAAAAGTAGCCATTTGTCATTTTCAAGAGGTCGAGTAAAATATGGATGGAATAGAACTCTTTAGGCCTTAATATGCCTAATCTATAGAGTGATGGTAAGGTGTAGGTTGGGTTGTAGTTCAATTATGGAGTCTTAATCTTCCTACTCTCTAAATCTCAACAGATATCATCTCTAAAGCCTTGGTGTATTCAACCATAGACTTGAAAGAGATCAAACTGTCGCTTGGCGGTCCTGTATTGTCAATAGTGGGGCTTTCATCTGGATCCTTATTGGGGCTATTGGTTGGGTAGTTAGGTTTATTATATACCTTACATATAGAATGTTAGATGTAGAATCTAGAAGTTTGTATGCATCTAATTTTTTTATAATTGTGTTGCAGATTATCAACCATACAAGAAACGCCTCATGGACATGAATGAAGATTTAAAGGGAAGGTTTGTCCATCACAGACATCAGATTTAGGATCGTCTGTCTGGTCATGTGAAAACTTTGTACATACTTACAGATTAGTTAAATAGCATCATTGTCGTACCCTTAGTCCTAAGATGACAATCTCGAAAACAGGATTTCATAGAAATCGCAGCTAACATAATTTTCATTACTAATTTGAAACCACCAAATACCACCACATTATACACTTGTATCAAAATTATATATAAAGCGTGGGCCAAACTCGATGGAGTATTAGAAGTATATAGTGAATCAAAATTGATAGAAATCTGAAATTAGGTTATGTTCATAAGTGGTTATGGTCTTCATTTTAAAATTATTTTTATGACATTGCGGCGTCGTCCCATAACATTATTTTTTCAAATGAAAAAAAAAATGTATGTATTGCGACACTCTTATGTTAAAAGTAACATTTTAAAAGTTTTTATATATATATATATATATATATATATATATATATATATATATATATATATATATATATATATATATTTATAGATATCTGCACGGGCACTGCTCAGAGGAGCTTTCTTCCATAGTTCCTTCACCTGCTGTCCCCAACAGATCTACCAGGGGAACAGAGCGAATGCACCCTTTTACTGTCCAGGTCACCAGACATAGAACAGTTTGTTATGCCCGCTCTTTTGTCCCGAGGACTTCCAAGTTGTGGAATTCCTTGCCGGCGCATGTTTTCCTTCTCCTCCGAACCTCCAAACCTTCAAGTCCAGAATTAACAAGTTGCCTCTTTCCTCCTTGTCGACACCCACGGTACGATAGTATTTAGGCTGTAAGCCCTCGTGTTGTGTTGAAATAAAAAAATAAAAAACTCAGACATTATTATGCTTCAAATTTCTTGACTTTACCACACTACACAAAACTAAACAAATCACATGTTCTGCCTGCGTAACTTCTTCCATTGATTCGTCGCCAATTTATATTGTGTCTTTAGAAATGCAACGCATATTAACTGCTATCACGTAACATTTACTTAAATTGCTAATTCAATAATTGTATGACTTGCGAATATATAATCCATTGACATTGACAACATCACATCTGGTAATCATTTTCATTTTCATTTTATTGATATTTAACTTCTATTTCCTATTCTGCCAGAGTTTGCTGCTGACAATTTAAGCACAATAAAAAAAGAGCCCCAAACTTAAAATATACAATTCAGTATCTACCAATAACTTTTTTGTCTTTAAACTTATAGACCTAAATTTTGATACATGGTGTACTCTTTAGAATACAAACAGACCTACCTAATTTGGTTGCCCTTACCTGGTTATTTCCAGAGATATTTTTTTTCGAAAGGAAACACAAAATGTTCTAGGAAAAGCTGGACCGATTTTCCTGGTTAATTAACTTATCTAAGCCACTTGCTAAAGGAAGGTACACACCAAATTTTATCAAAATCGGCGCATTATATTTCAAGTTATCGGTGTGATACATACATACACACACACACACACACACACACACACACACACACACATATATATATATATATATATATATATATATATATATATATATATATATATATATATATACATATATATATACATATACATATATATATATATATATATATATATATATATATATATATATATATATATATATATATATATACATATACATATACATACACATATAAAAATTGAAACTGACCCCGGATATGTGTTCTAAGGGACCTAATTAGCACACATCTGGAGAAATTTTTTCAAAATTCAAAAGTCGGGATCTCCTCGTTAGTGAATTTCTTTTAAGAAAATTCACTAATAAAATTAAAAATCGATATAATATAGTGCAAAACTCATTCATATTTAGAATCTGATATTTTTATGTGAAATAGGACTATGGAGCTAATCAAACTTTATTAGTTAGATGATCAATATGCTAGTTAACCCGGCGCCAGCTAATCAAGTAATTCTTTTGGGAGTAAATAAACATTGACATGAATACACCTATTAAAGTTAGCTGATTAAGAATTCACTGTACTTATCAATTTTTTTTTATAGAATTTTTCATCCTCTGATGGCGTTGACGTGGTCAACGAAACGAGCGTAAGGTCTTTGAAATATGTGTTGTGGTGATTTGGGTTCTCCAAGTGTACTTATCAGTGCTCATCACAGGTTCCAGTTTTCACATAGGGTACCATAAAACATTTCGGCTTAAAAAAAATATACTGGATACCGTTTGCTATTAGCATATAGTTGTATTTATCATCGGCAATTCGCAACGGAAATTGCTTAACTCACTTTTCACACTCATTTAAAGTCGGAAACTAAAAGAAAACCTAACAGTTTGAAGGAAAACCCATTTTGAGCCATTTTCTCGGGTATGTTTATCATCGATAGTTGTCAGTAGAAATTGCTTCATTAGCATGAAACATTTCGGCTTAAAAAAATATACTGGATACCGTTTGCTATTACCATATACAGTTGTATTAATCGTCAGCAATTCGCAAAGGAAATTGCTTAACTTACTTTTCACACTCATTTAAAGTCTGAAGCTAAAATAAAAACAAACAGTCCGAAGGGAAGCCTATTTGAGCCATTTTCTCGGTTTTGTTTATCATTGACAGTTGTCAGTAGAAATTGCTTCATTACCATGAAACATTGCGATTTGAAAAAAATATATTGGATACCGTTTGCTATTAGCATATACAGTTGTATTTATCATCGGCAATTCGCACCGGAAATTGCTTCATTGACTTTACTAGTGATTGAATCACCTCACTGTCCGGGAAATTTGGGTCTTTAACGTGCCCAACATCGCATGCGCACGGGAGACGGCTTTACGCCCCCTGGGAAGGGCGGAACGTGCAGATTACCTTGCTCAATCAGAATGGCACAACCTCTGTTGATGTTACTGATGCACATACAAAGGGGGGAGAGGGGAAATTTGGGATTGAACCCAGTACCCTTGGGTCCAGAGGCCCACGTTTTTCCCCTGGACCACCATGGCTGAAAATTAACTTTTTACATTTCGGTTTTCCTACTGCTGTCCGCAAAATATGTCAAATGTCAATTTATGTAGATGACGCCATATTATAATTTATTTACATTATAAAAACATTTGTTCACCCCTTGATTTCCTTCTATATTTAAAATGAGCCTTGGCAATACTCATCTGGCAACGCTGCACATCGTCCAGCGTCCACTTCTGCCTTCCGATTACACCCGAATTGTTTGTTTACTAGTGAGGTGTCTACAATACAGGATTACCGTAAAGTAACGGGGGAGGGGGGGGGGTGGCAGGGTAGATTTGCCATTTGCAACAAACTTGCAGGAGGCTTTCTGCAAGTAATCTATCGGTAATCTTTGAATTGAGGGTGTCAGACGGCGCATCCTAAACGGCGCAGCCAAGATATGTAACAGAAACGTAAATACCACATACAGTGTTGTCGGGTTGTACTTCTTTTCATTGAATAAGATGTAATACATATTTTATACTTTTTAATATGTTTTTGCCTGTATCAAATACATCTAAAAATAGGTCCAACAGCATCTACAAAAAAATGTAAAAAAACATAATATTGTTACATTTAAGTGTTTATTGGTTAAATTTGCAGAGAACCAGCCGAACGCTTTTTAGTTAATTTTCTTCGAAAAAATCCACTATTGGGGAGATCCTGACTTTTGAGTTTTATAAAAAAAATATTAAATGAGCGCGAACTAGGACCCCTAGAACCTACATCCGGGGTCAGTTTAAATTTTTATAAGTTTATATAGTTTATATAGAAAATCCAATTATTGCATATAGGCTGTCTACAATAAAAATGGTCTTTAGGTAGAACATATAATGGCAAGTATTGTGAGATTTTCAAATGGAACATCCTGTATTATATAGGAATAGCAAGATCAATTGATTTTCTTTCTTAAAGTACTATATAATGTTCTACCTATTCTTAGCGGTTTTCGACTTATTAGCAAAAAACCAAAATATTGCAAGTAAAATTTTGAAACTCCGTGGATTAATACCAATCATTGCTCAACAACCTGTCATATTATCAAATAAAGCTGAAAAAAAATCTGGTTTATTAGTTAATATTAAAACATATATATATATATATATATATATATATATATATATATATATATATATATATATATATATATATATATATATATATATATATATATATATATATATATATATATATATACCGGAGGTTTCATTTGAAAAAACAAACTTGGTATCTGGTAAGGATCGATGTGTCAAAAATATCAAAATGAAGATCATGACCAGCAAGCTGCATGAAATTTGGAAGGTGATAAATATTCAGACTGGTACATATTTTACTGCTAAAAGAGTGTGGTTACCTTTAAAGGGGCGGTACATTGGTGCCATTACTAATAATTTTCTAAGAAAAAAAAAATATGTCACTGACGTTTCTTTCTTAGCAGTTATGTAGGTCATTTAGTGCTGATATTTTTTTTTATATTTTGTCGATTTTCATCTCGCTTATGAGATAAATGCAATTATGTTGTCTTATGTTGTGTATCGAATGTGTTTTGAAAAGAAAGAAAAAATTTGGCTGTTATTGTCATTTATTTATCAAGGTAATAATAGGCTTGTTCAATTGAAACCCATTTTTGGTTCAGAACAAATTTATTGGCAAATATATTTACAAATAATTACTATTATTATTAGGGCACATATCCATTGTTTCACCTACTGATGTATACCCTGCTTAAAGAATTCTTGTGGCTAATGCCCGAAAAATTCTTTTAAGGCATTTAGTACTTCTTCATCCGACTGAAAACGATTACCTTTTAACACCTTTTGCTGTAAGCCAGTTTGTATACGATACTACGGATAGATTCTATAATCACACCAACATCTTCTGAAATTGCTTTGAATGACAATAGAAGAATTCCTCTAATCAGGTCTTCTACACATGCCACATTCCTGTCTGTTGATGCAGTACTCAATGCACCTAGTTGCGGCTTATCATTCATCTTCTCTCTTTCACTCTTAAATTTTCGAAACCATTCCTTGACAGTTGGATATGCAAAACATGTGTTTCCATACACTGCTTGCATTCGTGTTTGAATTTGCAATGGTTGCAAACCTTTATCACACAAAAATTGAATGACGCACACTGATTATATTTAGATGGATTGTTAACAACAAACGCCATTTTAAAGTCACTATACTTAAAATCGCTGTTAAATACAAATGACAGGAACTCATAAGTGTGATTTTTACAAACAAAACTAACATTGCAAAACGTCATTTGAGTGATTACAACTGTTTTCAAGGCTAACCTGACCAAATATGGGTTTTAATTGAACAAGCCTTGTAATAGATGCTGTATATGCTTTTAAAATGCACTTTTCAATTATACCTTGGGTGAATTAGCTAATTTGTTATTACATTGTGGTGAAGCGAAACAAAATGGAAAAGAAGCAGTGAGAATTTATTATGTCAGGTTTTCCCGGATGAATAGCACGCAGCAGAAATATTTTTGAACATATCTGCAGATGTTTTAGGGAAATAGATGCCTTAAAATCTGTAAAATCTAATTCTATATGCAAAAGATACCAATGACCTCCTCAAATTTAAGAGTCAGTTCTCAATGCAGTGGAAGGTAACCCCACTACAATTGTCAGAATCGTTTCTAACGAGAAATTATTGCAAATTAAATCACTACATCCAAATTGCTGTGATAATCTACTCTTGCTAGAAATACTATCTCATGAAATGATTTCAGGATCCATGACTTGAACAAAAAGAAAATATTCGTATTCCTCTACCGATAAACTTCTGAAAGGTTATATTACTCGACTTTTAACAAAAAAATTTAAATTTTCATAAAATCACCCCCCATTGATCCCCTACCCCCTGAAGTGACCCAACCCAAAGACAATATGAAGTGTTCCTTTGCCAAAGACAAAACAAATCCCATTCCAGAATCAAGTTGTGTACGTTTTCAAATGTTTTGTCTTTTTTTTCTTAAAAAAAATTGAAATTTATGGCATCAATATTCCACCCTTACACATTTAACCCCAAATTTGATTTCAGCATAGAATACCAGATGTTTGATGAAATTCAAAGTTTTTTAATAAACAAAGAAACATTATATTACTGAAGGTTTAAAAAAACATTCAATTTTCTCAAAATGATTTATCACCTATCCCCTGGAGCAATTTTAAAATAATCTGAACCGTTCGTTACAGACCAAAAAAAATTGTTTCCAAATCATGCTTTTTATATTTGTGTATGGGACAGTATTAGTTATTTGGACAATCAAAATAAATGGAAACTTTGAAACTACAAAAGTTTTTGACGTACCTGCATAAACCCCAAGCAACACAATGCACAAATTGTAACAAAAATGGACTGTGCACTTCTGGAACCTCAGGCAGAAGATTCCAATTTTTTTTGACAATATGTCAATTTGACCAACCAGGCAGTAGAGCCGAGGAGATTGCTTTTAATGTGTTTTAAGTAAGGTAGCGATACATCATCAAACAACAATGAGTGGGCCTCGTATATATGTACATACTACGCAAATCCGTTTATTAGTGTATAGACTTTTATAAGCAACGTTCAGTCGCGAGGACTCAATAATTTACTCGAGTGTCACAATGAGTTCAAGAAGAGATATGTACAGTGTCACATTGGACTGCTAGGAAATCAACATGTGTAACAATTCCTTGAAACGCCAACCAGAGAAACCTTAAGCTTCAACATATAAAAACATTGTATCGTCTGTATTTTTAAACAAACCAATATTTTTTGTAGAAAACAATTAATTATAAATTAAAATAGTTTATTTGTCCATCTCAAACCACTATCAGAATTGATTTAATTAAAAACGTTTAAATTAAAACCAACTAGGCGTATTGTTTTGCCTCTTTTTTTTTTGTTGAAGAATTATATTTCATGTAATTTTACATTTACTAAACTGTTGGAATTGTGATACATAGTCTTCTTTAATTAGTCGATAGTAGATAACACTAGAACTAAATTCACTTTCAAATGTATATTAAAACTATTAATATGACCTATATATTATATTGATTTTACATGACAGCTCTTTCCCAACGATGTGTCTTTTTTAGATAATTTATCCATATCGGAGGGAAACAGCTGCCACGTAATTATAATAATAAAATGTAAATCTTACACCTGTTAGTAAATATATTATTTTACACGATTTTCATTAACAGCCTTTGATTGTATTGTCACAATAAGCGAATTTTGTCCCTTACTTAAATATACCTTGTATTGTTTTTTGTTAATTACACTTTTAAAATTATATTAAACTTCCTTTCTTTTAACTTATTGTTTATTTTCTGTGAGAACTATTAGGGAATTTCCCACATCCAACACTTTTAGATAAATCAACTGCTGATAAATATAATTTGACATCACTAATGCACGTCGACACTACTCTTTCCCTTTGCATTCCTTGTCTTTACTGAGTTATTTACATGTGAACTTCTTCATGATCTGTTACTATAAGTTAAAAAACATTTAAAGGAGGTACGACTGCAAAATCTGAAAAAGGCAGCTGTTAGAGATCCGACTAAGCTATTTTTTCGCTTTTCCACTCATATTTACAGTTCGTTTTCCTCGCCCTACACCCTTATTAACTCCTGGTCCTGTAACTTTTTTAGAGGTTGTTTATAAGAAATGTTTGCTGTGGGTTATGCACCTAGGAGAACACTAAGCATGTTTCGGAAAACAATTCTCAAAACCCTCCATGAGGTAAACTGCTAATTTACCAAATTTATTATATATATATATATATATATATATATATATATATATATATATATATATATATATATATATATATATATATATATATATATATATATTTCATTTTGTGCTGTTTAGACAAATTTAATTCCTGGTTGTCATTTATTTTATTAAATTAACCCACTATAAAGATTTATCTAGAGATATTGTATTTTATTTGTCCCTTTGGTAGTACCTTTCTTTTCATAAATCAAACATCTTAATCTTATGAAAATTCACTACCATAACGCACTTGCTGCATCTCGAACTTTTATTTTATTATGCTTGTTAAGCATTTCCTTTGTGAATGTTAAAGGAAGTGCTGCAGACAATTAGTTTGGTTTTAGACGTGCTTGCTATAACATCGTTGTTTATAATTAGTAATCTTTGTACCTTTCTCATTAAATAAACTTGTATTGATAAGCCAAATAAATTCACTTTTTTGTCTGCCCTTAAATCAAGTTACCTAACTGGCGCTGCGAATATATAACAGGATTTTGTGACAGTCTCCTTTTGCACAAAACTTAGAATTCGTCATTCCTGGACTGGTTTGCAATGATAACTTTACATTTACAGAACCAACCTGGTATATTTATCTTATGTAAACACCCAGACGAGAGGACAATGAAATTAGACGATACTAGAAGAAATATGAACTACTTCCAGGAAGTAAAACATTTACTTTTATTATATCATAGTATATCTCGTTTATGTTAAACATTTGAACACTATACCTAATTATTTTATGTTAAAAAAGAAAATCCTTTCGTAAACATTAAAAATCGATTGCAAATATTTTACATATTTTAATGTAGTATTTATTATTTATGTCAATTCGAGAAAGATATCCTAAATGTCTTAATCGAATTGCTAAAGATGCGGAATTATAAAATCGTAACAAGCTTTTAACTAAATATAAAATTAATTCAGAAAATAACACCAACTCAATTATCATGGGTCAGAAAAATTCTTTAAGCATGATTTCTCAAGCCTCTATGATGATTCCGGAGTATTCTGGTAGACAGAAGCATTTAACATATTTTATTCACCAGTGTGGTTTATTTATATGCAACTACAAACAAGAAGAAAATACCGCAGAGAATTTTTATATAAATAGTATGCTATTAGAATTTATTAAAGCTAAGATCACGGGCAAAGCCCGAGACGTGCTTTTGACAATTATAAATTTACCATGGGATGGTATTAAATTAAGGCACAGTATTCCGATCCTAGGTCAGAATATTTGTTATTATCAGATTTCACAACAGTATTTATGACGAATTCAAAATCAATACTCGATTTTATTAATATCATTAAGTAAAAGTTAAAAAATTTGAATGAATTTGTTGCACTACAAAGTTTTGAACCAGCTATAAAATCTTATAAAAAACAAAATTTTAAATGTATCGCAGTTACTGCATTTTAAGCAGGTATTTTCGTAACTTATCTTCTGATCTTAGGTTAATAAGTATTGATTCCCTTGAGGCAGGGTTATTAGAAGGCCAACGTATTTATAATGAAATCATGCGGGCGAATTTTATTAATAGTTTAAAACTTTTAATAATAATAATGAAGCAAAGGTTCAGATTAAAAATGTAAACCTCATATTTAAGCAATCACCCAGGAATTATTAAAATTTTCAGCACCCAAATTTTCAGCAACCAAATCTTCCACAGCCAGTTTGTCAACGACGGTTTCCTAATCAACCAATTAGTAATATTATGCCAATTTACCAGCAAAGAAATTATACTTCTAATTCACAGGTGTTTGGTAATAGACAACCACCACCGACTCCCACGTCCATTAGTACTGCTCGAAACACAAATAACTTTATAATATCACACCAGGGAATAAATAATTTATCTAACCCGCGCTCCAGACCAACATCTGGTGTCAGAGAGTTTTATAATGATCAAGGAGAAAGTTCCTTAGATTCATATAAGAAAAATCCACCTATGTATTATGGGCAAAAAGATCCAATTTACCCCAAAGAAAATGACTGCGGAGATGAAAATCAGAAGTTTAACCTAATAAAATCTCTGAAATCCAAAAATACCCTCTACCTAAAACCCAAAAGGGAATGAAGTCATATATAAGACTTATAGGATACTATAGACACTTACAAAATTATTATTATTATTATTATAATTATCTTATTATCCTAGATGATGTTGCTTAAAGCCTGCATAAGTAGGAGAGAACACTTCGTGTTAAGACGGGACTTTATGTTTAATTGCACGTGACGCTGCGCTAGCCATACCTAACCCCTCTTTCACTTTTAATGAATTTTCTTTAAAAAAATCACTAACGAGGAGATAGCAACTTTTAAAAATTTTGTTGATACGGAACCGGTCTTGTGTCTGGCGGGATACCTGGATATTTTTTCCTGTCTTGATGTATTTTCCAAACTGTTTGTTGATTATTCATACTGATGTTAAACACTTTTCTATTCGTAAAAATTATGGCTCGTATTTGGTGACGTTTATGGTGATCTCCCATTTTCATGTAAAAATGGTATTCGTAGCCGTTTGCAGTTTCTCGACTGAATGTTTATTTGACTATTTTGCGCCATTATTGGTAATGTTGTAGTTTCAGTGACGAAATATCATTAGCAAAGACGTTGAATAATGAAGGGCGCATATACTGCCGTGTGATACTCCTGCATAATTTCTTTTTCTCTTAGTGCAGCAAAAATTTACGCAAATTATAAGAGATCTGTCATTCAGAAATTAAAAATATATTTGCTGACAAATATGATGGTAGTGATAGCTTGAGTATTTATTTTACATCTTAGTCCGCTGACTCGTGCTTTATAAGATTATTTGGTCAAGTCAAAAAATAAGGTCGTTTTAAATGGTGTACTTTCAAACAATCCTCAAACATTTCAGTGGCCTTAGTAGCTAAAGGCTTGTTGAGTGGTATTTCCTAACGCCAAACTACGTAGTGGGTTAGACTGTTTTCTGAGATAACTTCTACAGGGTATCGAACAAACATGGATTTTTAGCTGGAGCCATCGTTCTTATATTTACAAAACTTGTGTATCATTACTCTATGTGCTAGTTTCCAATGCCCTAGAAATGATCCTGATTTGAGACATGTTTTAGATACAAATGTGACTGCAACATATTTTCTAGTAAGATATCTTAGGACTGTGTTGGTTAATATGTCCGCTCCAGGAGCTTTCCTCGTTTTGAGAAATTTTTGTGTCTTTTCATTTATTCTATAGTGCTGGATATATTTGATCTGTGGTGCTAAGAGTGTCTGTTTCAAACCTATTTATTTGTCTAGCCAGTTGTTTCTGTTCGTTCTAGATAGGTATAAATATCTTTTCCAAATATTCTGAGAAAAATATGCACTTTTCGTCATCAGTTTTATATGTTTTTGTTTGTCTTAACTACGAAAAATAGCACCTCTGGGCGATCTAAAATACTTTTCGTAGTTCTCCACATTCTTGGGACCTTTAATGTTTATATATGTCTCTGATACATAAGTATAATATCTTGATTGAATTCCCTTTTAACTTTGTGTGTAATATTATTTAGTGTGCTTTTAACGAGGGGGCCTCTGGCTTATTCACATTTTCTACGAAGTGCCTTTTTTACCAATAAGGATTAAAATATAGCTTGGAAGACCGTTTCGAGTCGCTGGTGTTTTTTGAGTGATGATTGCTCGTGTTGCAACTTTCTTATTCTTTGAGGTAGGTATGCCTATTGCCTGAACCCTATCAGCTTTTAAAAGCCTCAAATGTATAATAATCTTGAGTTGACTGTAAAAAATATAACAGTTTTCCCAGCAAAATACAGGTTGGTACATAATAATAAAGTGACACTTGTAAATGTGATATCTTGGATAATATTCTAATGAATTTAAAAACCATAAATTTCACATATTATAATAAACATATAATAAAAAGTTTTAGAATTACACGTAAAATTTAAAAATCGAATAATACATAGCGTGTTCCATTAAAAATGTTAACTTTGTACTGCCCGGATTTTTCCGCATTCTCTGTACAATCCAAAATAATTTTAAGATGCGCACACTTAGTAACCATATAATATAGTGTATACATTTTATTATAAAAGTTTACCCATAAACGACAAACTTTATTTAACTGTTGACTTATTGACTATTTAATGGGTTTTTTGTATTGCAAGACATGTACCTTTACTCAACAATGTTAGAATTTATAAACAAAAAATTCATAAACAGGAAAATGTTTTCAAAAAGCGTGCTTTAAAATCACTTTCTTTTCAGTTGTTATTGTCCATGAAGAGTCCAGTGAAAAAGTTATATAAAGTTGTGATGCCAGAACCTTGATTGATGTTAATTTTACAGTATGTATATTTGTAATACGCGATTGTCGTTTTGTCTTATACAAACCACTTGAAAAACTGTTTGACATTTTCGTATCAAAATGTTTATTTCCAGTAAGGCAGGGTTTGTCCGAAAAGCGGAGATAAACACAAGATTGTAAATTACCGTCCAATTGTAATCTTGTCACAATTCTCAAAACTTTTTGAATCTGTTATCTATGGTAGAATTTATAACAGTACAACCAATCTTATTTCCAATACACAACATGGATTTGTGCCTGATGGATCATCAACTGCTACAAATCTGCCAACCACTACCCAGTTTATATATGAGGTACTTGATGTCAACCTGCAAGTTGATGTGATTTACACTAACATGAGTAAAGCCTTTGATGGATTCAATCATAAACTATTACTCCATAAGTTGGAATCGATAGGCTTTTCTGATCCACTGCCGAGCTTTATCAGCTCGTACTTGTCTGATAGGTTTCAATTCGTGAAATACTCAGGGTATAGGTCATCTACCTATAATGTTGCGTCTGGCGTATCGCAGGGTTCAAATCTAGGTACCCTTCTGTTTGTCATTTTTATCAACGACTTATGTAGCAGGCTTCAAGTTGGAGCACTATTGTATACTGATTACGTAAATCTGTACGTTGGTTGCTTGGTGTCATGAAAATAAGGTCTGCTTGAGTATTGGCAAATGTTTTGTCATGTTTTTGACAAGAAAACCACTGATTGAGTTTGATTACGTAATTCAAGGTAAACACTTTCTAGGCCTCACATTGTGAGAGACCTTGGCTCAGATAGTATATTCGTCTTTGAATATGACATAACAGAAACTGTTAATAATACAACAATGCGCCACCCAGGATTTGTAATTGGCAACACCAAGTTCTTTAATTATATTCAGTGCCTTAAAACCTTATATAATAGTTTAATACGATCTGTTTAGAAACGCAGCCATAGTGTTCTTTATAAAAAACACCACACTATGCTGGAGTCCTCACAAAGAATTTTTTCAAATATCTTATGTTGAGGCGTGTTGGGGTTTATCCTTCAATTGGCTTCTGTCATCAAGCACTTCTTTCCAGCTTTAATATGCCATCTTTAAAATGATTCCTTCTGTCATCACTTTCTTGTATAATATATTGCATTGAAAGGTCGATTGTGGTGGTTTGTTGTATAGGGTTGATTTCTATGTGACTCTTAGATCATTAAGAATTACAAATTTATTTTACATTAAACATGCGCGAACAAATATATTACATAAATCGCCAATATGTATCACGTCAAGACTGAGAAATGTTATACACATCCATCGTCATCTACATGGTAGTAACATATATATATATATATATATATATATATATATATATATATATATATATATATATATATATATATATATATATATATATATACAGGATGGCGCATTGAAGATGAAACAGACCGATTTGCGCCCAGAGTTTTTTTTCAAGAAACCATGAAATACGTCAATTTTAATATTGAAGGGGACATGTTTTGACATAAAACTCAACGTTGTCACATCAACCCCTTAAGGGTGGTGATAACAACCCTTATATTTTAAATAGGGAACATGGGTCGAGTGTTACATCATTTGAAAGATCTTTTCTGAATTCAGCACACTAATTTTTTTGGTAGTTTTACCAACTCGTTTAAAAATTATTCACAGTTGGAGTTGCAAGAACGTATTTCATTCGTGATAAGAAATGCACTAATTAGTCAATTTTTCGTTGAAAAAAACTAAAAAACAAAACCAAACGTTCAAAAATGTTTATTCAGTTAAGTAAGTGCTCAAATTGTTGACCACCAGCTTCCATACAAAAGTACAAATTTTGTTCAAAACGAGCTCTGACATTCTGGAGCATTTGTGGAGTTATTAGACGGCAGTATTCAACAATGCGTCGTCGTAATTCTTCCGGAAACTCCGGTTGTGGATTTTTTTTCAATAACAGAGGAGAAGGAAAAACATGTGCCGGCAAGGAATTTCACAACTTGGAAGTCTTCGGGAAAAAAGAGCGGGCATAACAAGATGTTCTATGTCTGGTGGCCTGGACAGTAAAAGGGTGCATTCGCTCTGTTCCTCTGGTAGATCTGTTGGGGGCAGCAGGTGGGGTAACTATGGAGAATAGCTCCTCTGAGCCGTGCCCGTGCAGATATCTATAAAAGAGAGAGAGAGAGAGAGAGGTCACCAACGGCACGTCGGTGAGCAAGAAATGGCAGCCTTTGGGTGAGGGTAGGGTCACCGATGAGACGTATCTTTTGAATTGAGTCCAGGATAGCGCGTGTAGAAGCGGCAGCTGCACCCCAGATGTGGGAGCAGTATTCGAGGTTTGGCCTTATTTGTGAAGTATATAAGGTATAGAGATTAGCTGGTGAAAAGTATTTGCGAAAATTCTACTCTTTAAATGGCCCCATAGAAAGAAGTCTAAAGGAGTTAAATCTGGTGATCTAGGGGGCCACTCAATAGCACCTCTACGCCAAATCCATTGCTCTGAACACTCTCTGTTCAAAAACTCCCAAACACGTTGTAAAAAATGCGGAGGAGCTCCATCTTGTTGAAACACTAATTGATTTTCTTGATAGCTATCATCATTTTCAACAATGTCCATTAGTAGAGGGTAAACGATATCTTCTATATAACTTCAAAGACGTTTCGCCACTCAAATTGCCATAAAGAAAAATTGGTTCGATTAAACGGTCTCCAAAAATGCCAGTCCAGACATTCAATTTCTGTGGAGTTTGAGTGTGGACTTCGTGAAAATTTATTGGATATTATCTGCCCAATAACGACAAGTATGACGATTGACTAGTTTAATAAAAACGTTTACTCGTCTGAAAAACAGATATTGAACAGAAAGTTCCCGTTATCAGCTATTCGTGCAGTCATAACTTCACAAAACTCCAGCCGCCGATAAAAATAATTTTCATTTAGTTGTTGTACAAGATGAATTTTATACGGGTGAAATTTATGATGCTTCAATATTCGCTGAATAGTTCTTCTTTTGATGTTTGAAACAGGCTTCTCGTGCTCAAAGTTGGGTCTGCAGCAATTTGTCGTAAAACTTCAATCTCAGTAGTGTCATTTCTAACCGGAAATTCACGTTCAGGATCCCGTTTTTTGTTGGCTACTGAACCACTTTGTCAAAACTTTGCAATTAACTCCAAAATGTATTTTCTGTTAACATGTCTGTTCGGATGTCGTTCATTAAACACATTTGCGGTATGGTTTCACCATTGTGAAAATAATTTTCGGTAGTACTATCAAGTATCAAACCGACCGATAAACTGAAATAATAAACAGCATTTCTCTCATTCCGATAAGAAATGTTCTGATAGTCAATTTTTTGTTTACAAACCAACAAAACATTGACTATCAGCCAATTTCTTATCGGAATGAGTGAAATGCGTTTTTTCATCTTTCAAACTTCCAAAAAAATTAGTGTGCTGAATTCAGAAAAAAAAGGGCTTTCAAATGATGTAACACTCAATACATGTTCGCTATTTAAAATATAAGGGTTGTTATCACCACCCTTAAGAGGTTGATGTGACAAAGTTGAGTTTTATGTCAAAAATGTCCCTCTCAATATTAAAATTGACGTGTTTCAGCGTTTCTTAAAAAAATTCTCTGGACGCAAATCGGTCTGTTTTGTTTTAAATGCGCCACCCCATATATATATATATATATATATATATATATATATATATATATATATATATATATATATATATATATATATATATATATATATATATATATATATAACTTTTCATAAAAAGGATTGGATATCCAACAAGCGAAACTGAATATTAAATCTCTACACACATATGTACCAGATATCGAGTCGTTTTCAGTCTGCACTTCAGCAATGTTTACCAAGTAAATAGCAGTTATAGGTAATAAGTGAACTCCTTTTGGCTGCAACAGAGCCGGAATACCGGCTACCCTAATGTTCCTTTAACTTATTGTTGTAATAGGCAATCAACTGTTTGGTTTTCTTATTTTCTAACCAATGTCTCAATCTTTTCTTACCATTTTTACACAATTATGTTTCATTGAAATAACTAGTATTCTTATCGATAATTCATTGGAAGCCTCCAATTAAACCACACAAGAAGTTTATAGCCATTTTAAACACACTACTGAACACTTGGATACTCAAGAGCAAACTGAAGCACGTCTCACTTCCAAGACAACTAAATTTTCAATCAGCTTAAGAGTGTGTGGACGACAATATATAGACGTGGTCACCACTACGGGTTTAAGCTGTATTTATTAATATTTATTTCCAACCACATTGGTCGTTCCAACATCCATCCGCTTTCAAATTCTGCAAACTCTAAAGCTTTTGTATAAATTTCGTCGACGAAATCTTGATATATATATATTTTCAAAATTAGTTGAAACTGTAACTTTTTTTTAGTATTGTGTGATTTCATTTCTTTTCTATTTCAATTTTGGCGCACATACCAACAAAACAATTACAAATTCATGTTAATTTGATTACGTGTAGCTAAAGATGCTTCAACCAGATAAAACACTATGCCTTATTGTTTCCATAAACTGTTTAATAGCAATACCCTTTTCGTATGTACGATACATGACCGTTCTGTTTCTAAAAGCATGAACTAACATATGCACTTGTTCCACTTGCCATGGCTCACATACTTTTGATTTGTGGGCTTCAATGTGCAAATGTTCCGAAAAAGAACTCTTTTTCACTTGTAAGGACCACGATTCACAGTATTTTATCTTAACTACGGGTGCTTATCTAAAAAATAAAACATGCTCAGTTTATATATTTATTAACACACATATTTGGGTTACATATTTTTAAATGAAGTGTCATGCTTATCATAAAAGTAAGTTAACGTAAATATTGTTAGACACATAAGAAAACCAGTTGATATAAACACAGAAATATAATATTAAGTGAACAGATAGGAATCATTCAACACAAGATGTCTCACTACGGCTGCCATCATTAAACAGAAACATTTCATACAATCATCGGTGTCGAAACTAATTCTTCCTTCTCTTATATTGGGTGGTTTGTAAATATACAACATATTTTGACACAGTGCTGTTTGTATGATGAAACTTGCTTTAAAACGGGCCATTGAACGATATAACGTGTGTATTTCTTTGAAACGATTAAGTACTTGCTTCTTTAGAAAGTGTAAGCACTCTAACATACAAAATCGGAATAATGCCTCATAGTCTTTTAACATAATATTTGGAGGCAAATTGTACAAAACACTACCCGCATACCCTCACCCTCACCCCTTAAAGATTTGGCAATATTAAAGAAACAGCCTGTATACCTAAAAACATACACTTCCCAAAATACATTAAGCTGAAAGTAATAACAGCTGTATTTACAATAAGAAAAGTGGGGATTATTTCATATAATCCTATAGTTCATCTTGATCAGCTTTTCAACTTTTCTTCTGATTAAACCATGCAACCATTGTTTTGAGTTTTCTTAAAACTGCGAGCATAGACATGTGTTACTTCTTGTGGATTCATATTCAATAATTTATGAGCTAGATAAGTATGATTTCAATGTCCACTGCTCTTGGAGCATTTACCTTTTTTACGTAAAGTTTAACAGCCGTGGGAATACACACTAAAAATTCTGGATGTTTACGCATGCCCAGTATAATAGCCAACAAATGTAAGTGCCTATGCCCAAAAATATTAGTTTCCTTAAGGGGACTCTTACCAGGGTAAGTTATTGACCAACGAAATATTGTCTTTTGGCCCATTTCTGTATTACATCCAGTTCACTAAACACGTTATCCCTGACGCTTCTCCCATTATATAATTCCATATGATGCCTATGACCATACCAGAGAAAATAATGGTTACCTCATTTGCCTTATACAGAGCTACTTCCTTAGGAATTTGAATTTATAAGATAAATATCTTGTCTGCTACCCGAAAACGGGCCAAACTTTAAATGCCGGCAAGTTCGAGTATCACCGGCGCTATGAGGACGACAGCTGCACTAGAGGTCTTGCTGATGCTGCCGCCGCTTTCCATCTGTATCAGAACCGAGGTTTGGCGTCGCATCTAAGAAGGCAAGAAACTGGTGTGGTGACGGAATAATCACAGAACATGTAAAAGTTGTCAAGCAGATGGAGAAGGCAATTCCAATTTCTACTATCAAGGCTGACGAGGGCTATACGCTTACAATCCCCAGCAATGACTAATGGAGGGATAATGAGATTGATTTCCAGCCTGCTGGTCTGGTCTATTTTACTGATGGATCTCGGCTGTGGGAGCAGCACTACTCTATCGCGGGAATATACATTGATGACCTGGGGCTGCGCGAGAGTTATGCTCCGAGTGCATATACCACGGCAGGATGTAAAGCGGCGAGAAATGTGTATACATTTAGTTGGAGAGTCCGACGGCTCTTCGGGTAGTATGCGCGCCCAGTATTGGATCAATTCGGAAGTGCGCTAAAGGTCTTGGGGAGCTGGCCAGCACCAAGAACGTGCAGCTTGTGTGGATTCTGGCACATTCTGACGTGGCGGGGAATGAGGTGGCAAAATACATCGTAAGCCTTACTTCGCGGCGGCCGTTCTGTTGTCCTGAGCTTGATATAGGAAGGTGGTCTCCGACGCCGCAGGTAGTTGGACTAGGTGGCTATGAATAAATGGACTAGGTGACTATGGAGAGTGCAGGTGGATCAGCGGCTTTAGACAAGCAAAGGACTTTGTGGAGAGGCCGGATAAAAAACAAGACTGTCTGGCTTCTTGGTGGAATCGTACTGCACTTTACCGTATCATCTGCGTGGTAACACGTCACCATAGTCTTAAAAGCCACCTTACATTGGTAGGTGTCGAGAGGGATCCCATCTGCCGGGAATGCGGGGAAACTGCGGAAACCTCTTACCACTACCTGTGGGAATTGAGGCTTTTGGGAGTCTGAACAGAAATGTTTGAACTAAGGACTCTACAGAGGAGTCAAGTAGGTTCTGTTCAATGGATGACCGTCATGACTTTTATTTTGACGTCGAGACTGTTTGGTGACGAGACCGGGGTTGACAAAAAAGTGCTAAAAAGCACCGCATTTAACATGTTGTGTACCACTGAGACTGTCGTTTGCTTTTACTCCTATATATGATTTAAAATATGTTTCACGATAAATAATAAGCCAGTCTAATCTAGTTAACCTTTATTAAGTACAAAAAATTATCATAAATATTTACACAGCTGGTAAACCAGCACATACATTATCTTCAATGCCACAATGATTGTGACCTCTAAGAATTTTAAAATATCCTTTGTCACCCCAGTGTTCATTCCATGAGTTGGCAATAATCCAGTAGGGAGTTCCATTTTCTTCACCCCAGCCTAATATTCTAATGGCGTGACCTCCCAAATACTTACCAGCTACGTGTTGATACACACCTAAAAACCAAAACAGGGTTAAATTGTATAATTGCAATCTAATAGGTAAGATTCAGGATATATTTTGAAACTAATTTCAAATTTATTTTGCAACACAGTAAATGTGGAACTGAAGAGATATTCTGTATTCACTTAATAGAGCGTAAAATGGTGCATGCAGGCAGTGACATCTCTCTGTATGATCCAAAAGCTACGTTCTTACCACAGCGACGATGGACACGTAGCGCTGACCATACGGGATGCGCTGACCATACAGGATGCGTAGAACAACCCATCGATCGTAAAATGTTAGCCTAAATACCACTTGCCCCTTAATTTAGTCATTTTTTTAAATAAGTTTTAGAGTGCGTGGCACATTGACAGATCTAATAACATCGAAACTGGATGGTGTCTCTTGGTAAGTAATTTTATTCATTGCGTTAAAAGAATGTGAATTGATTAGGATGTTGGTCCAAATAAACAGTAAATTAGGGGCTGGCTAAAGTGAGAGGAAAAAACAAAATATCGAATAAATAATTGAGAATAAGTTGGGAAACAGTAAGGGTTATTATTATAATTATAGCTGGTGTATCTCATAGTTTAAAATACACGCTAGAGGTAACTGCTAAATTTTTTATGTAAAGAGCAAAATTATTTTCGGTAGTGTAGATATTTAGCTTTCACTTTAGAACCTCGGTGATGGTAAGAACGTGTGGGTGAAAATGTACGTTTTGCTAATATCATCTAAACTAACCCATCTATCAATAATATAGTTTACACAAAAGTTATAGAGGAATAGATTCTGCGCCTGATGAGACTAAAAATACCTTTTTGAATCACCCATTTCACCTTAAAGTTGCACCAAATCTCATCATCAATGAAGACTGCTTGTTTAAACTGCAGTTACTATTCAACTGATATAAAGATAGAGGCAGGATAAAAACACAATTCTTGAAACGAATTAGTGATGGTGATATTTCAGAATAAGAAGAATTGTAGTAGGGTACGAAGATAAACAGGAGGAAAATAGGTAGGTACACAAATTTCACAGAGTTCGACGTTTGACTGTCGTTGGGCCACTTGGCTTCTCAAAGTCTGTGATTTCCGATACAGAGTCTGTCGCCCCACCACTCCTCAGAGTCTGTAATTTCCATCGCCCCATATATGCAGTCCAGGTCTTCGTCAATATCTGGGTCGTGAATTTCAATTGGTTGGAGTTCCCTTGCAGTTTGCACAAATCAGTCAGCACTTAATCCGAGCCTTCCGGCACCGACAACAACCTGCACACCCCTTGTTGCATTTGCAGACAATTGTGAAGAGAAGAAACTGTGGAGCTGGTTCATAGAGGTAGGAACGGGGTCAAGATTAAAATCGCCATAGGAGCGGATCTATCTGGAGTCCTTACCACATTTGTACTTGAAGGTAAGTTCTCAAGAAATAATGGGGGGCTGCTTCGGATGCTGGTAGTAGGGATGCCATGTTAAATGTATATGTCACGAGGGCTTTGGAAAACAGATCCAATCGCAATTTGTCTGAAGTATCTTTCGGCCTACCTTCGTAAAGGGTTGTGACAAATCATAGGCCAACTTCAAAAGCTTCAGCTTGAGTATCGTGCTTGGAGAAAGGTTTGTTTCCTTCTAGAATGCATTCATTTTTGACCAAAAGCTTGACTACCATCTTCTTGCCTTGCTTGAAGAGTGCTGAAGTTGTGTCACATCCACCTATGGGGTGAAGTAATAAGAGTGGCCTTCTGATGTTGTCTGCCAGTATGAAGGTGTTGAGACCAAATACCTGGAGTCGTTCCTCTTCCAGGTTTTGAGAAATATATATTTTTGCTGATGGTGTGGCTAGGATGTTGAGCATGATGAGGGGGTCCGTATCGTCACAAACTACCACAAACTGTACATGCTTAAGAGCCTCGACAACAATCAGGTGGTCTGCGTCTTCATTAGCTTACTTTACTAAGAAGCCATCACCTTTAAGCCTCTCAGTAAGCAAGCACCACCATTAACTCGGTACAGATTGCCTCAGGGTAGTGTGTCTTTTGCTTCGGCGGAGGCGCTTAACAGATTTGATGCTCTTGGTGGACAGGTGTTCTGGGTAGCCATTAAACACCACACTTGTCGCACATCGGTTGTAGTGTAATTTTAAGTAGTCAACGTATTTGGTTAGTATTAATTGAAAGGTTTCACAATTCTTCCACATAACCCGGAGGAGAAGAAATCCTCCATCGATGACAAAAGCTGCTCCTTCCAAGTTTACGTCATTCAGTGGTGTGAACAAATTAACACTGACTTGGGAGTCTTTCTCATTCCAACTGCATCGAACAGAGAGAGGGGATAGGGTGCCAGCTCAAAATGGAAGAATTCTTTAAGCTGCTCATCGGATTTCTGGATGAGTGTTATCCGGTGGAATATAGTTTCAGCGTTCACTGGTACAGCCTCCCCATCAGTGGTCGCCTTAGATTTGAATTCATATATACTCATTGCTTTTTTTTTGACTAACCAAGGCAAGCATTGAGGAATTGCCAATTTCAAACGCTCCGTGGTAGGTGATTGAATTATCTTAGACGATTCTTGTGCTGATGGATAAAACAAAAGTAGTAACAGGGTCAGGATCGTGGGGTTGAAACCACCCAATAAATTTCTGAAGGTCTGCATTGTCACGCTGCACTCTAGCATCCCTCGCAAACAACAAAACAGCAGAAATAATCAAAAGTTACTAAAGCATCATAAATAAAATACATTTTCAGTGAGGCTAAATAGGTCTTGATACAACCACTCAGTCCGAATCAACACAACTGTGTATGTATCGTTTTGTAATGTTAAGGCCTTGACTAGACATTAATTGTGGCCATTGTTTAGTATTACCTTTAAAAACTGTAAACATTTTCTTTAAATTCTCATAGTAAATTTAGTATACTTATAAACAAAGAGGCATACAACTTCAATACCAAAGAGGCTGCTACAAAAAAAAAATCCCACTCTTCCCCACAGCCTACACAATCAATGTGAGTTGGTCAAATTTTAAAGTAGAACTTTACGGAAACGAGTGGTTCAAAAAATTTACTTTTGGCCTCGGGAAGAATTAATTCCTATATGACTTTTGTATGGACCACTTTATTAATAGATGGGTTAGATTAGATGATATTACCAAAAAGTAGAAGTTGATATGAAAATTTTTCATAAATATGTAAAATTTGTTCAACTTTGGTGAGCAGTTGGGAATCTGTGGTCCAAAAAATATGCGTTTTATCTCATTCAATTAAAAATTTAATGCCCTACAATTTTTAATATAACAATATTTTGGATATTGTGAGTCCTTTACGAAATATAATCGTAAAACCGCAAAAATTACACTTTTGGGGTACATTTGTACCCTCCTCCACTTAAACACATCTCAGTTGGGGGGGGGGGGCAGGATAGTCATATTTGGTCACAAATGAAGCCATTAAAACAATAAAACTTTTGTAGGAATTATTTCCGATTCGTCTAATTTTTTGGTTTTACACTACTGGCCTATATCTTCATTAAAGCATAAAAAAACTTCTTTTTAACATTGTCATAGAATATACTAAAATGACATATACGTTACACCAAGGAGATACTCACCACTCTTATATTGAATAAGGTCTTCATAAACACTAAAAGCTCCTTCTACTGGACCGTTTTCTAAAATTTCAGCCTTAATGCGTTCTTCGCCCCTTAGACTGTAAGCTGATTTACCATAGCTGAGGTCTAATTGATAAGTAAGCTTGGAATCACCGTCACACTGTTTTTGACATTTTGGCGTGGGGCTAATATTTTTGCCAAAGCTGGATAGGAACCATTTATATGGTGCTCACAAGGTGGAAGTGGATATGTTTTACAACCCTATAAAAAATATAAAAATTTTAGTTTTGTCTACATAAGCTTATCATAAACTTGAAGAAACCAGTATACGTAACTCCGCAACTTGACATAACCAACAGTTAAGTGAATCTGTAAAGAGGCTTTTGTAATACAATATGAAGAAGGATTAAAATAAAATCTACCTATAGCAGTTACGCACTTAGCTTGACGCTTCTACAATAATGCAAAAACCCCAAAAAATGTTTTCTTCCCTAACTCCTCAAAAATTCACAAATAACCTGTTCAATTTCTTCAACTAAAGAAAATTAACGCCAACGCAAGTGTCCTTTCAGCTTAGGAAATAAGTGACAGTTCCATGAAGCCAGACCAAGGCTTCAATGGATGTGTAGTAACTCAACAAACCTAGGATATTGATTTCTTCCTTAACCTTGTGGTCCTTATGAACACCGCAACTTTGGTGCAAAATTGATTGGTATGATGATTTGTTTTGTGCAAAAGACCTCATTTATTGAGAAGGGTAAGAGAAAACTTTGCTTCTTCTGTCATTTTATAAATCACGGGGCATTTTTCTATTAAACTGCAGGGTCTTGTGGGCATACATATTCTTATGGATATACTGTTCTTCTGGACATACGTCTGCTACTAAGTCTACCTCTCTAAATTCACTGTACTTCTAAGTCCACTTCTAGGGACTTACTAGAAGTACTGGTAGGAATCTATCTAAATTTTAACGAATTTATCTGAGCCTATGTCCACGTCTGTGTTTAAGAGTAACGCTAACTCTATTGTGTGTGTGTGTGTTTTGTTTCTTTAACGTTGGCCTATTTCCGCAACTATGACCAATCACCAACGCCAGGGAGTAGTTTCACCTCACTATCCTGGAAATTTTTCCGAACCCCTGCCTTTCTGTAAGGAAAGTATGGATCTTTAACGTGCCCAACATCGCATGGACACGGAACGTGCAGATATTCAACTTGCTCAAAT
This sequence comes from Tillus elongatus, assembly GCA_964006375.1. Lineage (NCBI taxonomy): Eukaryota > Metazoa > Arthropoda > Insecta > Coleoptera > Cleridae > Tillus > Tillus elongatus. The sequence continues at coordinate 171,794,779 of OZ023263.1, read as the reverse complement.
CCAATGCCAGAACCTCGGTTGATGTTAATGTTACAGTATGTACTGAAAAAAGTGAAAGGAGTACCCTGGGATCGAACCCAGTACCCTTCGGTTCAGAGGCACACGTTTTTACCCCTGAACCACCGAGGTTCTTCTAACTCTATTGATAATTGGTCGTTGTGCACCGTTTTTCAGGAGTAAACTTGACTAAAAGAAATTATGTGATATAAATATGATTTCATTTAGGTAAGGTTCATTTTGTAAGGCATAAACTCCTGGCTTCTAGCAGCTCTATTCACTAAATTGGCGCTCTGCTTACATCTCGTCTGTCTAATGCAACAGTTTGTGGCTAATGGACCTGGCTTCCGAGGCCATACAGTAGTCATCACATACACACTAAAAGGAATCGGCTGTTTAACTCATTAACAAAATTATTGACGTTATATATAATATGGAAAAACTATCTTCGGCATATTCCAACAATGCTCTTTGAAAAAGCCAGCTTTTGAGCAAAATCACTCTGAGATCAGTCATGAAGAGTTCGGCAACTTAGGAAGACGACGGGTTTTCCATGGTGGTTTCCTCTGTCTGGCGATAAAACTTCACGCCTACTCTAACTTTCCAAATGGTCGTCAAAAGAACTCAGTACATTGAAAGTTTAACCTCCCAGTTTTTCGGTGAAAAAGACCATTCAATCAATTACAGAATAAAAGATATTGCGTTGAACCTAAAGGAAGTACTGGTCTCTTTGGATGTCAAATCGTTGCTCCGTCAAGTTCAATTACGAAATTGCGAATAACCACCAATTAGCCTCCTTTGACACTCTTATCATCAAATTTGTAAATTTGATATTTATAGGAAAGAAATTTCTACAAATCGGTGCACACCATCAGATTAAAATCATTCTTTCGGTCACAAACTCTAAAGTTTGAGCTATTTTGTATGGAGCTTACTTAGTTTTCCTTTGAGCAGTAAGCGATACAATTAATAAAAAACGAAATTAGAGATATTGCAATCTGTGATGCTTCCTCTTCAGATATTGCTACGAGATTACCACACTATAGTCTAAATCCAATGAGCCGCTCAAAAAGTTTGCTGTACTTCCTTTCTGTACTTTTCTTACAAAAGAGTTAAATTGTTAAAAAAAAGTCCAGAGTCATCTATAAACTTGATAACCTGAGGAGTGTTTTTGGTGGACCAAAGGATACCACTTAGTTTAGACGAATATCTGACATTTATTAATGAGCTTAGACAAGTCAGCATCTCACAAGAGTCATTTAAAACGTGTCCACTGATAAAACAATAGTCTTTGGACATCACCAGGTCTTATATCATACTGCACTGCATCATCCAGTACTGGCTTATTACGTCATTGTGTGGCATTTCATCACCCCGTATTGGATCACCGGTATAACATAAATCGTAGTGTAGGTAACTTAGGTATATAAATAGAATAATTTTGCTCATACAGTTGATTTAGCGACAGCTACTGACGAAAGCAACTTTGTTGTCGAAATACGTTTCTAGCGCCTAACTTCTTGTTATTACTTTGTGTTTTTTTAGGTGGGTCTGTCTCTCCTTTCGGTTTCCAACGTCTGTCTTTTATGATTTTGAAGTTCACGGCGACGTTCGCTAGCCATGGCTACTGTCGAGGTAACTATTCTTGGAGAAGCGTCTAGTCCACTAAGTGAGTTTGATGACTTCAGAACAGGAGAGAATCCATTCAGCAGTCCAGATAAACTCGTACTCATAACAATAATTGGATCTTTTGCGTTAAATAATATTTTTTCAAATATTTTCTGAAAGTGAAAGATTGGACAAATTTCGTGGCTGAAGAATATTTGAAATCTGTTCTACTAATTTTGACAAATGTTCAGAACGCAGCAAGTGCATTACAGTAATTAATTTTCATAAGAATTGTACACTATTAGTCAGGTATATTATTAAAACTAATTCTTTAAATGTATATTGACTTTGGAGATCGGCCTTCGAGGTCCTAGTTAGTGATTACATGAAGGAATTTCTATTTTATATAGAGCTCGACAATTATAATTTTGTAGAGATATATGTGAGCACTGCGAGTCTTTTAAAAAAAAATTGTGTGACAAATTTAATTAAAGTTACAAAAGTTTTCCAGAAAAAAATTAATTATTTACAAAGGGATATGGCAGGTATTTTTCCTTTCGATTGCTTGGATCGTTTTGTTGTCAAGCAAATAGAACTAAGTTTTGCAAACAAAACAACAAAAAAGGGCTTTAAAACCAATTCGTAGTTATCCGCAATGCTCATTATGTTATTTTTCTTTAACTTAATACCCACGCTGCGTTTAGATAGGTGTTACTATGGTTCAAGATTGAAGATTCTGGCTTAACGGGAAATTTACTTATCGGATTTGAAATATTTTTACAAAAATTATCTTCCATAACGTACTTGTTGAACCCAGACCCTTTTCAACACTTATTTACTGTTGCTGTATTCACACCTTTTGCTAATGATGAAAAATTGTAGTTCTTGATGTGAGACTGACACACAAGGCAACCTCAATTTCATTTTGGGAAAAATCTTTTAAATCGATGAAATGGGGCAATAGTTTAAACATAAGTTTAAAATCTTGGTTCGCTACTTTGTCGCAGAGGTTCTCCATCCTTTCTGCATGCCTACAACCACCACCCTCAATGCATAAGCAAGAACAATGTAAACAAGAAAGATTCCTTGAGAACAACCCCCAAGAAAGTTAGAGGATCTGCGGTGAATATAGGGGTTCTGGGCGGGGTAAACAGGATTTTAAGGAGGTATGGCTGCAAAATAAGATAAACGCAGCTTATAGGGGTTCAATTAAGCTGTTTTTTCCGCACTTTCAGATGACATTTCCTTTTTATCTTCTTCCCCGCCCAACACCCCTATTTACGCCTGCTCCCGTAACTTTCTTAGGCGCTGTTTGCAAGAAACTTTTCTTGTGGTATGTGCATCCAGGAGGAGATGTTCTGAATGTGTTCTGAATATGTTTCTGATTTTTTTCTTCTAAGCGGCCCCCATGTGGGAACCTGAAAATTTGCCGAAAATTTAATTTTTATTTACGAAAAGAATATACCTGCCAAATTATAGAAATGGCAGGTATTTTTTTCTTATTAGTCGCACGCATGATCCCTTTTAGTCATCTTAATTAAAACAGTTTCTGCAAACAAAATAAAAAAATGATTTTTTAAAACAAATTTGTGGTTGCCTGTGAAGCTCATTGTGTTATTTCTAGTGAATTTTTTTTTTATTCACAAATAGAGACGTATCGATGGTGAGACTTTGCAAACATTTTTGCAAATGAGCGCGAACTAGGTCCCCTAGAACCCATATCTACGGTCAGCTTCAATTTTTATATGTTTATATATATATATATATATATATATATATATATATATATATATATATATATATATATATATATATATATATATATATATATATATATATATATATATATATATATATATATATATATATATATATATATATATATATATATATATGTGTGTGTGTGTGTGTGTCCGTCTGATAACTCAAAAAGTAATTGACCGATTTCAATGAAACTCGCCAAGTGCCGTTATTTTATTAATGGCTTGGATGAGTTCGTTAGCCAGGAAAATTGGACGAGGTTTTCCGAAAAAAATTTGAGTTTTTTTTTCTTCGAAAATAACAAAGCTGCTTTAATGAAATTTACTATATATGTTGGCCTAGGAGAGACCTTACTACGTACTAAAATTCAATGTTCTAAGTTAATAGAAAATTGAGTTATTCAAATTTTAAATTTTCTTTCGAAAAAAATTTTTTTCTCCGAAAATTACAAAGTTATTTAAATGAAGTTTGGTGGATATCTTGCCCTAGGAAAGGCCTTATTACGTACCAAAATTAAACTTTCTACGTTTATAGAAAATTGAGTTATTCAAAATTGAAGCATTAAAAAAATCACTACCATAAGGCACTTGCTGCGTCCCGAGCTTTTTAAATTTAGGGCCCACGCTGCTTTTATGTGGGTTTTAGTATGTATCAAAACTGAAGATTATAGTTTAATGGAAAATTGAATTATCAACAATTGAAATATTTTTACGAAAATTCGCTACCATAGCGTACTCTCTGCACCTAAACTCTTTGAACACTTATTTACTAAAGTAAAGTACCTTATTCCTTACTCTAACATATTAGCGGATTAGGGGAGTCGATTTCGAGGTTACCTTCATCTTCTTTGTTTATGACGTCTGTAAACAACGAATAAGAAGCAGATAACCTCGAATTCGACCCCGCCCCTGCTGTCAGTTGCAAAATAACAAATGACAAATCTGATGTTGGTAGATTTTACTATGGGAGCTAGATGGCTTTTAGATACTGTGAAAAATGGGAAGCTTAATATTTATACATAATAAAACGTAGTTCTAGACTGCCTTTACACAAATTGAATCACTTTCATGAAGAAAATTATTTATTACTATATATTTTTCTGACATCTTCAGGAGATGAGACTTTTGACAAATGGCAGCTCCACTGGTTGTTTATTGTGACATATTTGTATATTATTTATTTTTTATTTAGTTATGACCCAAAATTTGCTGAACAAATTGATTTCAAATTTGGTGGGTATGACCACTTATATGATACTTACGTGCGCGAAAAGTTTAAGTTTCATACTTACAGTAATTTAAAAGATATTGCGTTTTCCAACAGTCTTTCGCATTTTTCTAAAAATATTTTATTGTCAAAACTGTCTAACAAACTCATCTAAACTATTAACAAAATGAAGGGACTTTCCAAATTTGGTTTCGCTTAAATGTGTTTTTTTGCTCTTACGGTTAATTATTGCTTATATATATATATATATATATATATATATATATATATATATATATATATATATATATATATATATACATATATATATAAACATATGAAAATTTATATATAAGCAATAATTAACCGTAAGAGCAAAAAACTAAAACTAAATTTGGAAATTCCCTTCATTTTGTTAATAGTTTAGATGAGTTTGTTAGACAGTTTTGACAATATATATATATATATATATATATATATATATATATATATATATATATATATATATATATATATATATTTGTGTGTGTGTGATGGTGTGTGTGTGTGTGTGCAAATTTAAGTTTATATTTTGTTCGATTTTCAGATTCTTAAACTATCTAGAAGACTCTCTCTATTATTATACAAATTATTGCCATTTTGTGCCTATTATGGTACTCTAAATCTGCCAAGAATTAAGTTCCGGAAAGTATATTTTCTATATATTCTTATTCAAAATTGATTTATAACTTTTTCATTGTTAAAGCCCTGGAGGTTTATGGAACAGTATGTAGTTTTCGCTTATATATTGTTGTAACTGTTATTCAAACATTTTATTAAACATTTGTCTTCTATGAGCGTAAAAGAAACAATAGTGCCGTAATTTAGGTCAGGAGTTCTTAATTCTATGACTTAGCTTCATGGAAACGTAACTCGTCATTGTTTAACAATAATTAATTTACATTCCGATAAAATCAAAGCATTGAATGCTTTATCCTTTGCACATCAAATACGATATTCCAAACATATGTAATAGATCAAGAAGTAGTAAAAAAAAACTCTGGACGCAGCCAGTGCGTTATGGCAGTGAATTTTTATAAAAATGCTATGAATATCAAATAAGTCTTTTTAATGCAAGCAGCCATCAATCATTTATAGTAGAAACAATGTGCCATATTTTATCAAAATAACTTATTGTTTGAAAATGTACAAAAATTTTACGACAATAAATTTTAAACGTTGGATCCTAGCCAACAAACCTTAGGTTAATAGCAAATTGAGTTATCGAAATTTGAAGCATTTAATGAAAATTTGCCACCAAAACGCACTTACTACGTCTTGATTTTTTTTCTTACATAAAAAATGCAATAAAGTAAGCCTATTCGAAAAAAAAATGTTGGATCACCAACGACTTATAGGCCAGCCGGTGATTGTCAACATAATTTTATAAGACACCCTATAATTAAGTTATACAAATTTTTTTCGTCTCTTGTATAATAATTATTATATTCAGCTTTACCGTAGAAACTCGTAACCCTGTATATATGTAAGCAGATTAAAACTGAACGTAAATCCGGATATGGATTCCAGGGGGCCAAGTTTGCGCTCATTTGAAGAAATCATTTTAAAATTTGAAAGTCGCGATCTCCTCATTGACGAATTTTTTGTATGAAAAATAGCTAAAAATTATGGACCGTTAAACCATAAACTTAACTAAAACTACCCCGCCAAAGCATCAAAGAGAAAATAAGTAACCTGTTGCATATCAGCACCTTTTGTAAAACTTCGATCCTTTATATGTGTTTATAAAATATAACAAACACTGTTTAATCTACTCACTAACATTAATAAAGGAATATTTTGCACTTGTATATAAAAATTTCCCAAATAACACAAATAATTCGTCCACTCAAACGAATAAACATATAAACAATCTCATATCATACGTAAACGTCAGTTACAGTGTCTAACAGACCTGCGCAATATCAAATGTTCCGTTACCAGGGCAATGACATACTAGATCTCATATAAGCTATTGTCAATGAAACGCGGAGATTTAAAAATAAATGTTTCAAATTTGAATAGCTCAGTTTTCTGTAAACCTAGAAATCTGAATTTTGGCACATAGTTAGGCCTTTCCCAAAGCAATACGCATACCATTATTAAAATATCTTTGTAACTTTCGGAGAAAAAAATTTTTTTTTCGAAAGGAAACTCAAATTTTTTTCGGAAAACCTTGTTCGATTTTCCTGGCTAACGAACTCGTCCAAGCTATTAATAAAATAAAGGCACTTGCCGAGTTTCATCAAAATCGGTTAATTGTTTTTTGAGTTATCGGTTGGATATATATATATATATATATATATATATATATATATATATATATATATATATATATATATATATATATATATATATAAACATATAAAAATCGAAACTGACCCCGGATATGGGTTCTAGGGGCCAAAATTCGCGCTCATTTGTACAAATTTTTGCAAAGTCTCACCATCGATAACTCTCTATTATTGATTTTTTTAAAATAAAATTTCACTAAAATATATGCAGTGTGTTATACTAATAACAACCAAAATACATTCAAATTAATGCCATTAGTTGAATTCGTTGGAATTATTTTAACTGGTATTAGTATAACATACCTATGAGCGCTAATAAGAGCGCACCCGGTATGTTTCGCTAATGATGGTCAAAAAGCATATATCCTTACATGTAAGTAACTTACCTCATTGGAGCCATAGTCTCCACCAGAAACAATACCATTAGTGACCCAGTATTCCCAAGCAGCTTGTGGATAACCTCCATGACATCCTCCACCACAGTCGTAACAACATCCCAACAAGTCAGTTGCAGATACAACAGTATTCATCTCTTGATTAGAATGGATGCAAATTCTATCAGACATTGCTTCAACGGCAGCAAATGCCTGTAAGACCAAACCAAATAAGAAGAGTTAGCAACATGGTAAGACATACTTATTAATATGTAGTTTTAATTATTTCTTGTTGGTGAGATTTATGTTTTTAAGTGGCCTCAAAAGAGAAGAAGGTTCGATTCGATACATGTGCATGTTTCATTGTTGTCAGTGTAACGACTGCTAAATGTTTCACTTCACCTCTAATAAGGCCTAAACTGATCTGATATAAGGCTAGATGCATTCTCACCACAACTAGAACCGTAGACCGGTCTCGCTCTAATTAGAGTTCGTCAGTACGGCATACTAATTGTAGCGAAAATGCACCTATAAAGTAATACGGCTATGGTAGACAGCCTTCCAACACTAAGTGAGGGGCAAGACACGAAGCAAAGTGCCGCCAGCTAGTTGCGGAATCAAGTAGGCTGTTTCACACCAGCTCCAAATAACACAAAGTGTTAAAAAATAGAGACTGTATACAACCAACTAGCAATTTAGTAAATCGTCAGCCCAGGCCCATTTCTACCCTAATATAGGGACAAATCATGTAAGGCTAGATCCATTCTCACCAAACTTAGAACCGTAGACCAGTTTCGCTCTAATTAGAGCTCGTCAATACGGCATACTAATTGTAGAGAAAATACACCTATAAAGTAATACGGCTATGGTAGCCAGCCTTCCAACACTAGGTGAGTGGTAAGACACGAAGCAACGTGCCGCCAGCTAGTTGCGGAACCAAGCAGTATGTTGTCACGCCAGCTCCAAATAACACAAAGTGTTAAAAAATAGAGACTGTATACAACCAACTAACAATTTAGTAAATTGTCAGCCCTGGCCAACCCTTACTTACTGTTGGAAGGCTAGCTACCATAGCCGTATTACTTTAAAGGTGTATTTTCGCTACAATTAGTATGCTGTACTGACGAGCTCTAATTAGAGCCAAACTGGTTTACGGTTCTAATTGTGGTGAGAATGCATCTAGTATTACATACTTTGTCCATATATTAGGGTTAAAATGGGTCAGGGCTGATAATTTACTAAATTGTGAGTTGGTTATATACAGTCTCTATTTTTTAACACTTTGTGTTATTTGGAGCTGGCGTGACAACATACTACTTGGTTCCACAACTAGGTGGCGGCATGCTGCTTCGTGCCTTACCACTCACTTAGTGTCTGATCTGATATGTTTTAACCTTTGTTGAGCTTAGTAATGTCCCATTAATTTTTGTAGTGAGTTTATAATTTTTCTATAATTATGAAATATAGTTTGAAATATGTAACTGGCAGTGACTTTTCCTTTATATGTAAATTATAATTCACAGACCCACCTTATAAGTATAGAGTAAACTAACAAATAAACATTAAATTAGCATCACAATATGTACTATTTGGAGAACCCAATTCATCACAATACAGTTTTCTGACCCGACGATCGTTTCGCTATCAAAGTTAGCGTCATCAACGGGATGAGTAAACTACGTGTAGATGACGCTAACTTTGTTAGCGAAACGATCGTCGGGTCGGAAAAATGTATTGTGATAAATTGGGGTCTCCAAATTGTACTTATCAGTGCTCATCATAGGGTCCAATCTTTACTCATAGCATCACAATGTGAAAGGGCGGAGTTCAGTTGAAAGGTGTCATAAAGTGGCACCTCCCCCTGTTCTTCCACTCAACCCACCCCGAAATCACACTGAACAGTGGATGCAGATCTTATATAACTAACTACAGAACAAGTAATAATAATAATAAGATTAAGGAAAAATTATTTAAAAGGCTTTCACTACCAGACAACTTTGTCAAACCCAGACGTTATGACGTTCAGAAATAATATCATTTCGGCGAGGCTGGGCAACGTCACTAAACCTTATGGGAAGTTGTCGAGGTCTTCAATCGTAAAAAAAATTGTCTGGTCGTGGAAGCCTTTTAATTAATTTTTTCTTAATCATGTCAAACCCAGACGTTATGACGTTCAGAAATAAGAATAGTAAGAATAATTGGTAATAAATATATAAAACATAATAATACTACTTCACCTCCTTACACATCTCTCCCCTTCCCAGGTATATGCGAAATATACGCAATACATAAGCATACAGAGTCGAAAACCACTGATCCGCATACTGAGTCAAACTAGGGACTCGAAAAACGTACTAAACAAATGGTTTTTTTTTTTTAAATTTTGTCTGTTATACTCTTTAATTTTATAACTAAATTCAGTAAATACTTTGTACACTTTATACGTAAGTGATCTCCCAAAAATAGATAGTCTATGCCTAGGTGCTGCAAGCGTGTTCTTTCTGCGAATGTTTAGGTTATAAATATCTGTCCTGAACGTAATTTTATTGAGGAGATAAGCTGGAGTTGTATTTATGATAACCGGTTGAGTAAGAGAGCGTCCTTCATCAAAAACATTTGTGTCATGTTTAGGCATTCAGCGACCCAGCGATCAATCCAGCTTATGAGAGATATGTTGGGATTTTCTTATAACATAAACAAAGCGTAAACATATTTTCTGCAATACTTTCACACGGTATGGCGTATAAGAATACAAACAAGTTGAGAAGACCTCAGAATAGTAAGTGGAGAAAATACTAGAGGGAATACAATTCTAACTTAATCTCCTGCTGAAGAAACGATCTATGGAGATAAAGTTGTCTAAGGCAATTATCTTCTTTCCGCAAACACATTAAAATATGTTGCCTATATCTAAGTGTATTATCTATATTAACCCCCATCACGAGAGGTATACTTCCTTCATTAACCTTGAGCCTTACAATATTTATTAACCTATTACAACTGAGTTGGCTACCAAATAAAAGAGCACAATATTTAGCAGGATTAAGATTCAGCGCATCCTCATTGAGCTTTTTCAATGCAGAATAATAATTAATGTCTTTCAGACTACATGAGATATACATCTGCGTGTCATGAGCATGCATATCCACTTTACAAAGCTTTACTTACGTTGGAAGGTGCTGTATATAAACCACAAACAACAAAGACCCATAATAGAGCCTTGGGGAACTCTAGATAATAAATTGGCCAAACGTGAAGCATTTCCATTACTCTTGACTCTGAGATATATCATAAAGACAACTCGAGATAGGCTCCCGAGATGCTGTGGAAAACTCAATAAAATTTAGGGTACCTGGCAAAATCTCATAATCCACGGTATCGTATGCCCTCGGGAAGTCCAACAAAACCAACACAGTGAGTTTACTCTTATCTTGTACACGAATGCATTACAATATACCGCAATCAACGAAATCCTTCCTCCAGAGTGCCACGGAAGATTCCAAAAAGTAACCGCGTGTATTATCTCAGTTCAACAGTTAGCGTCGATATTTAATTCACGCCATTTGGTCAATTTGTGACTTATGGCCGCTTTAGGGGATTATCTTAGAACAAATTTACTAATGGGAAGATTCCGACGTCTGAATTTTGAAACAATTTTGACAGATGACCGCGAACTAGGATCTCTAGAATCCACATCTGGGGTCAGTTTAAATTTATTTATATATATATATATATATATATATATATATATATATATATATATATATATATATATATATATATATATATATATATATATATATATATATATATATATATATATATATATATGGTAACCAAATTTGGCAGGTAGGTTTACGATATAAAAAGTAAACTATACACCAAAATTTAGATTTCTATGTTACAAGAAAAAAGTTACATTATAATATATAAATATAATAAAAAATATATATCATTTTTTTTGTTTTTAAATAGCGATTGTGTCGAGTTATCCATTTATAACCAAGTGAAGAATTGAACCTGTGCTGAGCACTGACAAGCACGATTGGCCAACCCCAATCACCACAACATATGTTAAAAGACCTGACGAACGTTTCACTGACCAAGTTAACGTCATCAGCGGATGGTCAGGTCTTTTAAAATATGTTGTGGTGATTTGGGTTCTCGAAGTGTGCAACAAAGTTTTGTATAGAGACATTTCGCAGCCATTACAAATTGTACTTGTTTCGACAATCACATAAGCAGCGTTGTCAGATTGAACATGTTTTTGAATGATCTAACTGAAAGTTATTTTAGAAATGTAACAAAAGTGAATGGTGTGTGGAGATTTTCTACTCTATAATGTTTAGCAAAACTTATACCTATAAAATTATTTTTTCTGTGAAGAGTATATTAAACTTGAAAGAATATTTCCTACGATAATTTAGCTTCAAGTTTTGATTTTAGCCGACGCCGAAAATGACCTATGGTAGCAAAATAAAGAAATATTTCAACTTATCACAACTTGATTTATTTTTTCAATTTTGGGACATTATAAAGTCTCTAGAGAGACCATATGTTTGAGCAATTTTACGAAAAAATGTTATGATTTTTCAAGATACATATTTGACAAAACTGGCTCGATTGGGCTGGCTTAAATTCGCTCTTAAGTTTAGAGGAAAGACGAAATCTGACGTAACACATATATGTACTGACAGCTTTTTATTTATTATATAAAGTATTCCTTATTAATAAAATGCTAATTTTAAGTAATATACAATTACTTACCCAACAAGATCCACAACTAGACTGGTCTCTAATGTGACCAATGGTGGAACAGTTAGGCCATTGGTCCCTGGCGTCGAAAGAAGATGGTGTCGTTATTCTACCAACGACATGTGTTTTTTCTGGTAGGATATTTTTGCCAGTTAGAGCACCAAGAAGGCCTGAAATTTGAGACATTGGTGTTTCTCTGCCAAAGTTTCTTCCGGCTTTCCATGTTGTCTGTTTTGAGTTTATCTGGTCAATAAACTCATCTGAGAGTGGATGAAAGTCCTTTGAAAGAGATGAAGATGTGGAAACAATTAAGATCACTATAAAGGTGTTTAGGAGCCACATCATTTCTTGAACAAAAAAGATGAGGGTGTTAAACACGGTAGCAAAAAATATTTGGGGTCTTAATTTTATTGTAAATCATTTTCAATGTACTAATACTCTTTGTTTGGACCCACAAAGTCACAGAAGATAGGGCAGACTGGTTCAGATATTTACGCTCTTAATTAATAAAAGACCCAAGACAATTTAAAAGCAAAATGTCTGGACGCAGCAAGTTTGTTATGGCACCTTATTTTCATAAAATCGATTTAATCCTAATGAATATTTTCCTGTTAGTCTAGAATAATCAAATTTCCTATTTAGTAAAGATTCTATAAATGTATGAAAGAAACATCATTTTTTTGTGCCAAATAATTAATTGGTTTTGTTGTTGTATAATTTTGTTGTGAGCTAAACGAGAACCTATTTAATGCCTAATATTTTACAGGTTAGAAATTAACAATGCATTCTCTTACGTGCTGGTATATATGAGACGTAATATTATGAGCTACGGTCTTGGACAATTTAGCAGGGGAGTTTTAGCAATGGTTCAGGACGGCTCAAGCGATATCACAGCTCAGATGCTTTGATGATAAAAACGTCTAGTTTCTCGGCAAAAGTCCAGCAATGAGGAAGTTACTGAGGATCCCGGTACGTCAGTCCGGCGGATTGAACGAAACGTTGGTATATCCAAATTAACGGCACTTTTTTTTGACGAAAACAAAAATTACATCCGTACAATTACAGAATTTGTCAAGGACTCAGACCAGGTGAGTTAAGACGACTTCGCTCATTCTGTTAGCCGTACACAAGAAAATTCTAGGACAATTTTAATTTTCCATGTCAAAAAATATGGTTTCATAAGAGCATGATTACCAATAATGGTATTTCTAATAGAATAAATGTTCTGGGTTTATTTCATTAAATTATTTCCTCAATTCATCCATTGGATTATTGTTAAACTCCTAAATGACATAAAGTGTTAAATGATATAGCTAGTTGTTTAGTACTTTAGTTTAAAAGCTATATACAGGTCCGTAATTTTCTTGATTAAGGTCCAAAGAAAGAGTAAAATGATACTAAACCACAAAATGTGAAACAACGCTGAATTTGGAATAAAATGGGCTTTCAGAAGGGTATCATAATATGAGGGCCGTATTTAAAAATAAAGTTGATGATGGTCCCGCAAAGACGAAAGGTCGGATTCAAAAATTATGAATTCTACGTTCAAGTAAATGAAAAGTTGCTGTGGAGTGATGTCATCGGTATTGATGTAGGTCCATCATTAAGGCCAGAAAAAAATAATATGGAAAATCGAAAAATCCAAATTTTTCAAAATAGCTGAAAAAATTCGGTGATGTCTAAGCGTCATTTTGTTGAGCTTTTGAGTTTGCAACTTTTCTCCTATTTAAGCAAGTCAGTCTCCTACCATTTTGGAATTCTCATAGTGACCCTATCTTGGACACACTGTTTACGTTTGCAATGTTATGTACGGTGCCAATGATCCTGATAGTCGAGACATCTTAATTATTAAGCTTAAAAATAAATTAAAAAAATATATTTTATGACCTGTATTTTAGTTAATTTTCGTAGAAAAAATTCACTAATAGGGAGATCCCGACTTTTGAATTTTGAAAAAATTTTACAGATGAGCGCGAACTAGGACCCCTAGAACCCATATCCGGGGTTAGTTTTAAATTTTATATGTTTATATATATATATATATATATATATATATATATATATATATATATATATATATATATATATATATATATATATATATATTTGTGTGTGTATGTGTGTGTGTCGCACCGATAACTCAAAAAATATGGAGCCGATTTTTATAAAATTTGGCATGTACCTTTCTTTTGTAAGTGGCTTAAAAGAGTTTGTTAATTAGGAAAATTGGACGAGGTTTTCTAGAAAAATTTTGAGATATCATTGGTAAAAAATTGTTATCTCAAAAACTAAAAAGCTATGATAACCAAATTTGGTGTGTAGGTTTACGATATAAAAACTAAACAAAAATTCATTACAATAACGCACTTGCTGCGTCCAGGCTTTTTAGATGTGATAAATCACAAGTAGATAGAGATATTGAGACTTATCTCTGGCTTCACATGTGTTCGTTTTTTCCCTGTAACTGGTTTTGCCGCCTTACAGCATCGTCAAACAGGTAAGAGCAAACACTTGCCAAGCGAAGAAGGAAATCACTACACCTGTATTGAGTATGGAATGTCTTTACCAAGCAGGGTCAACAACAACCAATGAAATAAAGCAAAAGCTTTTGGACTTACACTTATATCAATTTTATGCAAAGTGATTCAAGATTTTACATTTCTTATTAATCTGCACATGTTAAACAACACCAGATTTAGGAAATCACGACTTAAAAGTTTAACTAAGAATTCCTCAAATGTGCGCATTTTATGTTTATATGTTTATATATATATATATATATATATATATATATATATATATATATATATATATATATATATATATATATATATATATATATATATATATATATATATATATATAAAGAACAATACTAAAAGTTTTTAATAAGTATAATTCTTATATTTAGTTTACCATTAAAATTGAAACAGTGTTCCTTTGTGGGATAATAAAGAAATTAGAAATTCAAAAAACAATTATTTTTGACAGGTATATTAATCCTTCTACTTTTGGCAGATACATGAACTCTTTCTTAAACTCAGTTAAAAAAGTTAAATTAATTTAATTCTTAGTTAAAAAAATAGAATCACAAAAATAAGTTTTCCATATTCAAAAGAAAACTTTGTAAAATTACAAAAATCTGGTTTTAGAAAATTAATATCCGGAGAAACTAATTAATAAGTTGCTTTTCCTTAGTATCGCAGTTAGCGAGATACGTGATCAAAATACTTTACTCTAAAATTCATAATTCAACTTTAAATTTAATACAAACACCATTTGAAACAAATACAAATCTTTTAGTTTTATGAAAGGAATAACACCTAAAACAGTTAACATTTTTAGAAAGGGAATCACTGTTTTTCCTAATAAATATTAAAATAATAACCGTTAATAACCTTTGTTAAGAACTAGAAGACAAAACTCCCACAAACCTTAAATGTAGGGTTGCTTGTAAATTAACTTATATAGATTGTAACCAACAATATATGGGCCAGACATCAAGAAATTTGAAATATCGAATAACTTTTCATAAAAGTGATATACATGTAAGACCAGATGCTTGTGCTCCATCATAACATTATATTTTCAGTTATCATCGTATATATATATATATATATATATATATATATATATATATATATATATATATATATATATATATATATATATATATATATATATATATATATATATATATATCAAGGCCATAGAATAGATTTTCATCATATAAAAATTCTCACAAGTGAAAGCAACTATTTCAATAGAGGTTTTGTTGGAAATACGCTTTATTAATCAGAAACATATTATTATTAGTAATACATACACATATTTTTTCTAAAATGCTCTTTGGCAAAAACGATCTGAAATTACATAGTAAGCCTAATTGTAGTATTTGATCAATATGTTCACAGCTAATTAAGGTATGTACTATGACATTATCTTTTCATATCATTTAAAAGAGTAAGTTTAATTTATAGAAAAAAATGTAATATCTAACATATTTGTACATTTTTATTTTAATTTTTGTATATTAATTTTTTTCGCTTTGTTGACTGATAAAACACAAATTATTTTTCTGTGTCTTTCAAAAGAAAACGTTTTTTTTATATTTTAATTGCTGTCGCCCATGACTTCATGACTAAAATGAAATATAAGATTGGTTTCTAGATGCCCTAAGTCTCTATCATCTAAAGAAAATTTGCTAGAATATCTTTGTAGTTACAGATGAAACATTAGCTTTATCTCAAAATGGTTAAACATATTGTGGTACTATTTTCCACGTAATTGCCCCGCAACAAAATTTAAATGGCGACACTACTTTTTTTATGTCACTTAGGAACTAAATTTGTATTTACTTACTTTTGGGTGACAAACTATATATGACCCCAGATAAAAATTTAGCATTCTTATATACGATTATTTTGGGAGTATTTTTATTTATATAATAAAATTCATGGCTCTTAATCTCATCAAAATCCATTGCCCGATAGTTAAGTAGCATGTAAAGAGAAGCATAATTAAGTTTTTCCAATGGATATAGAAATATTTCTGCTTCTGGAATTAGCCACTCGACGTATTACCCACTTGACCCGTTTTGTCAACTTCACGCATAGCTCTGCATTTATATAGATAAAATCCAAATATTTCATTAATTAAGTAATAAAATAGATTAAAACTATAATCTTAATAATGGAGAACACATAAGTGCGTCAAAAGCTAATACTGTTGGGTTTTCTCTCAAAAGTCAAGAACTATAGGTATACAACATTTGATATGGTAGATTAAAATAAATTAAGCTACTTAGGTATATAATAAAGTTACGAAATATGGAGATAAAATATGTGCAAATTTATTTTGTATATAATAATCATAACACCAATAATAATTTTGAGGCAGCATATCAGCGTCATGTGCAAATATTGTCAAAAAATGCCGAAAGGATTCAGCATGTGGCGGGCGGTTATAATTATTTTCTCAGTCATATTATACGTCTTAAAAACATCACTAAGGTCGTCCGTTAGGCCGTAGCAAAAAAATACCGCATTATCCAGTGAGAGGCTCCTACTACAAATGTAATACTAAGATGGTAGTTCAGAAGGGCTATGTCAGGCTGTTGTAGGGTTATCCGGTGGGCACCCACAGAGTAGTAAAAAGCCACAGATCTAACATCTCGCCCATCGGCCAGAAATCCCCAAAAGTATTTATTATGGACATTGCTGTTCTGCTCGACGACCATCGTCCTATCAAAATAGGGGAGAAGCGAAGAAGGCGTTCACAGTCGAGTTGACACATTTGTGCAAGCTGAAAGAAGTTTTAACCCTTACAGTGGTTCTATCAGTAAATGGACTTGTAGCATCAGACTGGCAGAAACTTAGCACTAACTATCAGTTATCTAGTGACTGTGCAGAAATCAGCCATTCCTTAGATATCGTACCTACATGCTCAGGAAAGTCCTATGCTTGTAAAAAGAGAAAACGAAAAGGTTATGTTTTAAGTATCAGTATCGATTTAGTAGAAACAGACGTGGTGCAAATATCATACTCCGTGAGTGACTGAGCGGACCATGAGAAAAAAATGGATAAGATATTGATCAATTTTCATTATAAAAAATTCGCGAATAGGGAGGTCACGATGGAAAGCTTTTTAAAAAATTTCTTCAGATGAGCGTGAATTTCAGATCCGCCGCATTTGGAGTAACATCAAATAAAACCACCCAGTAGGTTACGAGGAGATTTCACCCCAACGATTCATCCCCTGGTATTAGCGTGAGAACCTTTAGTCCAGGTATTTTCTTGTCCATAAACTAGCTGGCAGATGCTGTTTGGATCCCGTGGCCTCCCCTGCATTGCCCAGGATTGGTTCCTAAGATAAGTACTTCCCAAATCTATATCGACTATATTGTTTAGGAATTTAATGGGGTTATCTGGAGTAATGAAAATCGTTTTGCGGACTATTATTATAATAAATTAAATACAAACCTCACACAGTTCATGCCGATTATTTGGAGATACGTCACGGGTTAAATGTGAACCTCTGGATAAAACTGATTATATATTGGGTAGTCTTTATTTATTTAGTCTGTACCAATATTTTATAGCTCTTTTGTAATAATTTTTATGAACGTTTTTGGCAGCCAATTACGGGAAAAGTAATACTGTTCGATGATTATTTTTAACTCGGAGTATTATAATAACTATTTATATTCCAAATTTACTAAGTTAGTTTAAATGTCAATACACTGTTAACAAAATTATCTTTATTTTAAATTTACCAAGTGATTCAATTTCGATATATTATCAAAATAATATCATACAGTATCTATATTTTCATTTTACCCAGTATTTTAAATATTTATACACTTGCATGTTTAGTTTTGCACGTATTATATTTATTATTATTATATATTATAATTTTCTAATAAAAAAAACTAAAACTTTAACTTAATCCGTGAATTGTTTTGGTTAATGTTTACTACATGTTCTACAGATTCTATCAGACTGGACGTACCTATGACGTGATGCGTCTTGCTTTTATTGCTTTCATTAAATCTATCGTAACAATTACTTTTTAGGCGCAGCATTACCTAGCACCTTCATATATTTCTTTTTCTAATTTAGCCATGTCATGAATCAACACTCACCATCTAGAGTTTTCAGTCTACTCTGGGCATTTAAGACTGCTGGCGCCCTTATAAATTGTTTTATTGAAGTAATGCTCATTTTAGGAATATACCTAGAGTTAAAAGAAAAACGTTCAACTCGAACCACCCTGAGATTGCCGGAGCATAAGCGTTGCCTGCTCTTTATTCAGGACTTACATGAAATTTACTTTTAAATTGTTCTATTATTCTATTGCAGCAGAACGTAATATTGGTAACACACCCTATATTTTTTTGCTGCATTTCATAGAGAAAATAATTCCCTTTTATATGATACTGAGGTTTCCTATACCCAAGTGTAACGATTCTAGCGCTATTCACACTTTTATTATTGTTTTCACATGCCAAGTGGATTCTTGTGTTCATTTCAAATAGAACAGCCTGTATTTTATAGGCTAATGTAAAGCGATATTCGATTGCCATAAAAACTACATGAGGCTTTCTTATGGCTAACTGTAACCGTTTTTGTAAAGATAACGAATTCTCTGGATCGGATATTGAAATGAATGAAATGTACATGGTTACTTAATTGTACATATGCCTGTGACATTTGTTAACTCTTGTCAATTTTTGTTTGTGAATGCCTTCTGAACAACTTCTAGTTCTTCAATTATATCGCTACTCTCTTTTGTAATTTTATCATTTCTAAAATTATTGTTTTTGAAATTAAAACGTATCCTATACAGGAAATAATCGATATGATTCCAGCTATTGATGAATGTCGTGAAAATTGTCTACTGACGTCATTAGTTTATGCACAAAAATATCCAGCACGAAATCATCCATCCACAAGAAGAGTGTTAGGAGTTTTTCGAAGAACTAGCAGCGTCCAATTACCGAAAATGTGTTCGTTGTGGATCCCTTATAGAAAGTTTCCAGATAATCCGGCGCAAAGTCAGTCCATATACAATTAAATCAAGAACTTTCAGATGCTGACTTCAATCGACGACTTGATTTCTGTATGTGGGCATTAGAGATGTTGGGTGAGGATTAACACTTTTTGGATTATGTGCTGTTTACAGACGAATTGACTTTCCATAGTAACGGCTTGGTAAACAGCCAAGAACTTAGTAGACAGTTTCCCAATAAATGATTAGGACGAGGAGGTCCACAAAACTAGCCTGCCAGATCGCCAGACCCAGCATGTCTTGATTTTTTCTTGTGTCAACATGTTAAAAATATTGTATACAAAATGCCTTCGACCACACAAAACGTCATGAAACAACGCATACGTAATGCTTTCAATACAATATTGCCGCAAATGTTGCTCAATGCCCCGCGGTCCTTTGAACAAAGGCTACAATTATGCATTGAACAGGATGGACGTGAGTTTGAACATTTGTAGAACTATGTTTATTGTAATTTCTCTTGGTTTTTCTCTTTTTATTTTTATCATTTGTTTACCTTGGATTGGTTTCCGGATTTAAGGTCATACAAAGCAAGTTAAATTTGTTGTTAAAATTGAAAAATTCTTATTAATGCGAAAACAATAATAAACGTGTGAATAGCGCTAGAACCACTCCACTTGGGTATGGGGAACCCTAGTATTATGTGTAAGGGAATTATTTTGTCTATGAACTGCAGCAAAAAATATAGGGTGTGCCATTTGAAATAAATGAAATAATCTACTTTGAATGTGCCGATAAGAAAGCATGAATTTTATTGTGAACCTTATTTTTCTCATATAATTCAAAAATGTTGTCAAATACCGGGTGTGCCATAAGAAAAAACATACTTTTGAGGTGTCACAGTTTTTTGCATCATCCTGTATATTTGAAAATAATTTTGGGTTATAGTCCTTTTCAATCTACACAATCTCCGTTTAAAGTAAATTCCAAATAACGAAAAATATAGACGTGAGAGCCCGTGGCGTATGTGGTGGGCCACCCTGTATATATATATATATATATATATATATATATATATATATATATATATATATATATATATATATATATATATATATATATATATATATATATATATATATAATTCGTCCTTCTTATCATTTCTCCATCTATTATGCTTTTGTATTAAATTTAATATTTTTGATGTTATCCAGGGTTTCCGTTGTTATAGTTTTATTTTTGTATTTGTTTCGCAGCTGTCTTTAAACCGTCTTGTATCTTTGTCAAGATCGGTATTCCTATGCCAAAATTTACCTTACTGGTTTCTTATTTAAACATTTTCGATGCGTTTCCTCTATTATTTCTTTTTTTTTTCGGCATAATAAAATCTATTGCATACTTTTTGTATACCCTGGTGCTTTTAATGTATCTGGTCTTCTTGTTGTTGTTCGCGGTTATTTTGGCTACGGATAATTATCTATTCGCCCATTGTCCGAGTTAATTAATCTGATCTTTTTTGGGTACTATAAACAGTGTGTTTCTTATAACTAGCCCATTGTACTATGAGAAATCCAGCAGTTTTTCTTTCCTTATGATTATCTGATCCTGCTTCCTCATTTTCTAACACATCTTTTTAATAGCAAAATATACATCTTTCACTTCCTTCCCCTCGCATTCCAATGTCGGAAAGTATTATCGCGATATTTTTGTTTTTGCTAGCTTTCTCATTATCAAGAAAAATTTCAGACGCAGCAACTGCGTTATGGTAGCGAATTTTCATTAAATGTTTCAAGTTTGCATAACTCAATTTTCTATAAACCTAGAGAGCTACATTTTAATATGTAGTAACGTATTTACGAGGGCAACATACCAACCAAATTTCATCACAACAATTATCTTTTTTTTGAGGTACAATTTTTTTTATTTTTTTTTTGATTTTTTTTCAGAATAACTCCTCCAAAAGAGCTGGCTAACGCACTAATTCAAGCCATTAATAAAAGAAAGATTCTTGCAGAGTTTCATCAAAATTGCTTAATAACTTTCTGAGTTATCTCGTGGATATATATATATATATATATATATATATATATATATATATATATATATATATATATATATATATATATATATATATATATATATATATATATATATATATATAAATTCAAACGCACCTTGGTTTCGGGTTCTAGGGGCCCAAATTTGCGCTCATATGAAAAAATGTTTGCAAAGTCTCAGCATCGATACCTCTACAAAAGCAAATTTTTATAATAAAAATTCGCTAATAAACGCAATTAGTTAAATTTTTTGTGTGTTGTAACGAAGTTCGCCATCCAGATGAATTTTTTGCTATAAATTTTTTCACTACATTTTAAAACCGTAGAATTTTTGAATGGATAATTAAGATATATTTCAAATGAGGCATCAACAGCCCTTCCTACCTAAAAATTTGGGAGTTACAATTATCACTCGAAGGGGATTGAATATAGGGGTGATGTCTGCACGTTGCAGGATCTCATTGTAGTGAATTTTCTTAGAAAAAATTCACTAATGAGGAGATCTCGACTTTTGAATTTTGAAAAAATTTCTTCAAATGAGCGCGATCTAGGACCCCTAGAACCCATATCCGGGGTCAGTTTCAATTTTTATATGTTTATATATATATATATATATATATATATATATATATATATATATATATATATATATATATATATATATATATATATATATATATATATATATATATAGATGTATCACACCGATAACTCAAAAAATAATTGGCCGATTTTGATAAAATTTGGAATGTGCCTTTCTTTTGTAAATGGCTTGGATAAGTTTGTTAGTCAGGAAAATCGGACGAGGTTTTCCGGGAAAATTTTGAGTTTTCATTCGAAAAAAATTCTTATATCAAAAAGTAATAAGCCGATTTAAATAAAATTTGGCATGTACCTTTCTCTTGTAAATGGCTTTGACAAGTTTGTTATTAAGGAAAATCGGACGAGGTTTTCCGGGAAAATTTTGAGTTTTCATTCGAAAAAAATTTTTATCTCAAAGAATAATAAGCCGATTTTGATAAAATTTGCCACGTACCTTCCTTTTGTAAATGACTTTGACAAGTTCGTTAATCAAAGAACTCGGACAAGGTTTTCCGGGAAAATTTTGAGTTTTCATTTGAAAAAAAATTTTCTTAAAAAATAAAAAATCTATGATAACCAAATTTGGTAGGTAGGTTTACGATATAAAAAGTAAACTATACACCAAAATTTAGATTTCTATGTTACAAGAAAAAAAAGTTATAATAAAATATTTTGTGCCAGATCATTTCTATGAAAATTCACTACCATAACGCACTTGCTGCGTCCAGGCTTTTTTAAATCTAGAATTGACATGTTTTGGTAGTTTCTATAAATCTTATGCACAATAGTTGCCCTACTAAATTTAGTTGATTTGGCTGTTCCACACTGTATCTTAGGGTTGTTAGTTACGATTACTTAAACTAAAAAGCAACAGTTTGTACTTTATGTTTTTTATTGATAAACTATAAAATAAATTTTCAGACAATTGGTAAACCTGCAGTAACTTCACTTTCAATTCCACAATGATTTGCACCTCTCAATATTTTGAAATACCCTTTGTCACCCCAGTGTTCATTCCATGAGTTAGCGATCAACCAGTAAGGAGTACCACTCTCTTCACCCCATCCTAAGATTTTGATCGCATGGCCTCCAAGAACTTTGCCAGTGACGTGTTTGTAAACACCTGAAAGTAATTAAAAAAATAAGATAGAAAGAGTTATATGAAGTTATATACTAATAAAAGTAAAATAGAGATCATAGACTGTTTCTCAAATAATAATAGTAATAATAATAATAATAATAATAATAATAATAATAATAATAATAATAATAATAATAATAATAATAATAATAATAATAATAATAATAATAATAATAATAATAATGATTATGATGATGATGATGATGATGATGATGATGATGATGATGATGATAATAATAATAATAATAATAATAATAATAATAATAATAATAATAATAATAATAATTATATTTTGTGATATGAAAAGTCATGTTTAAACTTAAATTTAAAGTATTTACAACTTCTTGTAAAGCTACTATCAGTTCAAGATTGAAACAAGTAAGGGACTTCTGTGAATGAATGCTAAATACTTTGCAAACGCACGGAGCAAATATTTGGAGTTGAAAAATGAGCCTAGCAATATTACTCTCTTCAAAGATAATCCTGAAGTCTGTAGGATATAGTAGTACCTTAAAAAAGTAGATGTTATATAACATATTCAAAAAAGATATTTTTGATTGGAAAATGTTATTTCATATGAAAGAAACTGGATTGGATTAGATTGGAGAGATAGGTGCATTATTCTCAATATGTATACATAATATATATTGACGCATATGAAATTAAGGCTAAAATAAGAAAAGGTGTGCGCAAGGATGACCATTATTACCATATTTGTTTAGTTTGTTCATAGAAGATACAAAGGCCAGGCTAACGAAGAGGACAGCCGCAGGACTCGAAATAAATGGGCAACCGCTTTATTACAACTAAGATAATAGCCGCTAATAGAAGAAACGGTAAAAAAAGACCAACGATGCTAAGTGCGCTGAAGAGTGTGTTAAAAAGAATTAGGCTAAAAATCGAAATGGCGGAAACAAAAGTAATGGAGACAAGTAAGGATAAAATTGCGAAACTGTATATAAATAAGGAGCCAAAAAATTTAACAAGTAGAAATAGTCAGGTAGCTTGGGAGTATTACTATCGATGTTAGTAAATGCAGCAGAAAACCGAGAAAATCGATCTCGGTGACAAAGTACTCTTTTCACTAATAAGAATTTTAACTTAAACTTTATGAAAAGTTTCATCAGGTCATACGCAGGAAGTATCCTAATGTATGGTGCAGAAAGCTGGAATTTAACCAAGAGAATGACAAGTTTTAAAATGTGGATATGGAAAAAACTGACCAACATAAATACGAATAAAACTGTGGTGATAAAAATGAGACAGAAAGATTATTGCAAAAAATAAGAAGAGGAAGGCAGAAACGCATTGGACATATTGTAAATATATATATATATATATATATATATATATATATATATATATATATATATATATATATATATATATATATATATATATATATATATATATATATATATATATATATTTACAATATGTCCAATGCGTTTCTGCCTTCCTCTTCTTATTTTTTGCAATAATCTTTCTGTCTCATTTTTATCACCACAGTTTTATTATTTTTATATATATATAGATAATATACACATTAACTTCCTGACTATATTTTTGAAAGACATATTTGGAACAGTGGGAAGAGGTAGACCAAGAGGAAAACTTCTGAAAAACCTAACAACATTGATGTACTGAAAAGAGATGCTGTAGAGAGACTATCATGGTGTCGACAAGAAAGCGACATCGCCTTTAGACTGCGATTATGATGCCGTTTAGTCGATCATAAGATGTTAAATTAATGTAGTGTAATGAGTGAGCCTTTGTTAATTAGATATCAGAGTTAGTAATTATGATAATGACCTTAATGTATGCCTCATCGGCAACATGAACTTGCCGTAGACTCGTAGAAAAGACATGGCGGTTAAATGCGATCTAAATGGTTTTTTGGATATGCCAAACTTTGGTCAAACCTATGGTCACATATGCATCTATAGTATGGTGGTCAAAAAGGAACAAGCGTCAAGACTAAGTGAGATGTAAGACATGAAGCACGTGCCGTCACCTAGTTGCGGAACCAAGTAGTATGTTGTCACGGCAGTCCACATAACACAGAATGTTAAAAAATAGAGACTGTATATAACCAACTAACAATTTAGTAGATTGTCAGCCCTGGCCCATTTCTACCTTAATATAGGGACAAAGTATGTAAGGCTAGATGCATTCTCACCACAATTAGAACCGCAGACCGGTTTCGCTCTAATTAGAGCTCGTCAGTACGGCATACTAATTGCTTGTCTACATCTCACTTAGTATTGGAAGGCTGGAATGTTGGAATGTGTAGTTTCGCTGCAATTAGTATGCCGTACTGACGAGCTCTAATCAGAGTGAAACCGGTCTGCTATTCTAATTGTGGTGAGAATATGTTTCAACAACACACCACGAGGGCTTACAGCCTAAATACTATCGTACCGTGGGTGTCGACAAGGAGGAAAGAGGCAACTTGTTAGTTCTGGACTTGAAGGTTTGGAGGTTCGGAGGAGAAGGAAAAACATGTGCCGGCAAAGATTTCCACAACTTGGAAGTCCTTGGGACAAAAGAGCGGGCATAACCAGGTGTTCTATGTCTGGTGACCTGGACAGTAAAAGGGTACAATCGCTCTGTTCCCCTGGTAGATCTGTTGGGGGCAGCAGGTGGAGGAACTATGGAAGAAAGCTCCTCTGAGTAGTGTCCGTGCAGATATTTATAAACGAGAGAGAGGTCACCAACGGCACGTCGGTGGGCAAGGGACGGCAGCCTTTGGGTAAGGGTAGGGTCACCGATGATACGTATAGCTCTCTTCTGAATAGAGTTCAGGATAGCGAGTGTAGAAGCGGCAGCAGCACCCCAGATGTGGGAGCAGTATTCGAGGTTTGGCCTTATTTGTGAAGTATATAAGGTACATAGACCAGCTGATGAAAAGTATGATTAGCTAGTGAAAAGAACGCATCTAGCCTTATAACAAACCTCAACAGAAAGCAAATTACAAAAATTTCAGAGGCTGATCTGTCTTGAAATAACTGGTGCTATGACATTATGCCCTACAGCTGCCATAGAAACAGTGCTGAATATTACTTTACTGCAGATATGCGTGAAAAGGGAAGCAGAACTAGGTGTCTCGTGACTATTTCAAGCAGAACTAGGTGCCTCGTGACTATTTCAAGCAGAACTAGGTGTCTCGTGACTATTTCAAGCAGACAAATTCAAACCAGGAGACTTGGTTAGCCACTGAAAGATCCTGAAAATAATTCCATTGGAGTCACTTGCTAAATCAACAGATCAAATTCCAGCTAAACTGGACATCATAGTTCCATTTGACGTGGTTATAAGTGACATCCAAGCATAGGACAGAGACAGCGAAAGGCTGACAAACAACTCATCTGCTTGGTATACCGACGGGTTTAAACAAATTGAGGGAGCTGGACTGGGAATAACAGGACCTAAGTTTAGACTCGCTAAGTCCCTAGGAACAACTTCCACCATCCTCCAAGCAGAAGTGCTTGCTACAAATCTCTTGCACAGGAGTGAATAAAAGGAAGACTCAGAAATAGAGAGATGTACATCCCCTCAGACACTGAGGCAGTAATTAAGATTCAGAGATCTTTCAAACCCGAACTGAAGTCTGAATGCAGCAAGTGCGTTATGGTAGTGTATTTACATATACATATTTCCAATTCTTATCACTCAATATTCCATTAGGCAGAATTTTTAATTTGAATACATATTAAAACCTTTATATAGAAGCATGAATACTAGATTTTATGAATATAACCTTATATGCTTTGGAGATACATTTTTCCTAAAAGAAATTTTATTTTTTGCAACACAAGTTCCGCTGCGCGGGCTATAACGAAATCATCTCCGATATTAACAAGGGAAAATACCTGCCACCTTTATGGGTTGGCAGATGCCTTCCTTTTGTAAGTAACTTGGAAAAGTTAGCAGGGCAGTCCGGTCAGATCATTTTTTCTGTGGAAAAACAAAATTTGCTTCTAGAAAATTATTGTAATATAAATGAAATTTGTAACACAAGTTTCCTTAAAGTAGACTATAATATCTATGTACGTCAAATTTCAATATTGAAAGCTTCACAAAAATTAAATTCTATGTATTTAAAGTTTTTTAACAAAAAAAGAGCACAAGATTGAAATAATTGTAATCTTTTTTTTTTGTTTCTTTAACGTCGGCCTATTTTCGCGACTATGGCCAATCACCGACACCAGGGAGCAGTTTCACCTCACTATCCTGGAAATTTTGCCGAACCCCTGCCTTTCTGTAAGGAGGGTAGGGATCTTTAACGTGCCCAACATCGCATGGACACGGGACCGACGGCTTTACGCCCCCTCCGAAGGGCGGAACGTGCAGACATTCAACTTGCTCAAATACAATGCCAGAAACTCGGCTGATGTTAATGTTATAGTTTGTACTGAAAAAGTGAAAGGAGTACCCTGAGATCGAACCCAGTACCATTCGGTTCAGAGGCACACGTTCTTACCGCTGAAGCACCGAGGTTCTAATTGTAATATTAAAACAATTCATTAATTTTCATTGAAAAATAAAGCGTATTCTAGGTTATGGGACTTAACCATACATTTCTTGTGTATTATTGACCATTACCAGATTCAACCAGATTTAACAACCTCAGAATTGCTGACATATTGTGAAATGCATGCCCTCTCATATATATATTTTTACCACAAACTTCTTAACAGTTCTCTTGGCATTTATTGATTATTTAACTAACCATTCTTGATACGTAAAAGCACATTTGCTACCATAATGTGGTTGCTGCCTCCAGACTTTTATTACCTTCTTAGATTCATGCAGATCTAGTGTTTATTTTCTTCAAAAAAAAATACTTAAAAGTCTCAAAACTACCTTGCAGGAAGGTAATTATTAATTCCCGCATTACCTTTCTTTGTTCAAGTAATCTCTATTTAGTTTTACTCGATGTTACCTCTTATATTTTAATAAATTGACTGGCGTTTTCATGTCAATAAATCGTTCACGTTTGTATACCAAATTAGGTTCTAGTTTTAGGAGGATTTGTTGCTATAGTTGTTAAGCCCAAAACTTAAAAATATAAAAAAGCAGATACATAAAAGAATATGAAAAACTAAACCCGAGTAAAAAGGTAACACTTAATTATGGATGAGTGCTCACCGCTCTTGTAGGATACAAAGTCCTCGTAAACGGTGAAAGCTCCTTCCACTGGACCATTCTCTAGTATTTCAGCCTTAATACGATCTTCTCCACTGATAGAATAAGCTGATTTACCATAACTCAGGTCGGATTGGTAAGTGAGCTTCGAACCGCTGTCACAGACATTGTCGCAACTAGGAGTTGGTTTAGTGCCTGAACAAGCTGGATAAGAACCGTTCACGTGGTGCTCGCACTGTGGGAAGGGATATGTCTTACAGCCCTAGAAGAAAATAATATTCTTAATTACAATTCTCATAAATAAAAATTGTTGATTAATTATTATTTGTTTAATCGAAGTATTTGTGTTCACTGTAAAAAAAAATCACAAGTTTTTTTGCTGCTCCAAATATTTTTAGCGAGCTTGAAAAATGATAATGCCAGAGCTTCATCGTAAGAGACTTGTAAAAAAACAATTTTTTTAAATGAATTATGAAGCATTTTA
The DNA here is from genome assembly GCA_964006375.1 of Tillus elongatus. Classification (NCBI taxonomy): domain Eukaryota; kingdom Metazoa; phylum Arthropoda; class Insecta; order Coleoptera; family Cleridae; genus Tillus; species Tillus elongatus. The sequence goes on along the minus strand of OZ023263.1, from coordinate 171,765,824 downwards.
ACCTATAGTTTCAGAATCTACACCACAAACTTTCATATAACTCTTTTTCTAAGCATTAAATTCAGTAGATAAGAGTCCGAGACAGAAAAACTTTTATAGTTTCAGTGTAACATCACTTCCTCGTCAATACGTTATTTTTGACCGATTATATAATCTCAGTGAATGCAGATCAAGCTTGTTTTTATTTTAACAGATATCTAGTAACAGCAATATATCCTTGTTACGAGAGTTGTAGTTGAGCACGCTTTTTAAATGTGTTATTTTTTTACCACGAAAAACTGGATTATTACATGTAGTCTGTCTAATTTTCGGTACACACATTAGCTAGCTCTACATGGTGGATTATTTGAGCTAAATAGAGAAATCACATAACAAACCAACATCACGTTTTATATATTTTTTGCAAACATATTTTTAGATAAAATAGGAGTATATTTTCACAGACAGAAAAATATTCGGCTTTCTACATAAAAGTACCAACCCAACAGTGATGACGGCAAAAGGCTATCCTCGCAAAGAGTGCGATCACTTCTGCTGTGGTCACTCGTGGTTGATAAACTTATGAATACATTGACTAGAGCAGAATTCACAGCCCAAGAATATGCAGATGATATTGTGGTAATAGTAAGACACAAGCACGATGGTGTAATATTTATTATTTCTGAACGTCATAACGTCTGGGTTTGACATGATCAAAGGAAATTAAAGGCTTTTACTACCAGACAACCGTATCATTCTTAAAACCCTACGCGTTTCAACACATTATCGTACCATCTTCAGGGGTTTAGAGAAACTTTCTGTCTCAATTACAGAAAGATGCTATATGAAATGTTGTCAAAGTTTGGCTTTTCATCCATTGTCTTCAGGATACCAAACAGAAGCTGCGTAAAACAGGAAAGCAGAAACATCACAAGACTTGAAGAAATCAGAGGATGAATGCAAACGACGCTTATTTTTTTAGCCTAATTTTATCAAACGAACAAAATGGAGTCCCATGGATCTCTAGATTTATCAAACGAACAAAATGGAGTCCCATGGATATCTAGATCTAGAGATCCATGAGACTCCGTTTTGTTCGTTTGATAAAATTAGGCTAAAAAATAAGCGTCGTTTGCATTCATCCTCTGATTTCTTCAAGTTTTGTGATGTTCCTGCTTTTCGGTCTTACGCAGCTTCTGTTTGGTATCCTGAAGACAACGGATGAAAAGCCAAACTTCGACAACATTTCATATAGCATCTTTCTGTAATTGAGACAGAAAATTTGTCTAAACCCCTGAAGATGGCACGATAATGTGTTGAAACGCGTAGGGTTTTAAAATGAATCAGTTGTCTAGTAGTAAAATCCTTTAATTTTCTTTAATTATCTGTAATATTTAGTCTGATGCAAATAGCCCTAAATATTCTAAGGAAAAGGGATTTAATGTCAATTATTATAAGACAGTCCTGTCCAATTTACAAGCAGAAGGAAACTAAAGTCAAAAGCTCCCACTCTGAATGGAGCACAGATAAGGTTTTCAAATGAAAACAAAAAACTAAATTGGAACACGCATTTAGAAACGACTCTTTTGAAACCCACATTAATAATCTGGACTTGCCGCAAAACATGGAGAAAAGACACAGTGTCTTGAGACTATTTCAAGCAGGCAAATTCAAACCAAAAACTTGTTTAGCCACTTGAAAATGCTGTAAATTATACCATTGGAGTTACTCGCCAAATTAATGCTAACTAACTAGACTTAACAGTTCCATTTGACGTGGTGATAAGTGACCGAGAAGAATGGGATAGAGACGGCGAAAGATTGACAAACAACTTATCCGTATGTAATACAGACGGGTCTAAACAGATAGAGGAAGCAGGACTTGGAATAAGATGACCTAACTTTAGACTTGTAACGTCCATAGAAAAAGCTTCCATTATCTTCAACGCAGAAATGCTTTCTATAAATCTTTGTTTACAAGAGTAAATACAAAGAAAACTCCTAAATATAGATATTTATATCCTTTTGGACAATCAAGCAACAATACGAAAGACTGTAAAATTATTTAAAACCTAGTCTAAACTGACCTCGGGCTGAAAAAAATTATTGAAGTAACTGGCCACAAAAAACCAGGTAACTTTGATGTGGATGCCAGGGTATCAAGGCCATAAAGGAAATTACGAAGCAGATAGCGTTGCAGAAAGGGCCCCAGCAACACCATTTTATGACATAAAGCTCTATTGGCGCTTAACAAAAACCCGCATAAGAAATTAACTTGATATTTAAGACAGACATTAAATGATGTCATACTGAAGGAAACGCCAGGCTTAAGTCAGGTAAAACAGTTTATCACCATATCAACATAGAGGTCTAAACTGTTTCTTGAATTAAACAGGAACAACTTGAAAATAATGACGGTACTTTCTACAGGACACTTTCCAGTAAGGCGCTACCTTATGAAGAGGTAGACACTGAAAACTGCAGTTACTGCACTGAGGCAGCGTAAACACAGAAAATTTGCTATGCGATTGCATGGCGTAGTTCTGCAACAGGCTTAAATACCTTAGATGACTTTAACACCGCAGAAAATAGGTAAAGTAGCTGCCAACAAGATATCAGACTACATACAAAGTCCAAGCTGTTTAAACAACAATTAAGAAATCAAAGCCGTACACAAAAGTTTAGTAAAAGATCTAAAACATAGTCATCATTGCCAAGAACTGTTTAGAACAACTCTTAACAGCATTAAAATTGTTATATTTTGAGTATAAAATCCAGTAGGCATAGATAAAAATTAAAATTTAGCGGGTATAATTTTTCATAAAAAAATGTCCTGCAATTATGAGCCATTTTTTGGCTTTCCATTGTTTGCCCTTCTTTAGTGGTAATCTTTTCCGATTTTTGGTTTTCAAGTATATCTTCTATCTCTTTTTTCTAGGTTTCCTTAAGTGTTTAATTTGTTTAACAATATCAAAGATAAAATACATTTCGGAAAATCTAAGAACAAAGCACATGCTGAGGTGCAACAGGTAAAAGAATATTATCGTAAAACATTATTTGTTACTACTAACTATAAATTATTTATATATAACTTACCTCACTAGAACCATAATCCCCACCAGATACTATACCATTATCAACCCAGTACTGCCATGCAGATCCTGGATAACCGCCGTTACATCCCAAACCGCAGCTGTAGCAGCATGAAAGCAAATCACCCGCTGAAACTACTGTGTTAGTCTTTCCTTTGGAGTGAATGCAAATTCTGTCAGACATTGCTTCAACAGCACCAAAAGCCTAAAAATTAAACACAATTAGTTGATATTTGTTCCATAGTGCTAAATAAATATTTGTCAACAACACTGTATTTTAAATAACTGCTTCAGTTGTTGCTACAAACTCTTGCACATTCTGCTCTCAAATTTAGAAAGAGAAGGTATAAGCATTTAAATTTAAGTAAACTTTGGATTATATAAAAAGGTTGCAAAACCTGCCTCATACCATAACGAACTTGCTGCGTCCAGACTTTTTCTTTATATGCTGCTAATATTTACTCGTGTACAACCTTTGAAAATCTTATCTTTAGGCGTTTTAAAGATAATTAAGGAAAATCTTTAACACCCTGTATCCCAGTATCACAACCTTAAAATGAAACATGTTATACGAACTACCGCACTATTTTTTCAGGGGCAACTGAAACCCCAATTTTTTGAAATATAATCAGGATAGCCTGTATATAAAAGAACTTATTAAACACGTGTCACGTAATATTTTGTTCTCCAGAAGACGTATTTTTTTCAGAATCCTTGTTTGGAAATGATTTAATGAAATATTTATCATTTTAGAGCCAGCAACACCCCAATGTATAGTCGACTATCCCATCGCTTCATATTCACTTACTAAAAGTGTCTATTTCAAATAAATTGTTTGCAGACATTTTAATTAAATGAAAAAATGTAATTGCAACAGAAAATTACGACTTTGTGAAAAACTATTCATACAACCCTTGTCAGTTGCACACAGAGTCTGTTCCAGCATCTTTGGTTAAAAGTTGCCAATTTAGACATTTAGCTGTGGCAAAATAAACATTTCGCTCTTGTCTTGTGACTGGTCATAACCTATCAACCAGTCGTCTCTTTTAGAGAATTAAATTCATTATTGTTTTGACTTTGTAAAATATTGTTTCTGAAAAGTCCAAACTCAGTGTGCGTTAGAGTTGAGAATTTTCTGGAGCGATTTCGCTCAAAAACCATTTTTCTGTGGATCGCTACCTGTGTAAGTCGGTAGCTCAATCCCTTCGCAATTTATAGCGGGAACATACAGACCAATTGGCCTACAAACCGACAACTTTTTTTCCTTTGCATATCAGCTTTTGATATGCTTTCTGCAATTTTTCTCGAAAACTATACAGTCTATCAAATTTTTACCAGTATACCTTATTTTTCTATTAACAACTTTTCTTCCTCTGCATCTCAGGCTTTTATATGCTTTAATACTTTTCATGACGTTTGAACTAAATAATAAATTTTCAATTTTCCGTTCACGTTTCATTACTTCCACACGTTTAACACTATATGATAGTAATATCTACACAAAGATATTAATTAGGTACAGTCGATATGATATTTATTGCGACATGATTTGAAGAAGACCCTGGCGTTACTTTCTTGAAATTAACCACATTCGACACCTAAGGTTGAACAAAAGACATAGGGGGCGTGGAGAGCACAGTAGCAGCTTGCACACTGTGTTTAACACACACACACACACACACACACACACACACACATATATATATATATATATATATATATATATATATATATATATATATATATATATATATATATATATATATATATATATATATATATATATGAAACTCGGCAAGAAGCTTTCTTTTATTAATAGCTTGGAAGAGTTTGGTAGCTCGGAAAATCGGACTAGGTTGTGTGGAAATGTTTTGAGTTCCTTTGAATAAAAATTGTCTCCAAAAATTACAAAGCTATTTTGATGAAGTTTGGTGTATACGTTGCTTTGGGAAAGGCCTTACTACACACCAAAATCCAACTTTCTACGTTTATAGAAAATTAAAATATTACAATTTTAAGCATTTAATGAAAATTCGCTACCATAACGCACTTGCTGCATTCCGAACTTTTTTTAAATTAATGCGTTGAAATACTTAGAGCCGGGTGAGTAGTGATACTATCTGTCATCGTAGTCCGAGGAAAGGTTATACAGTCAGTGTGGGAGCGCATGCAGACTAAAAGTGGTGGAAGGGTGGACGGTTGGTCAAGGAATCGGGGTGAGCCCCGAGAAAGCAACCGACATACCGTTTACGAGGAGTAGGAAGTGCGATAGCCACAGAACTCTCACTCTATACGGTAGGAACATTCCAATGGACAGGGAGGTAAATTATCTTGGGGTCGTATTTGACTCTAAGCTAACCTGGAATGGTCACATTGGAAAAATACGCGTAACACAGTCATGACCTTAGCCGTCACTAGGCGGCTATATGGAAAAACGTAGGGACTAAGACCTAGTATGCCCCACTGACTGTACACAAGGGTGGTCAGACCATCGTTAACATACGCGGCACTGGTCTGGTGGCCTACGGTGACACAAGCCAGTGCCAAACAAAAACTAGGCAAGATCCAAAGGATGGCTTGCCTAGGCATCACAGGGGTCATGTTTTCAACGCCAACAGCCGCCATGGAGGTGTTGCTGGATATGCCCTCCCTACACTTAGTTATTATGGGGGAGGCCAGGCTAGGACCATACAGACTAGCCTGCAATGGTAGACTGAAGATCAACCCAGGCTTCAGGGACCACTGCAAAATTCAGGAGATCGTGAAGGAGCCCATGCTTGAAATGAGGTCAGGCGTCACGAGCTTGCGAATCCGCAGGGAAACAACTTTACAGTGGAGATCCCCGACCGTGAGGCATGGCGGGAGAGACGCCGGGCATACGGGCATACCACGGGGCGCGCTCGTCTGGTTTAGCCAGGAAGCCCTTAAGGCCCTAAGTAGCCCACGGGTAATTTCCTGGCTGGTGAGTAAATGCCAAGACAAGACGTGCGACCTGGCTGGGCAGAATGAGGTCACCCACATCTGGGTGCCGGGTCACTCGGGGGTCAAAGTCAATGAAGAAGCTGACACTATCGCGAAGATAAATTTGTGGATTGGTAATTTGATGGACCCAATTCAATGAAAATGGAAGCATGGGCCAGTCCCATTATAATCAACAGCCAAACAAGCCCCGCAGGAACAATTTACTAATGCTGCCTGCAAATGTTCGAAAGGGTGCCAAAATGCTTGTGGTTACACGAAACAAGGAATGAAATGTTGCTCGATACGCTATAATTGCAAAGAAGCGTCCTGCACCAATACACCATATAAAATTGATGACGAACCAAACTGAGCGACAGTGAAAATATTATACCTAATAATGATGATGAATTCGAAGACCTTATGGATGACCAGAACCTTTAATCGGACCAATTGCTTCATTCAGCTTTTACTTCAAAACGCACCAAATTCAAATAACCTTATATTTTTATTATTTTTAATTTTTATTTTTTCAATCACTTATATCAATTTTTTTTCTGACTTAGGTCAATTTTTTATATTTTAATTCCATAAATATTTGAAATGTGCGTTTTTCATTTAAAATCCCTTGATTAACCAAAATTGGTTTCTGGTTTCGCAAGCAGAAATGAAAAATTACATAACCTTTAAAATATTAAAGGTTTAAAATAAGGTTTGAAAATCCAAGACACGATTTGAAAAAAAGAAATAAATTTCGTTTTTTGACCTCGCGTATCTTCCTAAAAACTTTAAGCAATTTTAAGTACGTGATGCTTATTCTAAGTAGAATTTTGTGTACTTTGTGTATTTTTCTAAAGATGCTTTGTTTAGGAGTTTTTAGTGAAAAACTTTAAAAAGTCGGAAAATGTCGAAGTTTTTGGACACTCATTATACAGCACAAGGAAAAAATTGGTGCAAACTTCAATAAACTCTTTTTACATGCAAACCAAGAGGCTAAACCCGTTTCTAGCTTTCCGGGAATTAATTAGCCTACAAACCCCTTGTCGCCTGGCCTATAATACGTTTATATAAATAATGAAATGGCAAAATACACCCATTGATGAATATGGATTTAATATCATAATTTACTGACACCTTGCAACTTGAAATTTATCCTTCCTTTTACCTGAAATAGACAGACATTCTATTGAATGTGGACTTAATTATGGTACGTATACTGTAATAATGTATTAACTAAAATAGGTCAAAATTTTATTAACAGTGTTAGATTTAGTACAGCACTAGAGTTAATTAATTTTTGAATCAGGATAAACAGTTACTTACCCAGCATGAACCGCACATAGACTGATCTCTGATATGTCCAATAGTTGGACAGTTAGCCCATTGTTTCCTGGCATCAAAGGAAGAAGGCACCATTAGTCGACTGCTAATATGTGTCTTTTCTGGCAGGGGTGTCACCTCAGGCAAAGCACCTAGAAGTACTTGAATCTCATGCATTGGCGTGTTTTTGTCGAAGTTCCTTCCTGCCTTCCATGTTGACTGTTGGGAGTTGATGTGGTCAATGAACTCATCTGACAGAGGGTGAAGGTCCTCTGAGTATGCTGAAGATATGGCTAAGATGACTACTAAACCAGTTAGGCACCACATGATGTCTGTGACAAAAAAATCAGCTAAAGACAAATCGGAGAAAACATTTGTTCTTGCGCATACTGGTTATTTCGTCGAATTTCAATCATTAGGAATTAAACTTAATTTAAAACAAAAACATTTAATTTTAGATGGACCATTCTTAACTAGCATAGTAAATTGCTAAATTATAACAGAATCTGCTAACATTAGCATCAAAAAGTATACAAGTAGAATAGTATATGTCTGTACCTCTCAATTGGAAAAAGACACGTATCACTGAGTATATATAGAACCTGTGATGAGCGCTGATAAGTACAATTTGGAGAATCCAATTCATCACAATCTATTTTTTTAACCTGACTATATTTTCTCGAACAAAATTAAAGTCATCAAAGGTGTGAAAAATATACTATTCTTATGAATCGGTTTCTACAAATTGTACTCACTTAAAAGATAGATTAAGCACAAAAGACTCTAAAATCTTTCAAAACCGAGTCTAGACTGACCTAGAACTGCAAAACATTCTTGAAGCAGCTGGCTACGAACAGCAAAGTAACTTCGATATGGTACCAGAGCATCAAGTTAGTGAAGGAAATGAGAAAGCAGATAGCCTTGCAAAAAGGGCAGCAGTTACCAAGCAATCTCGAAGGCATAAGCATAACCAGGGGCTTTACAATGCAAGTCCTGAGATTTCTCCTTCCAAGAACCTGAAGGTGTGACCAGTTAGATTTTGGCACTTGGATTTTGGAGTTTGGATGTTAGAATTTTAGAGTGCATGTAGTCAAAGTGTGTTATAATTTTAATGTTATTGGCTGGTTTTTTAATAGATGATTGTAGTTTTCATATGTTGTTTTGTAATTGTGTGTTATATATATATATATATATATATATATATATATATATATATATATATATATATATATATATATATATATATATATATATATATATATATATATATTTGCGTTTCAAATGTACACATGCTTTGGAAACTTTGAAGGTAATATATATTATTACTATTATTATTATTATTATTATATGGTCCAGAGCCCTATTGTCGACTAACAAAAAGCCGTGCAAGAAATGAACTAGAGGAGTGGGGCCAAATGTCGTCACAGTGGAGGAAAACGCCCGGTTTAAGTCAGGCAAAATGGTTTATCAACATATCAACAGAGAAGTTTGAACTCTTGCTTCAATTGAACAGAGACGACTCAAGAATAATCATAGGACATTTCACAGGACACCCCTAGCCTTAGCAGGGCTTGACCTTATGAAAATGGGTAAGGCGGACAGTGGAAACTGCAGATACTGCATTGAAGCAGCACAAACAACAGAACATCTGCTATGCGACTGCATGACTCAGTTCTGCAAAGGCTAAAATATCTTGGATGGGTGACCTTCACACCACAGAAAATAGTGAAAATAGCCCCCAAAAAGATAGAGACATATTGAGGTCGCAGCGCTGAGTGCCCAAAGGCCTATACGACTCACTAAAACAATTAGCAAGAGGAAAACATGACCAGGCATACTCATGCAAATCATGGGGGCGAAAGCTACAATGAAACGAAAAGAGCTACTAGAGACACAGAGTCATGGTTACGAGGACAAAGCAAAATCACATTAAGACTGTAATGATATGATCAGATTACGTTGCTATGACATATTTATAGCTATTACGAGCTCTGTCCTAAATGCAAATTTAAAATATATGGTTTTTTCAAGTTACTCAAAATTATTTTCTGTAAAACAATGAAACTAAAACAAGTAAATTTTATTGACTTACCTTAGGATAGCAAAAGGTATCTGTTCTCCACAAAAATCTGACATGTTTATATATTATATTTTAGGTGACACTTTGACCAAGATAATAGTAATAGATTTGCTAATCTCAATTAAGATAAAATAACTGAAGATTTCACATGTTACGTCTCAACGAATTGATTAAGACGAGTATATGAGATTATGATAAGCTGACAGTTCCTCTAATAACGTAAAAGTATGTAAACAAATCTAGAAAGGTTGCTCTGTTTATGCAATACAAACTTAAAACATTCCAGATATAATCAACCATATCAGCCACTTATATTATTTGCTGACTTCACGTTTGGTTTTACAATTCTAAGGTAGATTACAATGGAGGGACCCACTTCGAATGGGAATATTTGAAATAAATTAAGGTATTGCGCAATTTGTTCTAAATATAAACTCAGCAGGAATTAAAACATTTATATGCTACTATTGTTGATCTTAAAACTATGGGTACAAGGCACTTCCGCTTCAGCTCCTTGTACTTTGCAATTTGCTAATTTTTGCTAAAATAGGAATAGCATACCTGGGACTATGGACACCTTTATTTAATTAGTCTCAGTAAATTAAGTAGATAGAAGAGTAGAGATAACAATAATAATACTAATAATAATAATCATACTTCTAAAGTAAGATTGTCTATTCCAGACGTTGTGACGTTCAGAAGTTAAATAATCATACGCCTGCATAATGCAATAATATCAGTCGGAAATAACATCACACCCCTAAGGCTAAATGTTCCTCTCCCGTACCAGGAAGTGCAAGGCCAGTTATGCCGCCAAGAAATTGAGCGGTGGTTGGCAAAGGCTCTGCACAGGAAGTACCCTAACACTCTCGCGGTGGAACAGATTGACCATGACACTTCTATCAGCTGGCTTAAATGCGACATCTTCGCGGAGACCGAGGATTTTGTAGTGACAATACAATATCAAGTGGTGGCAACCCGAAATTGCATGAAATGTGTCGTTCGGGATCCCACAGTCACTTCTGATAGATATCGTGCCTTCTCGACCACGGCTGAATCTATAGAATACCTTATCAGCGGATGCCCGACACTAGATCCAACTGCATATACGAGACGACATGACAACGTTGCCAAAATAATACATCAGCTTTTATTGTTTCGCGTAAATTCTAACCATTGATCTGTGCCTTATTACACCTACCAACCAGCGTTGGTAATTGAAACCAATAACTACATCCTGTATTGGAACATAACCATCCACACAGGCTGACACATACCAAATAATAGTCTGGACGTAGTTTTTACGAATAGGCAATTAGCGTCAACTTACCTTATAGATATCCAACTCCACTTACTGAAAATATAGAGAAAAAATGCAGGAAAGAAAATCTCAAAATATTCACCCTTGGCTGAAGAGGTAAGTGACATGTGGCAATAGAGGCAAGTTATTGTGATGCCAGTATTGATTCGCACCATAGGAGAGATACCAGTCACACTTAAGCCGGCGCTTCTCACTTTAGATATGAAAGAAAACGCCTATATCACCATACAAAAGGCAGTTCTGATTGATGCATGCAGTCTACCCCGTGCTCTCAATCAAAGGCAATCGACAGGAACTCATGTTGGCTTCAATAGGGCCCTTGGGTACTATATTTACTTCCCAAAATTGGCAATGAACCCGCAAAATAATAATAATAATGGTACGAATATACACCTATAGTAATAGGAAATACAGAGATGAAGTCTACTGGAATCTAGATATACTAGCATATTACAAGGAAGCACATAACATTCCCAATATAACATTGATATAGAGGAGACATAGATAAGGAGAAGAATATAATATACCCGATCGAAATGTTTCTACCCAACACCATGAATATGAGAGGGAATTATAAGGAGAAAATGCAGAGCTAAATACCAGTAGCGCAAAAATCAGACAAATTTGGCATCAAAAACAAGTCAGTGTTCTTCCCATCATCATCTCATCAACAGGTCTAACAGGATTGTGCCACTTTAGGCCACCAGACCAGTGCCGCGTATGTTAACGATGGTCTGACCACCCTTGTGTACAGCCAGTGGGCCATACTAGGTCTTAGTCCCCACGTTTTTCCATATAGCCGCCGAGTGACGGCTAAGGTCATGACTGCCTTACGCAGTATTTTTTCAACGTGACCATTCCAGGTTAGCTTAGAGTCCAATACGACCCCCAGATATTTTACCTCCCTGGCCATTGGAATGTTCCTACCGTATAGACTGAGAGTTATGTGGCTCTCCCACTTCCTCCTCCTCGTAAACAGTATGTCGGTTGCTTTCTCGGGGCTCACCCCGAGCCCTTGACCAACCGTCCACCCTTCCACCACTTTCAGTACTGTCTGCATGTGCTCCCACACTGACTTTGTAACCTTTCCTCGGATTATGATGACAATATAGTCCGCATAGCCCTGTACCTCATACCCCCCTCCCGAGAGCCTCCCCAACAGGTGGTCCACGACTAGGCACCAGAGCAATGGAGACAGAACGCTCCCCTGCAGACACCCCGCCGTGACCCCGCCCGCGAGTGAGGTGAACACCGCCCTGTCTCTGAGCATGGAACCGATCCACCTGCAGCAGGTCTCCTCTATTTCACGCTCTCTGACAGCTGCCAGAACCGATCCGAATGAGGTGTTGCTGAAGGCCCCCTCTATCTCTAAGAAGTCCCCCAGCGCGACCTCCCTGTTCTCCAACGTATTCTCCAGTTTCAGTACCAGTTGGTGCAGTGCTGTTTCTGTTGAGAATCCTGCTCTGTATGCATATTGTCCGCAGTGTGGGGGATATGCTTCCAGTACGCCACCCCTAATGTGCCGTTCGAGCAGTTTTTCACTGTTTTTAGCAAGAAGGACATGATACTTATTAGCCTCAGGGACTTTGCCCGGTCTGTTGGACGCACAGGTTTAGGAATAAATACAACCCTGGTCAATCTCCATGCCCTCGGAATGTACTCCAGAGCCAAGCTGGCACTCATAATGAGGGTAAGCGCCGGCGCCAGTATTCCTTTCCCCTGTTGGAGCATGATGGCATTATTCCATCAAATCCGGGGGATTTGTATGGCTTAAAGCTGTTAATGGCCCATCTGATTTTGATGGTTAGTTGTTTGAGCTTAATTTTTTCACTTGGTGTTTGTAGTTACTTATTGTTAGTTGTTTTTGTTTTAGTTAGTTAGTTTTGGTTGATTTCTGATTTTTTATAATTGTTTTGGGTGTGGCGCTATTTACTCTTTTTGTTGTCCTTTATTACGTTCTTTGCTTCTGGACAATACATTACTTGTTTTTGTATTTTATTTAAATTTCTGATACGTTATAGTGTGAGAGAGCACTTTTAGAATGCTAAATGTACACAAGATCTACAATGCTCTAACAGCAAGTGGTACATATATGTACCAAAAGCCTATAGATGGTTCAATTATATTCTGAGTTCTCAAATAATATGATATGTCTCTAAAATGCTTATAAAGTAAGCAGTGTCGCGTTCTGCGGTTAAAGCCCGGCGAAGCATGTAAGAGCCAGTCTGCAATATGAGGTGTTGCTTTATAAAAGTTAGATTTGTTTGTTACGTTTACTGAAACCAAAAAACAGCACTTTGTACTTCATATTTTTTATTGACAAACTATAAGTAAAATTTTTAGACCACTGGTAAGCTTGCCGTAATTTCACTTTCAATATCACAATGATCTTCACCTCTTAAAATTTTGAAATACCATTTATCACCACAGTGTTCGTTCCATGAGTTAGCGATTAACTAATTAACTAGTGAGGAGTACCATTTTATTCACCCCATCCTAAGTTTTTGACGGAATGTCCTCCATGGAAATCGCCAGTCACGTATTTGTAAACACCTGAAAATAGTTATAAAAGAGAATGTAGAATAAGTAATCCGAAATTATAAGTTAGGGTATAATAAATTAGAGATGGTTTCTCGGATAATAATAATAATATGATGTAGATAATTAGGATAAACCTTTTCTATACTGGAAAATACAAATACTATCTATACGTTATCTAATAGATTTGTGTTTGTATAAACAAAATTCAGTTATACGTATAGATTGGGCGTCCAAGTAGTAGTTCTTAAAAGTTTGACAGTTTATTGTGGATCGGCATCTTAAATGGTATATTCATGTTGCTTATGTGAATAATGGAGTTAATAATCTAATTTACAAATTCGTCCTCCTCAGGACGTAGGGGTTTAACTGATATATTACTATTTTTTAGAAGAGCGTTTTAAAAATTTTATTGTATTTTGACGTGAAATTTAAACATTTGGTGTTTAATTCCAAAAGCGTTACTGTTTTTTGATCAAAATATAAAATACCCGACATTTATGTTAAAATAAGTAAAAAAAATCAAAAAAGGACCCCAAATTATTTGTTTTTTGTAGATAAGCCCATTTGTGGCTGCAAAAAAAAAAGAAAATTGTGGGATAAGCCCACTATAAACGAATAAGATAGCTTTGAGATTATTCGATTATGTAATGCAAAAAAGTCACACTGAGTAAGAGATGTATTTATTAAGTTATATTTTACAGACAAAAACGAAAATGTGCCGTCTAATGAGGTACTGAGCGATAAAAGTCTGCGTCTTCTTTTCCTTTCACAACTGGTGTTATACCACTGGAGCTGGTTCTTTGTAAAGCTTGGGTATATTATTGTGCATAGCTGAATGCATTACAGAAGCAGATGTTTAGCTTTTTAAACTGATTTATGTGTACTGAGTTTCTAAATGGTTATTCTTAAAATAAATCTTTACGGCTCAGTTTTCTTTACAGCAAACTCAACGATTTCATTCCACTTTATGTTTTTGTCTGAACTGCTGTCATCTGTATGTACGGACAGAAGTCGAAGATTTTGCAAAAACATCTTAAAATCTAGAGAGTTAGTGTAGCTTAAGGGGACAACAGTATATGGATTCTTTCTTCTCGCCAGACGAAATACTGATATACCATGATATCACCAGCTAATTTTTGGAGCATTTGGAATTGCGCTTTGGACCGAGTCTTCTTCGTTTTGACCATGGTGAGGTACAAAAAATCTAAGGAATATTTCATCTAAATTCGTGCTGTTGTTAATTACATACAGTAGAGTGAAGGCTATAGCTATATCTCCAAAAATAAAAAGTTATGGTAATCAAATTTGTTACACAAGTAAATAACATTAAAGGAAACTATATATCAGAATTTAGATTTTTCTGTTACAGTAAAAAAAAGTTTTAAAAAAATATTTGATGCCAGATCATTTCTATGAAAATTCACCACCATAACGCACTTGCTGCGGTCAGACTTCTTATTCTTTATCTCAAGGAGCTAAGATTATCAAGCAAACTGTTTTCATATAAATTGAATAATATAGTGTACAATTTACGTTCATTTCATTTATTTATATTTTGCAACTATTGTTTCACAACATAAACGAATTTAAAGAATTAAGGTTATTCTGCTAGATCAGACTTAATTTGACCAATCAAACTTCATAGGTTAACAATTAATTTAAAATGATTATTACTTTTGGTTTATTGCATATCATAAATTTAATTGAGCAAAAGCTAATTTTTTTATGAAAGTAAATTACACAACCCTAATCGATGAAAGGGAAAAGCTAAAATTAAATGAAAAGAGCTACCGGAAGCACAGGGTTATAGTTGCGAAATCGCATTTAGACTATGATGATGTGATCAGACTACGTTGATAGAAAATACGTATCTTGTTGTCTTAAATGCAAATTTTAATGTAAGGTTTTTTCTCAAGTTAGACAAAAGTTATTTCTGTAGACCAATCCAACTAAAGCAAGGGAATATTGATAACTTACCTAGGGATAACAAAATGTAAATGTTCTCCACAAAACTTAGGCATGTGTATATATTATATTTTGGATGACACGTTTACCAAGATAATAGTAATACATTCGGTAACCCTCTTTAAAATTAGAAAAAACCAAAGATTATACATTGAAATATCGCAACGAATTGATTAAATGCAGTATATAAGGTGATGATAAGCTAAAAATTTCGCTAATATATAACATAGGAGTATGTAAACAAATAATAGAAAAGTTTTCCTGTCTATACAATACAACTTGAACTTAGATATAATTAGCCATATCGCTTACATTATTTGCTGTTCACGATTGATTTTACATTTCAAATGCAGATTTCATTGAATCAACCCACTTAGAATACGAATGTTCTCAGAAAAGTTTTGTAGGTATATTTCTGAGGTTAAAGATATTCTTACAGAAAAGATACACAAGATAAATAAGAAAAAACATAAACTGGAATCTAATGTATATGTTTTCTATCTAAGGACTACTAATAACGGGGAAGTTTCTTTAGTAGTTGGTAAATGGAAGATTAGTAAAGGACCAGGACTGGACCAGATAGGAGCATAATATACGATCAAGCGTATACAACAATATCGTGGAACCACTCCCATATCTAATAAGCTCATGTTTTAACAAGGGCGTTGGAGACCACCTTCCTACTTATGCCTATAGCAGGCTCCGGGCCACAAAACGGCCTCGCGGGAACCAATCCTTGCGAGGTCATTCGACACTTCATTCCCCGTCACGTCACAATGTCCCCATAACCCACACAAGTTGTACCTCCTTTGTCCTGGACAGTCCAGAAAGTGCGTCAGCGCACTGCTGAACCAGCATTGACCTAATTCTGGACACACAGATTGCCCGGAGGGCCGCCTGACTACCTGGGCAAATGTATACACACTTCTCAGCGCTCATCCCCACATTCTGTCGATTGGCAACCAGAATAGCGTACACCTCCGTTTCGATGCCGTGGTATATGCGCCCAGAGCATAATTACCCACAGGGTATCGATATATATTCCCGCCCAGTAGGAGTGCTGCTCCTCCAGCCGTGACTCGTCGGTAAAACAGTTCAGGCTAGCAGGCTGGAAAGCAGCCCCCCTTTTCTCTCCAGTGATCCTTGCCGAGAGTTCTGAAGGTATATGTCCTAGTCAGGCTAATACAATCCTCTGCATTTCGTAGATTGATGGCGGAAATTGGAATTTCCTTTTCCACCTCCAGTTTCCAGAGTCTCGCATTCTGAGATGCAACGCCGTAGCCTCCTTTCTGATACAGATGGGAAGCGGTGGCAGAATCAGCAAGACCTCTAGCGCGGCCAAGGGTGTCATCGTCATAGCGCCGGTGATACCCAAACTTGCCAACCTTTGAAGTTTGACCAGCTTCCGGGTAGCTGTTTTATTTTCGACCCCCATGATAAGTTGGAGTCCGGGACCACTTCCGCATATTTGACCTCCCGTACTAAAGCAAGGTTCCTCTTGTTGGTGAACAGGATGATATCCGTCTTCGATGGGTTTACGGAGAGTCCCAGCTTACCACGCCACCTTTCAATTATACTACAGACTGTTTGCATGCATACACAGACGACGCTGAGGAATTTGCCAGTGAATAAGACCAGCATATGCCTGGGCAAAGCAGTCATTCTCGGAGAGCCGTTCCATGAGGCCGCCCATGACCAGACACCATAGATAAGCGAAAGGCAGCTGCCCTGGGGACAGCCGCCGTTCACTCTAACGTCCAGCCCCCAGCCTCTTAAGGTCAGTAAAACTCTCATGTCTCCAGCATGCTTGCCACCCAACTTATAAGGGATCTAGGCGATCCCCTGTCCTATAAGACGACACAGACCGTATCCATTTGTGCTCTGTCAAAGGCCCCCTCAACACATAAAACACAGCTAATGTGCTCTCCCCATAGTGTATGAACCTTTCCACCTTACGCGTCACAAAATGGGACGCCCTTTCCGTCTATTTCCCCCGCTAGTACGCGTGTTGGTTTTTGTGGAAGGGGTAATCCCTGAGGATCTCCTCCAGTACAAACCTATCTATTATCCTTTCTAGTGTCTTTAGCATGCGGGATGTAAGGCAAATTAGCCTGTGCGCCTTAGCCACCATGTGTTCTTCCTTTCCCGGTTTGGGAATGAAGACACCCCTGGCCCTGCGCCAGGCTTTTGGGACATAGCCCCATATCAAGCTGGCCCGGAAAATCTCCCTTATATTGGAAAGAAATATTTGTAGGCCCTTCTGGAGCAGGGCCGAGAAAATCCCCTCGCAGTCTGTGAACTTGAATGGAGCAAACTCGTTCACCGCCCGGGTTATAGAGCCGTCAGTGACTACCTCCTTCGCCAGCTGCCAGTCCGCATTCGGATCCGACCACCGGCTTGGGTTAACAGCCTCCATAACAGCTCCACCGCAATGTCAAACTCAGCGAGGTGGCACACAGTCTTCTCGGTTGTGTTGGCCCAACTTCCGTGCGATGACCATAAAAGAGAGGCACAAAAACTAGCGATGTGAAGGAAACAACCAGCTAGATTTCCCGGGCCCCTAATCGCTCAAGGCGGACTCGTGAAGATATGTCAGAAAGATTGTATCAGGGTGTACTAAAGCGGTTCAGATGAACCACTAGTTTGGTCAGCTGCAGTTGCGCCAACTACGCTCCACAAAAAAAAGTTGTAGTGATAGTAGTAGGATTGTAATTGATATGGTTTTCAATGGCCGAGTTCATCAGGCGCCAGCAGCTGAGTATGCTGACTACCTATACATTTCAGCGAGTGGAGACTTCAAGCACTATTTTTTAACGTTTGTCTGTAATTCCGCTTTGATAAACTGCCAACAGTTGAGTTCCAGCAGAAAATCAGCGTGACTGGTAAACGCATACGTTGGCATAACTATTCAACTGTTGACGCCAGGTGGGCTCGGTAATTGTTATGATAGGTTGATGTTATTTTTATGCTAAATAGATGATAATGAAATGTGGACAAACGAAAAAAATGACAAAGCAAGGTACACTGATAAAAAGACGAATAGAATAGATGAGTGAAGAAAAATATATGCTCAAACTAATTAAAAGAAATAACGCACAATTTTGATATTCTATGACATAATAACTTTCTGACAACATAAGGGGACATATACTTGGATAAAATAGAAGGGATAGACCAAGAAGAAGTCTCTATAAAAAGTGATGAAGTGCATCACCAAAAAGTATTCTACTGTCTGTCCTAATGTTCTCCCCTTCTTTCCGTGACTCGTCTTGTATGTACTATTAGCCTCGATCAGCCCCTTGGCGAAAGTGTCTCCGTCTTAATCCTGAAGATTTAAAAAAACGTATATATGTATGTATTAAATGTTTTATGTGTATGTATATATTATGTATAAGTATATAATTATAAGTTCCTAACTTTATGTTTTCCGAATTTTAAACTAAAAGAATTGTATAGCCATACTTATCATCAACTTAAACATTTGTTGTTTACTTAAAGAAAAAAAGCCTGTAAGACTCGATGCATTTTCGCAACAATTAGAACCGTAGACCGGTTTCGCTCTCATTAGAGCTCTTCAGTACGGCATACTAATTGCAGCAAAAATACACCAAAAGTAATACGGCTATCGTATAGCCAGTCTTAAAATACTCAGTGAGTGGTGGACGTGCCGCCACCTAGTTGCCGAACCAACTAATATGCTGTCACGCCAGCTCCAAATAACACAAAGTGTTAAAAAAATAGAGACTGGATACAGCTAACTAACAATTTAGAAAATTGTCAGCCCTGGCCCATTTCTACCCCAATATAGGGACAAAGTAATTGTTGCGAAAATGCATCGAGTCTTACATACTTTGTCCCTATATTGGGGTAGAAATGGGCCAGGGCTGACAATTTTCTAAATTGTTAGTTAGCTGTATCCAGTCTCTATTTTTTAACACTTTGTGTTATTTGGAGCTGGCGTGAAAGCATATTACTTGGTTCCGCAACTAGGTGGCGGCACGTCCACCACTCACTGAGTAAAAAAAGCCTGACCAAATTTATCCTCGAAAAGAAATACAACGATGGCAATTTTCAAATATAGTTTCAAAAGTCTGTGACTAGTGGACAACGCTTCCGAGGTAATCCTTGCTCACCTACACACACACTCTCAAAATGAAAAGCGAACGACATCGCCTATACACTGTGACGTTGATTGAATGATAATTGAAACAAATTGCTTTTGTTGATGACAGTGGTTAGTTTTCCTGTTGGTAGGCATATTTTCTGCTTTCGGCTTTAAACCATATTCCAAGAACAACGCGCAAGGTAAAAATAAAGTTGTCAATCTCTTGTAAAAAGAAAAAAAGTGGAAACGTGAGAGTAGTTCCTAATATATATTTACTAGGAATAGTTTTCGTTAAGCATAAGTTACTACCTTTAAGTGCATTTCTAGAACAACCGTGTTTTCCTACGGCAATTCGAAATACCCGCTGGAGATCCAGCAGACTGAAACAGGAATCCTGAGCACCCCTGTGACGTCAGTGCGGCGTGTGTATCGATCCAGGGACCGCGTGTACAGCAAAAGCCCAAAAAGCTCTTGTACTGTCTAGAGTACACACGCTTAGCCCTTAGCAGAACCTTCTCTCAACAACTTCTCTTCTATTTACCGCTCATAACTGGTCAAATAGTGTCCCTGTAGTGAAATGAGTGTAGTAGTAACTTCTTAATATAAGTGCATGTATCTAAAAATCCACTGGGAAACTGTAAGAGTGCCAGATTTAAAGAAAAACCTGGCTACATTACCGCGGTAAGCTGACATTTAAAATTTATACATCTGTAGAATTAACGAAATCCCAAAAGCGTAGCGCCTGGTATTAAATTTCCTTGGTTGCTCTTGCTCTGAGAGGCATAAATTTTGCAGGATGATGTTTGATTTTTATACGGTTGTTGTTTACAGTCATCCGCAATGCGAAATTTTGTTAGACCCAGTTTAAAACTTCACAAGATGCTGCAAATATATTATTTACACATTATTGAAATACCGATAAATAAATTTCTTCTTAAATTGTGAACAATAATAAACAATTTATTGTGTTTAAAATGTTTCGTCGTTATCTTAACATAAATATTAGTAAGGCAAAAAAAAGTTTTCTGTTGTTTTCTGTATTTTTTAGCCTAATATGTATGTAAACAAGCGATAAATATATAAGATTATCGAGTAACCTGTTATTGTTATTGGACCGACTGGATACGGAACACTTGTATTTATATAGATACGTGGTGTAGTTGACAGAACAGTGAGCGTTAGTAAATACATCTTTTATGTCACCGAAAAGTTGTAACTTATCTTTAGATCAATGCAAAGGTGAATGCACCCTGAAATGTGCAACTTCATCAGATGATCTGTTAGATTTTATAGTTTCAATAAGACTCGTATATTCTTAGACCTTGGAGAAAGTTTTTTAAAGACAGATTGCGTTTACTCTGATTTATATAAAATTCCAACTTCTTTTTTTTTTCGTCTACGTAAAGTTTTTATTTGCAGCAATCGGTTGCTTTGTGTTATTAAATATGTGGTTATAGGTAGACATTCTTTGACACAGTTTTAGCGAATTTTTCGTGAAACGATAAATTCACTAATGAGGAGATCCGTGTTGATATATATATATATATATATATATATATATATATATATATATATATATATATATATATATATATATATATATATATATATATATATATATATATATATATAAATATATATATATATATATATATATATATATATATATATATATATATATATATATATATATATATATATATATATATATATATACAGGGTGTTCCAGGAGTTGTGTGCACAAATTCACGCACTGGTAGAACATCGAAAAATAAGTCGGGTTTTGTTGATAAACATGTGTCCTCCGATGATTTATTACGGAGATACAACCCCTCAAAAGGGTGGCTTGTAAGTATTTTTTTGGTCATAACTTCCAAATGCCTCATTCCATTTTGATGAAATTTCGAGAGTTCAGTCAGGTAACCAAAATATACGTCCCGAATAAGAAAAATCAAAAATATCTTAATTTTAAAAGATGTTTTTTAGAGGTGGGGGTGTTTTTTCACCCTCAACTTTTTTGGGGGTAGATATTTGAAACTCTGGACAAAAGCATTGAATTCTACATAGAAAACTGAATAAAAAATATATACTTAGTAAATTACAATAAAATGCACTGTTTGTGAGTTATTTAATTTTGAATATCTTGGCTACAAGATCCCCTATTGTGACAAAATGGGAAAGAAATCGTCAACAGACATATAAACATTATTTTGATAATATTTCACTAGTAATATTCCTGACTGGTTATTTTCTCGCTTCATTGACTCGTTTAAGGAATGGGGGTGAAAACTACCTCCACCCGTGGGAAACAACCCTTAAAAGCATTTGAGGACACATGTTTATCAACAAAACCCCACTTATTTTTCGATGTTCTATCAGTGGGTGAATTTATGCACACAACTCCTGAAACTATATATATATATATATATATATATATATATATATATATATATATATATATATATATATATATATATATATATATATATATATATATATATATATATATATATATATATATATATGTATATATATATATATATATATATATATATATATATATATATATATATATATATATATATGTGTGTGTGTGTGTGTGTGTGTGTGTGTGTGTGTGTGTGTGAGCCGATTTTAGGTAGGTACCATTTGTAAGTGGCTTGGATAAGTTCGTTAGCCAGGAAAATTGGATCAGTTTTTCCGGGAAAATTTTGGGTGTTCTTTCAGAAATTTTTTGTAACTCCGAACATAACACAGCTATGACGCAAAAAGCTCACATTCGTAATAGCAGAAAAAATGTATTTTTTTCCTCTTAAAATGCCAAAGTCGCGATTTGAAACGTCAAAATTTGCAAATTTCAGAAATAGAACCTAAAACGAATACGGGTTATGTGGAAGAAATGTTGTTGTAAGTGTATTTTACAAAGATTTAAGTTTCAGCTTCAGCCATCATTTTCCTCCATTTTACTAAAATATTTACGGAAAATCCATTTCAAATAGGCCCTTTCTCGAATGCTTTGGCAATAGTTTCAACTATAGAGTTTGTGGTTTAATAATCTAGAATTTAACAAATTATCGTAGAAAAAATTCGTAATTAAAGACTGCGACTTATGAATTTTGAAAATATTTCTTCAAATGAGCGAGAACCCCTATAACCCATATACGCGGTGAGGTTCAGTGTTTGTCTGTTTACACATATACAGGGTGTTGCATTTCTACGGTAAAGCTCAATATATTCGTTATTATACAAGATATAAGAAAAAATTGTATACTTTTGCTAAACAGCAAAGCTATTCTAATGAAATATGGTACATTGGTACTACTATACAGTGTGTCCCAAACTGGATGGAAATGTATTGCTATGTCCGTTATTATTAGAAATAGGGAGACGGTTAAATTAGCAATGTTTTGTAGAATTTCATGCTCGTTCCAAATATGACTTGTATTTTGCCCTGCCTCTTTTCGTTTTTGAGTTATGTTGAAAAAATTAAAATTTGTCGATTTCTTTTTTCTTCAATATCTAAGTAGGCGTTGATTTTACATGTTTAAGACTTGCACATCATCAGGACACTTTTTACAGAGTAATCTTTTTGTGCTATTCTCAACTTTGGATTGACATTTGTTTCTAAGCTACAGGTATTAACGTTTGTTTTTATTATGGTAGCCATATTGTATTTTTTGATCATCTGATAGCCTATAAAAAAGCTTTCCAATGATGTACAACATGCTTGAGAAATCTTGTAATTGCACTGCCAATTTTGAGGAAAGCCGTTTTGAGGATAGTAGGCTATGAAGTCCAATACCAGAAATCAAATGACAAAAAAAAATGCCTGCAAACTCTGGTGAGGGTGTTTTGGTTAATATGATTTATACATTCCCTAATTCTGTTTCGTAATTCATTGATATTTTGTGGTGTATCGAATTTATACACATCATTCTTTAGAGTACCACAAAAATAAAAATGCATGGGTGTTCTATCAGGACTTCGAGCACACCAATGAACTGGCCCATTGTTACAAATGACACGATTATTAAAATTTTGGTAGAAAAATTCTTTGACGATCCTAGCATTGTGAGCTGGACAACAGTCTTGTTGGTACCAAATATCGTCTAAATTATCATGAACTCTTCTAATTGTGGGTAAGATATCATTTCTCAATAGATTAAGATTCCCCAGTTAAATCATTTTTAAAAGAGAACTGACCAACAATGAAGTAACCTGATTTTTTTTTAATTAACTGTCTAATCTACAAATAAAAATAACAGTTTTTTTGACTAATAAGCCGCACCAAACATTAATAACAAATCTGTCTTGCAATCGTCTTTCTTCCTTTCGATGTGGACTTTCATTTGCCCAATAATGACTATTATGGCGATTATACACACCACAATTTGTAAATCTGGATTCAACAGCCCATATTATTTTCAAATGAAAATTTTCTTCTTGCTGACATTGTCCTTGATACCATCTGCAGAATTGAAGTCGCTTAGGGTAATCGTCAACATTGAAGCCTTTTACGATTGTAGGTTTGTATCGATGGTATAGACTTTGTTTTAATACATGGTGTACCGTACTTTTTGGAACGTCAATTTGTTCACCATGAAACCGAACAGATTGCAGAGGGTTTTCGTTTGAAACTTGTAAGGCGGCATTACTTCTTTCTTCATTTCTGGGCATTGGTAGTTTCTCTGCGTATAAGGTACCGTCGTTCAATAG
This sequence comes from Tillus elongatus, assembly GCA_964006375.1. Taxonomy (NCBI): domain Eukaryota; kingdom Metazoa; phylum Arthropoda; class Insecta; order Coleoptera; family Cleridae; genus Tillus; species Tillus elongatus. The sequence continues at coordinate 171,741,748 of OZ023263.1, read as the reverse complement.
ATTGGTCACTATCCTGCGAAATATTTTGGTGTTTGGTTGTCATCTTTCTGGGTAGTTGTTAGTGAATTTTCTTTAAAAAAATTCACTAATGAGGAGATCCCGACTTTTGAATTTTGAAAAAATTTCTTCAAATGAGTGCTAATTAGGCCCCCCAGAAAACATATCCGGGGTCAGTTTCAATTTTTATATGTTTATATATATATATTATATATATATATATATATATATATATATATATATATATATATATATATATATATATATATATATATATATGTGTGTGTGTATCACACCGATAACTCAAAAAATAATGGGCCGATTATGTTTAAATTTGGTGAAAAATTTCTTTTGCAAATGGCTTGAATAAGTTCGTTAGCCAGAAAAATCTGCCCAGGTTTTCCCGGAAAATTTTGTGTTTTCTTTCTAAAAAAATTTATATCTTTGGAATTAACAAAGTAAGGGCAACCAAGTTTGGTACGCAGGTTTACATCCTTATAGGTAAGTTACCTACCAAAATTTAGCTATGTAGGTCAAAAGACAAAAAAGTTATAGGCATTTAAAGAAAAATAAATTGGGGTTTTCCTCAAAACGTCAAAGTGGCGATTTAAAATGTCAAAATTAGCAACATTTAGGCAAATAACTTGAATATAATACGGGCTATAGAAATAAAATGTCTCAAGAAGGATGTTTTACAAACCCTGAAGTCTTAGTTTCAACCGTCATTGTCCTTCATTTTACTAAAATGTTTCCAGAAAATTCATTTCAAATAGACCCTTTCTCTGATGCTTGGCAGTAACCTTAGCTATAGAGTTTATCGTTTATTGATATATAATTTTTGTCGAATTTTCGTAAAAAATCAATAAAGCTCAATATATCCGTTATTATATAAGATATGAAAAATTTTTGTATATATTAATTATAGGGTGTCTTGAGCTACATCTTAAAATAATATTTCTACAATCACAGGGTGGCCCATAAGTCGTTGGTGATACAAATTTCCTTTTTTTTTAATCAAACACGCCTTATGCTATTGCATTTTTGCATTTTCCATCGAAATATAATGCATGTTTGCAAGAAAAGAAATTCTGGACGCAGCAAGTGCGTTATGGTAGCTAATTCATATTTGAACAGCTCAATTTGCTATTAACCTATAAGGTTGACCAAGAAACGTGTTTTTTCGGGAACACTTTAAGTTTACTTTTGGAAATTTTTGTACATTTTCACACAATAAAGTTATTTTGATGGAACATGGCACATTGTTTTTACTATATAGATTATACTGGTAACCAAATTTGATGCCTGCTTTCTTAAAAAAACATACATATTTGTTATTAAAAACATTTTTATGAAAATTCACTATCATAACGCACCTGCTGCGTCCAGAATTTTTTGATATGAATTTGCAGCTGCCTCAGTATTTCGGTTAGAACGAATATAACATTCTAACATGTCAAAATATTCTTCATTACTGGACATATTGTTAAATAATATTTGAAATAAACAGGCAACAAACTATTTAGTACAAAATTTTATACAACGTGTTTAATACACCTCAAATTGTTTATATAATTGACAGTATTCTTAATTGTCGCGCATATTGTTATATCAATAGCAATCTTTTTTCTGCTGTTTTTCAGTTGACTTACGTTTAAAAATCAAACAGTTTTCAAAGGCGTCTTCGTAAATCATTAATCTGCTTTTTATATTGACCTCTGTTAGGAAATTCTGTTATTCACTAGGTTTACCTATTTCATGAAATTATAACAATTTTTAGGATAATGTTGTAATGGAAAATATCATTTGTAATAATGAGCCGACTCATTGGTGTGCTCAAAGTTCCTTGTTTTTTATTGTGAATCATTATGGAAAATTATGTTGAAAGTAGAAGTCCACTGTTAGACTTCTTGGCCTACTGATTTTTGAACACTTTTTTTGTCATTTGTTTTCTGGTATTGGATAGCCTACTATCCTCAAAACGGTTTTTCTCAAAATTGTCAGTGCGATTACAAGATTTCTCAAGCATGTTGTACGTCAGTGGAAATCTCTTTTCACAGGCTATCACACGAGCAAAAAATCTAATATGGCTGCCATAATAAAAACAAACGTCGATACCTGTAGCTCAAAAACAAATGACAATCCAAAGTTGAGAATAGCACAAAAAGATAACTCTGTAAAAATTGTCCTGATGATGTGCAAGTCATAGACATGTCAGATGAACGCCTACGTAGAGATTGAAGAGAAAAGAAATCGACAAATTTTGGGTTTTTCCATATAACTCGAAAACGAAAAGAGGCAGGGCAAAATACAAGTCATATTTGGAACTAGGATGAAGTTCTACAAAACATTGCTAATTTAACCGTGTCCATATCTCTAATAATAGCGGAGATAGCGATACATTCCCATCCAGTTTGGGACACACTGTATAGGTTATACTGCTAACCAAATTTGATGTCGTTCTTTTAAAGACAAGACATATTTGCTACTAAAAACCATTTTTACGAAAATTCGCTGCCATAACGCACTTGCTACGTCCAGACTTTTATTATATTAATCTAAACTAAACAGTACATATTGTTACTATTTAACAACCGAATAGCGGGTAAAGTAAATTAAGTTAGTGACATCAATTTTCATTTACGAGTGCTAACTTATCAAACAATAAAGTGATAATATAAAAACTTAGATGCATACATTACGATACGCAAACTAATCATTATGGCAGTAAAACTACTAATAATTAATAATCGTTTCATTAATTGCTACTTTTTAAACAATTTACAGATAAGAAGCAGCTTCTCAATTTATCACGTATGGTTTTTTTCTGAGCTCACTTCAAACTGTTCATCACCTACCATTTTGCCTGGCGCGATTCGAGTACGACCGATACTTTGTACACTGCGCTCAAAAATGTCATTACTAATTTTATCCACTTCAGCACGAATTCTTTGCTGTAGCTCTTCTAAATGATTTGGTCAGTTGAAATAAGCTTTCTATTTTAAAATACAAGGAAGTGAAGTCTGTGAAACGCGGAGGACACTTAATTGATCCTCGACGCGCTATCCATCTTTCAGGAAATGTGGCATCTAGATATTGACGGACGTTTGCACCAAAGGGAGAAGGCGCTCCGTCTTGCCGAAACCATATATCTTGATGGGGCACATCTGGCTTGTGATTATTTGGAAACATTCCTTCCAGAGTTAGTCCTAAATTAAACTGCAAGAAATAAAGTTAACGTGCTGCTGTAAGATTTCCTTAAAAAAAGTAGCGCCCTATTAAACGCGGTTTGATTATTCCCATCCATAGATTCACTTTGCCATGACGTTCACTGTGGGAGTCTTGAGTCCGATGAGGATTTCCCCGTGGCCAATATCTTGAATTGTGACGATTTACTGTCCCATTCAGGCAAAGAGTGGCTTCAAAAGAAAAGGAAAATTAGGATTGTCATCGCAGCGTAACATTAATTGTTCACAAAACTGTAAACGGCGATCTGAATCATCATTATTAAACTTGTGTTCAAGTGTACTTTATAAGGATGATAATTCTCTTCTTTGGTTAATTTTACTACTAAAGATTGGTCCACGTTTTATTTAGGGCTAGTTTCCTTGTATAATGGTGAGGATGCTCGTCAGATTCAAGCAATATATCCAATCTGACTTCTTCATATACTCGAGGTCGACCTTGTAGAGCGAAATCTTTTACGGCTCCTGTTTCTGTGAATTTGGCAAGCTTTTTACTTACTGTAGATCTTGCAATTGGCAGTCTATCAGGATGTTGTTGGTTAACTGACTCGTATGCTTCCTAATGACTTTTAAGGCTGTCGTCATATCCAAATATTATTAAGATCTCTAACCTTTCCCTTTCGATTGTTCAATTCGAATTAGAATTGATTACTTTTTGCACTGTTACACTTTAACCACTAATGTCCAGTTTCGTCTTGGTCGTCTCAAGCTTTGATTAACTAAACGGCCGTTAAATATTAAATCGAGCTTCGTGAAACTGGGCATCAGACTATAAATTAATTTGAAGGGCAGGTAATAATTGAAATCAATTCAGATTTAAAATTTTTGTCTTTATTCACTAAATTCCAAATCCATACTGCGATGAAAGTCCGATAATTAAATACTGACAACAGCAAATAATCAATAAATTCTCACGAGTTGTTAAACATTGATTTTGACTTTACTTTTTGTTTTACCTGTCAAATACTTACATGGCGACTTATCAAAAATTACAAAAACAAGTGTTTGTGACTTTATAAGAGTTAAGGAAAGCCTCATTATTCTAAAGAAAACTCGTCCTAAACAAAAACAGTGAGAAATATTTCTTATTTCTTATTAAATGTAAGTTTCCATTTTTTAACTGAATAATGCAATTTAAAAAAAATATATTACTTTTTTCATCCCCATTTAAGTAGTTAGCAGGTCTATGAAAAAAACATAGAAAAATATGGTTGTTGAAACTTCTTGGAGGCCACCCCACAGGACCAAACCGTCCAATCCATCTATAAAAAAAATTATGATTCGGCTACTCTCTCACAGCTCTGTCATACTCAGGAGGTGCACCATCTGTTGGAAGTAGATTTGTTATCTAATATTCAACGGAATATTTTCTAGTAAGTCATATAAACAGTTTTCGAGAAAGTCCCTGTAACTATTTGCGTTCGTGTGATTATTAAGTTATTGCGATTCCAATGACCATTGAATTTTGGTCAATAAATATTGATAGAAAATTGGTTGTGGAATCTTCTGCTTCTCTTAACGTATTGGTTGTTCAATAAATAATAATGTAAGTTTTGAAAATTTGTGATGCCATATCTCGTAAAAATGGCTTTATCTGTCCATAAAACAGACGAAACAAAATAAATATCATCCTTTATTCGTCTAATAAGCCACTGAGAAAAATGTAAACGTTGCTTGGCATCTCCGAAACGAAGTGCTTGTACACCTGTATAGTAAGTGTATAATAGCTCCTTACATACAGTTCTCGAAACAAAACTTTGTGAAAATCCGACCCGTACTTGTAGTGGAATTATGTAAAACTGTATCAATTACAGCTTCCTCACGATCTGCAACATTTTGTATCCACGGTGTTCCACCCCTTTTAGCTTTTAAAATTCCAAGCTCACCTAATCTTCGGTAAGTTGATGCAAATGCTTGACGATTTGGAGTTCTTCTATTTTTATCTTTTATCTCAACACTGCCAGGCAAGTTCCAGCAAAAAAAAAACATATACGTAAACCATGCCATCGACTTCTTGTGCAATAAAGTCAACCATTTAAAAAATATATGGATGTAAAAAGACGCAAATGAGTTTTCAAACAATTATTTCGTATATTTAACAAAGAATGAATTTTAATGACAGCAATACCTTTGAATTGTAAGGTGTTTAATTGGCTTCATGCCCCGGGATTTGTTATATTATATTAAAAGTAAACGTAACAATTAATTACATAATTAGTAGAATTGTCACTACAAACACATTCAACGACTGTTTCGATCTTAGATGGCGTATTATGTTTAAGTTTAAAGATAAAAGAACAAACTGTTTTAAAGTCGTTTTTATTGAGACATGACTTGATTTTCTCTACATTTCCAGTCTATTATGCTACACTTTCAGTGTAAAACTCTATTTGGGGCCATTTATCAAGCTGCAAATATAGTGTATTTTAAAAACTGATTAATCCCCCAGTTAAAAAACAATCATTTTGCAAATTTTTAATTTCATGTCGTCTGTTAGTTATTTTGTTTGGTTACCGCTTATGGATAGCGTATAGCTGTCGCATGAATCAATCTACGCGCAGCAGTTAACTACTCTGTCTGTCAGGCATTGGACTTTAACCACTAAGTCGTTTCAATGCATGTCTTTCAGATCTTACTTTTAGTTTGGAGAAAACTCTAAATATTGTGAACCAAATTACCTAAAATTCACAACATAGGTTTAGTTACACCATTTATAGCCACATGTTAAGCCCCATTTCAGTTGCTCTAATACTCTAAAAATATAGCGTTTCCAAAAATATTTTTGTGTATTTTTGGGGGGAAAAATGTCCGGACGAACTCGTGTCCGGTTTTAATACAATAAAGACATATGCCAAGTTTAGTGCAAATCAATTGAGTATTTTTTGAGTCATGCTCGGATACATACATACATAACACACACACACACAAATATATATATATATATATATATATATATATATATATATATATATATATATATATATATATATATATATATATATATATACGTATATAGATGTAGAGTTGGCTCAAGGAACAACAAACACTGGGTGCTTTCAACTTTTAACATAAACTATATTCAATAATTATTTACACTTATTTGTTTTACTATGAATAAACGACTATTATACTTATATACAAAAGAGCTTCTTGCTATCGTTTTTAAGGCCAGCAAATAATACTTTCGTCTTTCGGCTCTGTTACACGTCTCCCTATGCTACACTCTAGCTTTCGTCTACACCACCCTCAGCTTACCAAACTGGGCACAAGATGAATGTCCTTGAGATACTGTTTTTAGATATCTTCTCTTATGCCGCTTATATTGCTGCTGGTGTCAATAGTAACATTATCCATTTTTAGATTGACTTGATTAAACGATAAAACCATTGTTCTCACGTGTGCCACTGGTATTGTTTCGTCTTTTGTAATTTTCTTTGGACAAACCGTAGCAATATGTCCAAATTCATTACAACTAAAACACTTAATTCCTTTCTCCCTGGATGGACACTACTTCCATGTATGATTTTTCTCTCCACAATTAAAACATATCAGCTTGGTTTTCTGGGCGGATTTGACCATCAAGCTTCCTCTATTCACTTCGAATTTTTTCTTAAATACATTATGTTCTAGATTGCTTCCCTTAGATGTGGTGGCTGATAGCTTTGAAACTAGCTTCTGGTACAGCTTCACCTTATCTTTAAAATTGCTAAAGGAACGTGCACCGTATATGATAACTTTATTTAAAGAATCATCTGGAATGCCATCAATGATGTATTGATTTACAACATCAGCCTCTGTATTTGCACGAGCTCCAATTTCGCGCATTACTAAGGCATACTCAAACGATTCTTCTTTTTTCATCTTACGAAACCTGAGCACCCGGTGTATATCAGCACTACTCACTTTGACTTGAATCTCTTCTTTCAATAGTCGCTTCAGTTTTGGCCAATTGGTTACTCCTTTCTCCGCATTAATATATAATTGAGCCACACCGCATAATGATTTTTTGGCAAAAATTAATTTCTAGAGATCGTTCCAACCGGTAACTTCGGCTATCTCCTCAAACTATTCTATCCATCTCTCTATTGAATAATCGTCTGGTCCACTAAACCGGCGAATTGAATCCTCTACATCTCGGAAACTTAATGCAAATGAGCCAACTCGTTCCTTTCGACCACGTATTTGTGTTGTCAAAACTTCGGCTGAGCCTGGTATAGACACAAGTTCATCATCCTCCTCATTATCAGTGCTTTCCTCCGATATGTCATTTACCTCACTTTCATGCACTCTAAGGTCTGTCAGATACGTACAGATTCTCGTGACGACTTCATCTTCATTTCCTGAATAATCGGTGTCCAAAATGTGGCACACTGTTACCATGTCGACTAATTCCAGCTTAGATTTTACATCTCCTATCTTCTTGTGGAGTTCTGCTGAAGAAACGTCAAACGTGAATACATTGAAATGCTTTTAGTCTCTTCTTATGCTTCGGCCCTGACCTTATTTTTCATGAGTCACCACATTAAGTGCCCTAACCGCCCTGAGACTACCATTAGCAACATGATATCGCACTTTGAAAATTACTTCAAAAGTCATATTTCTTATCAAAAGAAAAAACCCTCACCGAACACAAAGGTGTAACTTTTTGAATAAAGCTAAAACTGTTACTTCTAAACTTTAAATAAATCTAAATCAGCTTCTTTACTACGTCTTCCGTGTTATAACTCCCCTATATAACTGAAAATTGAATTAGATAATTAATTTCGTCTAAATAAAAATAAAATTATCAAGCTATGCAACTCGTCTAGTACCCTACAAAATCGTTAGTGATATATTTCGTCGTATTATGCGTCCGCGTCAATTTATAAAACAAAACAAACATCAAAAATCTGAAATAAAACGTTAGACATCCACAAAATAATTATTTAAATGCACACAATAAAATACTAAATCAACTACTTGCACAATTAAAAAATAAGAGATCACCAAAAATCAACAATCATACAAAATCAAAACATTTCTTAATAAACACGTCTGCATTTATATTGTTCAGAAAATAGTGGGTTTTCTAAATTTATAGAACAGACCTTATATCCACTTGATGCAACAGGAAGCAGGGTTCTAGTCAAGAACTATTCGCTGGAATTTAACATCTTTAAATTTGTAAAGGCTGAAAGACCGTCGCCTATTCAACCTGCTATCTAAATTACAGATATAAAAATGCACGCTCTCTCTCCCATATTGTGCCGTTTTGAAACATCTGTTTTAACTTCAGGCCGCCAAACAAGTGTCCTTACTAACGGTGTTTTTATGGTTTTGAAGATTCAATAGATGCTCCACCAAACGCAAACTCACGTACGCCAAATTTCTTGAGAATCGTTGAATCGTCTAACAAAATATTAAAGCCTACTTACAGTCTGTGTCGGTTTGGCTTTGTTGTATCGTTCATCTCAGGACGAGCTCCCAAAAAATATGTAGAGTTGGCTCAAATAACAAACACTGGGTGGTTTTAATTTTAACATAAACTATATTGACTAATTATTTCCACCTATTTTTTAACTTTACTATGAGTAAACGATTATTATATTTATATAAAAAAGAACTTCTTAAATAACAATACGTTTGCTGTCGTTATTGAGGCCAGTAGATAATAATAATACGTTTGTCACAGCATAACAAGAACTATGCTGTGCTTTCGTCTCTCGGCTCTGTTAGGCGTCTCCCTATGCTACACTCTAGCTTTCATCTTTACCACCCTCAGCTTACCCTAAGTGATTGGTGAGCGCTGTTGCCATACATTATAAACGTATGATAGAAATAACTCAAAAATTAAAATTTAATGTTTACCAATAGTAAATCCCATATATATATATATATATATATATATATATATATATATATATATATATATATATATATATATATATATATATATATATATACAGGGTCGCTGATAAGTCTGGAAACGGTCGATTATCCGGGAAAATATACAAGGTGTCGAAAAAAGTTTTATACAAAAGTTTTTGGGTTCTTCAATGTCTACTAGGCGGTGATAATTTTATTTATACAGGGTTGGTCATACAGGCGTGGCACACCAATATTAATTTTTTTTTAATGGAACACCCTATATATTATTCGATATTTCAATCCTTCTCTTAATTTTGAGCAACATTTATGAGAAGCATAATGTACCTAAACTCAATCGTTTCCGGGTAAAAAAATAAATAAAAATAAACGCTACTGTTTTTAAAATCTATTGGATGAGGAACAAAAATAAATGAAAAGTAGAATATCTCTTGAAAACAATCTGTGAGTGTGAAAAGAACCGGTTGCGATGTTTTTAACATTGTTTGGAATCCCAAGATAAGATAAGATGCCCATAAGAAACGCAGTATTATTCTTTTGTTTTAAAATGTTTCCAGGACAACGAATGTCAAACATTCATTCAGTGTCAACAGTTTTGAAACATTAGTGATTTAGTGTCAACAGTTTTTGTGCAAAATGGCAAGTTTAAGTGAAACCGAACGTATCGAAATTTTAATGATGATAGGGTACGGTGATAGAACACGAAGTTCTGCTCAAGTGGTGATTATGTTCAATGAGTTGCATCCTGAGCGGGAATCGATCTCCAAATCCACAGTTTCGAAAACTTTGCATCGTTTTCACGAAACTGGCGGTATCAAGGATAAACCTAGAACTGGAAGGCCAGTAACCGTTACAAATGAAGAAAATTCTTTGAATGTAATATTGGATGTGGTGGAAAATCCGAAAACTTCGGCACAGCAATTGGCTTCAAATCACAATATGAGTCGATATTCAATTCAAAAGATTACGAAGCGGGAAAAGTTCCGTCCATATAAAATTAATTTATTGCAAGAACTGAGTGAAGACGATTTTGATCGCAGAATCGAGTTCTGTGAACTTATTATGGAGAAGTTACGCCAAAATTTTAACTTTGCCAACCACATTTTGTTTTCCGACGAATCTACATTTTGTTTGAATGGACCAGTCAACCGACACAACTGTAGGTACTGGTCAGACGAAAACCCACATTGGATGGAACAAATTCACACCCAAAGACCGCAAAAAGTAAATGTTTGGTGTGCTATTATTGGTGGACATATCATAGGACCTTATTTTATACACGGTAATTTGAACTCTGCTCGATATTTGACACTTTTGCAAGAATCAATTGTTCCAGACGTTAGTCGATTATTTCCGAACAATAACGACCCAAATCTACCAGCGGAAGAAATATGGTTTCAGCAGGATGGGGCACCCCCTCGTTTTGGAATTGAGGTACGGGAATATCTGAATCAAACCTTTCCTGGCAGATGGATAGGGCGCAGGGGAACTATTGAATGGCCAGCTAGGTCTCCCGACATGACGCCGCTTGACTTTTTTTTGTGGGGTCATGTAAAAAATTTAATTTACCAAAATAGACCGCAGAATATTGAAGAGTTGCAAGCAAGGATTGTGCATGAAATTAATAACATTCCTCAAAACGCTCTTGTAAATGCAGTGCAATGTTTTGTTAAGCGAATTCATTATTGTCAGAAGGTCAATGGAGAACACTTTGAACATCTTATAAAATAGGATTTCAAACAATGTTAAAAACATCGCAACCGGTTCTTTTCACACTCACAGATTGTTTTCAAGAGATATTCTACTTTTCATTTATTTTTGTTCTTCATCCAATAGATTTTAAAAACAATAGCGTTTATTTTTATTTATTTTTTTACCCGGAAACGATTGAGTTTATGTACATCATGCTTCTGATAAATGTTGCTCAAAATTAAGAGAAGGATTGAAATATCGAATAATATATAGGGTGTTCCATTAAAAAAATAATAATATTGGTGTGCCACGCCTGTATGACCAACCCTGTATAAATGAAATTATCACCGCCTAGTAGACATTGAAGAACCCAAAAACTTTTGTATAAAACTTTTTTCGACACCTTGTATATTTTCCCGGATAATCGACCGTTTCCAGACTTATCAGCGACCCTGTATATATATATATATATATATATATATATATATATATATATATATATATATATATATATATATATATATATATAAATTCAAACGGACCTTGGATTTGGGTTTAGGTGCTCTAATTCACGCTCATTTGAAGAAATTTTTCCGAAAGTCTTACCATCGTTACCTCTATTTCTCTGAATGAAAATTCACTAAAACAGTAACCATAAGGGCTACACATATAATGTTTGCATCGAATCTGAAGGATATTGGGTTTTACTTGTAAATTCTTATATATTCAGCAATCTACATACAGGATGTTCACAATGTTCAGGAATCTTTTGGATAATTCAATTATACATAGCTGAATTACTTTCATTATAGCATCCTACATTGTTCACGTTTTTAGAATCTACGTTCTGTAACGTATTCTCATCCGTATTTAGTTAATTTCATTCCATGCCAATCTAAGTCTGATACTTTTAGACTGTTTCTCTGTGCCACGTGTCAAACCACTTCAAATTAAATAGATTGGCACTACATGCCTAGCAACAGAGACAAGGAAAATGTATTGATTAGTTTGGTTTGTCGGATATTTTTTGGTTTAATTTGAGGTAGATTAAATAATATATTTCCTTTCCTGCCTTAAGAAATATCTGCAATTAAATTATCAGTTTAGCGTTCATTTTGAAACCCCTATACATTCTACAGGGTAAGAAGCAAGTTTAAGATATCTAATAATTCCTAAATTGTTATTTTTTTAGGGTTTTTCTCTTGGGATTTAATTGACTTTTCCAGCAGTATTTACTATTCATCTAAGTTTGACACTGCACTGCATGTGAATTTCAACTTTTAGCCAGCTGAACATTTGGGTAACTTACATAGCTCCAAGTAGCCTGATTTGCCAAAACTAAACCTTTTAGTGAAAGAAAGGCCCAACTTGACAAGTATTTTTGAATAAAAATTATGTATATTTTGTGAGGCGTTTGGCTAGCCAAAAGCAAGTATAAAAGTTATTTGTTATGAGATAGTTCATTAGAGTTCACTGTATATATTTTTAATCAACCCTTTTAGTAGTTTTAGGGTTCTAAACATTTAAGATTCACCTGGCGCCCTTTAATTGTCCCTTCCTCCCTAAACCTTGTTTTTAGTGAATTTTCGTAGAAAAAATTCACTAATGGGGAGATCCCGACTTTTGAATTTTGAAAAAATTTTTGCAAATGAGCGCGAACTAGGACCCCTAGAACCCATATCCGGGGTTAGTTTCAATTTTTATATGTTTATATATATATATATATATATATATATATATATATATATATATATATATATATATATATATATATATATATATTTATATATATATTTATATATATATATTTATATATATATATATATATATATATATATATATATATATATATATATATATATATATATATATATATATATGTATCACACCGATAACTCAAAAATCACACCGATAACTCAAAAAATAATGGGCCGATTTTGATAAAATTTGGCATGTAAATAGCTTGGATAAGTTCGTTAGTCAGGAAAATCGGACGAGGTTTTCCGGGAAAATTTTGAGTTTTCATTCGAAAAAAATTCTTATCTCAAAAAGTAATAAGCCGATTTTAATAAAATTTGGCATGTACCTTCCTTTTATAAATGGCCCTGACAAGTTTGTTAGCCAGGAAAATCGGACGAGGTTTTCCGGGAAAATTTTAATTTTCATTCAAAAAAAATTTTTTTCTCAAAGAATAATGGGCCTATTTTGATAAAATTTGGCATGTACCTTCCTTTTGTAAATGTTTTTGATAAGTTCGTTAATCAGAAAAATCGGACGAGGTTTTCCGGAAAAATTTTGAGTTTTCATTTGAAAAAAATTTTTATCTTAAAAAATAAAACTCTATGATAACCAAATTTGGTAGGTAGGTTTACGATATAAAAAGTAAACTATACACCAAAATTTAGATTTCTATGTTACAAGAAAAAAAGGTTATGATAAAATATTTTGTGCCAGATCATTTTTATGAAAATTCACTACCATAACGCACTTGCTGCGTCTTCGACTTTTATTTTATTATTAGTTTTTTTGTAACTAAGGTTTTTAAAGATAAGGATCAAATTTGAGGTATTATTTTTACTTACCGCCAAGGTAAACAATTCAAAAATAAATCCGATTATCTTGGTCAAAAATGTTACAGTTCTTAATCTAATCCATGTATCGTGTCCCATGCGCATCTATACTATTTGTAGATATATTCGAGCTACATTTTTGTTATAAATTATATAAAACTTAGTTATCAGTGAATATTACGAAGCAAATGTTAAACATATAAATCAGTCAACAAAATAATTATATATACAGATGATGCCCTTACTGACAAGGTCTATGTATATGTTGAATGTTTGCAAAATCCAGAAGCGGTGCTCTCCATTATAAAAATCTATCTAGGAAGAAGACGGTATTCACAGAAAAATATTGAATTAGAGCTATTACTTGCTGGTGTTAAACCATCAATAAAAGGATTATATACTGAACAATGAGACTGCGTTAGAGAAGTGATTTGAAAACATTCAGAACACATAAATTTCACCTATATCGCTTTGCTTTGCAGCAGTGTTTCAAGAGTGGGAGCTATATGTCGCGAATGCGGTTCAACGTGGAAATGACCGTGAATATTTTTCTATGTTTTTTTTTACTCTTGGAAGCAACTTTTCGCAGCTAATGGCTTTGTAAGCAAACACAGTACACATTCTTAACCTGATGCAAACCTCACATCACAAGCGTTTTATCACAGAATTTCTGGAATGTGAATACTAGCGCAGGTAGTAGTGTTTGGGGAATAACTTAAAGAAGCATACTTCTTTGAAGATAATCTAGATAAAATGTCCTACTCGCATTATCTATTTCACATAGTTCCATAAATATTGAGATGAGATGCTTGATTTTTGGTAATATGTGATTTCAGCACGACGGGGCACCGCCACATAATCACCCCAAATTTAGAACGGCTCAAGTGAGTTATACCCTAAAAGATAGATCGTAAGAAGCGGAAAAATAGATCGTAAGAAGTTTTCCAGGTATAACACCACCCCATATATTCCCGTGGGGTCAAATCATAGAAAAAGGGAGACTACAAAAAGATACTACACATATCTAAAGATAATATGAAAGAACGTATTTGACGTTAAAGAAACATAAAGCACTCACAAATCACAGATTTGAGCTTTTTGATTAAAATCATTGTTCTGACACAAATTGCCAGTGAGAAAAGTTATGGAGTCAGTTATTGCTGTAAATCATCGCCAATAATAGTATTTGGTAGTAATGGTTGAACAGCGCGTATCTAATTGAAAAAAAGTCTGAGCGCAGCAAGTGCGTTATGGTAGTGAATTTTCATTAAAATGTTTTTAATAGCAAATATGTGTGTTATTTTAAGAAAGCAGGCATCAAATTTGGTTGCCAGTATAACCTATATAGTCAAAACAATGTGCCATGTTGCATCAAAATAACTTTATTGTTTGAAAATGTAAAAAAAATCCGAAAGTAAACTTAAAGTGTTCCCTAAAAAACTCGTTTCTTGGTCAACCTTACAGGTTAGTAGCAAATTGAGCTAGTCAAATATAAAGAATTTGATCATAATTTGCTACCATAACGCACTTTCTGCGTCCAGAATTTCTTTTCTTACAAATATGCATTATATTTCGATGTAAAATGCAAAAATCCAATAACATAAAGCATGTTTAATTAAAAAAAAGAAAATTTGTATCACCAACGACTTATGGGCCAGCCTGTAAATGTAGAAATATGTTTTTAGGATGTAGCTCAAGACATCCTATAATTAATGTAAACCATTTTTCATATCTTGTATAATAACGGATATATTGAGCTTTATTGAGTTTTTACGAAAATTCGACAAAAATTATATACCATTAAACGATAAATTCTATAGCTAAGGCTACTGCCAAGCATCAGAGAAAAGGTCTATTTGAAATGAATTTTCTGGAAACATTTTAGTAAAATGAAGGACAATGACGGTTGAAACTAAGACTTTAGGGTTTGTAAAACATTCTTCTTGAGACATTTTCTTTCCATAGCCCGTATTAGATTCAAGGTCTTTGTCTAAATGTTGCGATTTTGGACGTTTTAAATTGTCACTTTGACGTTTTGGGGAAAACCCCAATTTTTTTTTAAATGCCCATAACTTTTTTGTCTTTTGACCTACAACGCTAAATTTTAGTAGATAATTTACCTATAGCGATATTAAAGGATGTCCCAAATTTGGTTGCCCTTACTTTGAAAACACCAAATTTTCCGGGAACACCTCGGCCGATTTTCCTGGCTAACGAACTCATCCAAGCCACCAAGCCACCAAGCCACTTACAAAAGGAAGGTGTTCACCAACTTTTGTCAAAATCGGCCCATTATTTTTTGAGTTATCGGTGTGATATATATATATATATATATATATATATATATATATATATATATATATATATATATATATATATATATATATATATATATATATATATATATATATATATATATATATATATATATATATATATATATATATATATATATATATATATATATATATATATATATATATATATATATATATATATATATATAAATCGAAACTGACCCCAGATATGTATTCTAGGGGGCCTAATTAGCGCTCATTTGAAAAAAAAATTTCAAAATTCAAAAGTCGGGATCTCCTCATTAGTGAATTTTTTTCTACGAAAATTCACCAAAAAGAGAGAAAACAAAAGCTTTTTTGCAATATTTTTACCCAATAGTTGCAGTAATGGTTTTTGAACAGTATTTTGTCAGCTATCTGAGCGCAGGACTCTAACTTTGTCATCTTCCTAAAAAGAAAAGATTATCTAAAAAAATTTTGGTTGCAAGAATTTTTTGATAGTATTTCGCCAGGTATCTAAACCTCAAAACTTTGTACTTAGGCCATCTTCATAAAAAAAAAGAAAAATCAAAAAGCTATTTACAAGATTTGTACTAAATGGCTGCAAGAATGGTTTTTGCCAAATCTGAATCTGAGCATCAAAGATTCATACCTATGTTATCTTCCTGAAAAAAGAGAAATGAAAAGATCGTCTGCAATATTTGTACCTAAAGGTTGCAGGAATTGTTTTTGAGTATTACTTCACCAGCTATCTGAACGTCATAAGTTTGTACCTAGGTATGTCATTCTTCTAAAAAAAAAAAAACAAGAAAGATCATCTGCAATATTTATACCCTGAAGTCGCAGAAACGGTTGTACGTAGTAATTTGCCAGCTATCTAAGCGTCAGAACCTTGTAACTATGTTATCTTCCTGAAATAAAAGAGAAGAGAAAAGTCATTTGCAATATTTGTACCCAATGGTTACAGGAGTGTTTTTTAGTCAGTATCTGAACGTAGGACCTCTGCACCTATGCCATCTTACTAAAGAAAAAGAAATGGAAAGATTATTTGCAATATTTGTACCCAATGGTTGCATTAATGATGTTTGGGCAGTATTTCTCTAGCTAGCTGAGCGTCAAAACTTTCTATTCATCCTAAAGAAGATTGAACGCATTAAACTTAGCCAGGTTGGCACATCCCAAACTGGAAATCTTTGATAGTTTTTATTTCAAGAAGTAAATTTTTAAAGACTTCTCATTGTTAACAAGATAAAAGTAGATACTGAGCGAGAACACAAAATTCTACTGCGATGATCACTGGCATTTTCTGACTCAGGATATTGTAAAATCTAAATTTGTATAAAATTATTTTTATCGCAGTTTATTGTGTAGTATGTTATTATTCCAATAAATAAGACGGAATAAAATATTAAGCGATTTATTATAATCTAGATGTCTGCTAATAATATATCAAAAAAGCTTAACGATTAATCTCCTAATCCAGGCACAAAAATCACATGAGATAAAGAGGATAAAACAATGGTATTGACTTCAAATATCCAAGGTATTATTCGACGATATAATTTAACTTTAATTTTGATTAGCTTTTATTAATTGATGTAATTTAGTAAATACCCGAATATGCATGGTGGTTCTTTAGTATTCCTGAAACATAAGTACACTTGGAGAACCCCTCACTTAGTATACTGTTGAAACATCTAAAATAACTATTTTGAAAATGAATTTTACGGGTTCTCAGGATCATTTAAATTGTTTTCTCTCGTTGACGTTAGGTCCTACATATTAACAAAATTTTTACACGAAACACATTAAAATCGAAAAATAAAACGATTTTTTTTTATTTGAACGTCGGCCTATTTCCCCGACTATGGCCAATTAACGACGCCAGGGAGCAGTTACACCTCACTATCCTGGAAATTTTGCCGAACTCCTGCCTTTCTGTAACGAGGGTATGGATCTTTAACGTGCCCAACATCACATGGATACGGGACTGACAGCTTTACGTCCCCTCAGAAGGGCGGAACGTGAAGACATCAACTTGCTCAAACACAATGCCAGAACCTCGGTTGATGTTAATTTATTACAGAGGGTACTCAAAAAGTGAAAATGAGACCCTGGGAATCGAACTCAGAGGTTCGAGGCACACGTTCTCACCCCTAGACCACATTAAATAAATACAAACGTACTCTAGGGTAGCTAATGTGTGTGTGTGTGTTCTTGTTTCTTTAACGTCGGCCTATTTTCGCGGCTATGGCCAATCACCGACGCCGGGGAGCAGTTTCACCTCACTATCCTGGAAATTTTACCAAACCCCTGCCTTTCTGTAAGGAGGGTAGGGATCTTTAACGTGCCCAACATCGCATGGACGCGGGACCGACGGCTTAGCGCCCCCTCCGAAGAGCGGAACGTGCAGACATTCAACTTGCTCAAATACAATGCCAGAACCTCGGTTGATGCTAATGTTACAGTTTGTACTGAAAAAGTGAAAGGAGTACCCTGGGATCGAACTCAGTCACCTTCGGTTCAGAGGCACACGTTCTTGCCCCTGAACCACCGAGGCTCTTAGGGTAGCTAATAAAAGGGGCTCGTGCCTTGTTTTACAGCATCATGCATTACCTATGCTGTCATATTTTTGGACCAACCTTTTCCCAGTTACTGCCAATTATCCACAGAAGTTTCAAATGTACTAATTATAATAGGGTAAGATAAAATAGTGGGCAACACTTAAAAATCCAGGACGCAACAAGTGCGTTATGGTAGCGAATTTTCATAAAAATATTTCATATAACGGAAAATAAAATAATAAATTTCGGAAATGCAGTTTACAAATAAATTTCATTTCAAAAATCGGCTTGATTGGATTGACTATCGAACTTATCCAAGAGATTAATGGAGGAAAATGTCCAGAGAAATTTTGAAATTTCGAAAATAACAAAGGTATTTTAATCAAATTGTGAAAACAAGTTGCCTTTAAAGAGACTAGTACATATCAAATTTTAAAGCTTCTAGCTTTATAAAAATTGAGTTGAGATATTTTTTTCTTCCATGACACGGAAAGCACAAGATTAAAAGTTGTTGTTGGGATAAAAACAACTAAAAAAGAAAATTCAACAAAAATTCGCTAAAAAATTCAAAAAAAATCTACAATTTTTTTAATGCAATTTAAATAATGAAATTTTCATTAAGATTCAAAAAAAATGTGCACAAAATAATGCTACAATTTACTATAAATGCTTCTTGGAATTCCGTAAAAAAATTATTGCCTCGAAAATTTACTGACATGTTTTCACTAAGTCGTTAAAAACTATTTGTTTATGAAAAAATTTCATATTTTCTTTACGAAGATTTACTAAATGTATTTTTACAAAAATTCGCTGGCCTTAAATAGTTTTGTACAAAGTTTAAAAAACTCGGACGAGATCACAAATCTGTCACCCAACCAGGAACTGACAATTTTTGACGTGTCTTACCACGAAATATATGGAATTAACAATAATATGGATATTTACCCATTTCCCGCTACACCCACCCCTAGGAGTGCTAGCGGTGTCACTACCATAGTATCTTTTTCCAGATAGCGAGTCCTATTGGCATCAAGTTTGATTGAAATAGCGCCAGGCGTTCCAGATTTATGCTGGAACATATTTTAAAAAAGCCTGGACGCAGCAAGTGCGTTATGGTAGTGAATTTTCATAGAAATAATTTGGCACAAAATATGTTATTATAACTTTTGTTCTTGTAACATAGAAATCCAAATGTTGGTGTAGAGTTTAATTTTTATATCTTAAACCTACCTACCAAATTTGGTTATCATAGCGTTTTATTTTTTGAGATAATTTTTTTTTGAATGAAACTCAAAATTTTCCCGGAAAACCCCTTCCGATTTTCCTGACTAACAGACCTATCCAAACCATTTACAAAAGAAAGGTACATGCCAAATTTTATCAAAATCAGTCTATTATTTTTTTAGTTATCGGTGTGTTCTAGGGGTCCTAGTTCGCGCTCATTTGCAAACATTTTTTCAAAATTCAAAAGTCGGGATCTCCCATTAGTGATTTCTTTCTACGAAAATTCACTAATACATATGTAAACACACACACATACAACACACTTTTTAAAATTATACGGATTATTTGAAAAGTTAAGAAACATAAATGAAAGTTATGTATTGAAGATCCCCAAAATTGTTCAAAATGACTTTAGGTTTTTTCCGCCAATGTTAGATGGCGCTCGATACTAGACATTTTTACACGGCAGTTGGCGATCTGAAAAAGAGTACAATTTGTGGTTTGTCAGAGATTATGAGGATACCAGTGCCCAAGTTCACAAAGCTCTATGAAATATTTAACGGCCGGTTAGTTAATCAAGGCTGCAGACGACTAATCACAGAATATGATTCACAACCAATTATTTTGTAGCTGTGATTGGTCGTCTGAAGCATTGATTAAGTAATCGTCCGTTAAGTATTTAATCGTGCGTTGTGAAACTAGGCATAAGGCTATCAATTTGTCAATTATATATTAAGAAAAAGTATATAAGAATGCGCGTACCAAAAGACACTGGCTGCGTCCAAACTCTTACTACTGGTTATATATGTTTTGTCGCTGTATTACTTTATTGCCCGAAGGTAGAGATTTTTCCAAATTTATTTTGTTAAATAAAAAAAAGTCTGGATGCAGCAAATGCGTTATGGTAGCCAATTTTCGTAAAAATGTTTTTAATGTCAAATATGTATTGTTTTTAAATAGACATTTGGTTATCAGTATAACATATATAATAGTAGTAGCAATGTACCATATTTCATTAAAATATCTTTGTTGTTTCAAAAAGTACAAACGTTTTCCGAAAATAAACTTTAAAAGTTCTAGAAAAAACTGGTCCGATTTTCCTGGCCAACGAACCTCTTTAAGCTGTTTATAGACCTGCCAGAATATAAAATCTGAAAATTTGCATAAATTTCTTTTACAGAAATTGCTTTCAGCAATGTTACACTAAATTTTATTTCTCACAAAAATTCGACAACTTTTTTTTACAATAACGTACTAATCATTTATTATTAATTTGCAACATATCACAAAAATAAGTTCCACAGATACACGAAAAACACTTCTGTGAAAACTTTTAAAATCTAGTAATTATTTGAGCGTGCCCGTATACGGCAGCTCGATTTTTTCGACGAGTAATACAAACAAAAAGCTCTATAAATGCGTCATTTCAATGGGACTCCGCTATCTATTAATAAAAACACCGTTTCACAATTTGTGATGTGTGTTTGAAATATGTGCCAAGAACGTGAAAACTTGCAAAACAATTGAAATAACTCAAAAACGATGAACGATAGAACTTTTTTCCTTACAAAAATGCATTATAATTCAATGGAAAACACAAAAATGCAATAAAATAAAGGGGCGTTCTATTAAAAAAAAGAAAGTGTGTATCACCAACGACTTAAGGCCACCCTGTGATTGTTAAAATAAATTTGTAAGATGCAGCTCGAGATACCCTATAATTAACGTATATACTTTTTGTCATATCTTGTATAATAACGGATATATTGAGCTTTGCCGTAGAAAAGCGTCACCCTGTATATGGGTTTTTGGTGTTCTAGTTCGCGCTCATTTGAAGAAATCTTTTTAAAATTCGTAAGTCGCGGTCTTCCCATTAACGAATTTTTTACGAAAATTTGCTAAAATATAGACTATTAAACCATAAACTCTATAGCTGAAACTACTGCCGAAGCATCAGAAAGAGGATCCATTTGAAATGCATTTTTTCAAAATATTTTAGTAAAATGAAGGACAAGGATGGTTGAAGCTGAAACTCAAGGCTTTGTAAAACACATTTATTAAGACATATTTTTGACATAATCCGTATTTGCTTCAAATTCGTTGTCTAAAAATCGCAAATTTTGACGTTTGATATCGCGACTTTGACGTTTCAAGAAGTAAAATTATCAAATTTTCAAAATATTTTTTCTGATACTTCTTGGCGTTTTTGCTTCAAGAAAACCGTTGTATGTAATATTCAATTGGCTTTGTTAATCACACTAAATATTTTGTTCTTGTGCTTTCGTCTCATCACCAGTGACACCCAATTTTTTTTAAATGCCTATACCTTTTTTTTTCTTTTAACTTAGAGATCTGAATTTTGGCACGTAGGGTAAGTTAGATGATGGAAACGTATATGGCTGTCATAGCTCTGTTATTTTCCGAGATCCAAAATGTTCCCGGAAAAACTGGTCCGATTTTCCTGGCTAACGAACTTATCCAAGCCACTTGCACAAGGAAGGCACGTACCAAATTTCATTAAAATCGGCCCTTTATTTTTTGAGTTATCGATACTATATATATATATATATATATATATATATATATATATATATATATATATATATATATATATATATATATATATATATATATATATATATATATATATATATATATGTATATATAAACACAGATCTCCCCATTAGCGAATTTTTCGTTTTACGAAAAATTCGCTAATATAACACGTTTAAGTGACAAATTTTATTAAATAACCTACTGCAAAAAACATCCCAGAAAGGGTTGCGCAAAAAAACGACGAGTTTCAATTTCTTAGTAAATAGATTAATAAAAATTTCTCTTACGTAAAATTAGATATAGTAATGAATTAGAGTACATTAAAACGTGGCTAAATACAACGTATATTCGGATAGCTTAGTGTAAAAATCAATTAATAGACACACAACAAAGAAAATGTTTGCGGAATCCACGACATTCAGGAAAGATAAAATAGAAAAAACTTTGTTTGCCTACCATTTGAACCTCGTATCACAAAGGGTCTCAAGAGCACTTTGAAAAAAGCCGATTTGTAATTAACTTTTTTGCAAAAAAATATTTTAATTTTTTTTTAGGTAATACGAAAAATAAAAATTAAGCCACTGAAATGTCGGGTATCTATGAGATAAGTTGTAAAGATTGTTATCTTAAATACGATGGGCAGACTAAAATAACAGTTGAAATCAGATTCAAGGAGCTTCTGACACAGATGAGATACGGTAGTGTAGACAAGTCATGCGTGGCACAACATATTTGGGATAATAACCACCAGATAGATAAAGTGAATCTGAAACTTATCAAAAATGTTAGATAACCAGCGAAGTTAGGTGCATGCCGAAAGTATTTATAATTTTAAGGCAATAAATAAAAAACAAAAAAAGTTTCCTAAACCGGGCTCCGCCATTGATCTATAGCCCTTTGTTTACACTCTGTCTTTGACATAGAAGATATTCCGAAACTCGGTAGGTAAAGTTACAACGGAAGTTAAAAAATCTCGTCCAGAAATGAATATACAATACACAGAAACTTTACCTGGGATTTCGTCTCTCTCTTTATCGGTCTTTCCCTAAGACGTAGTATAAAAGGTGATGCTTAGTTGTATGTAATATAGAATTTTTCATCCTCTGATGATGCTGACTTTGTTAGTGAAACGATCATTGAGTCTTTAAAAATATGTTTTATGGTGATTTGGGTTCTCCAAGTGTACTTATCATTGCTCATCACGGGTTCAAATCTTCACTTAGTATACCTGACTCTATTTAGTCGATTTATTTTAAATGCCTTTTTGGCGCTTATAAGTTGGCACATTGATGAGCTTTAATGAGAACGAAACCGTTGCATGTCTTTTATGATGATCAGAACGTATCCATTAAACACGTCATTATTTTTTAAACCCATAAGCATGTTTGGCCTTGTTTACTATTCATGTCTGTATTTCTAGTAAATCCGTATGATTAGCAGCTTTTCTTTTTGGTGAATTTTTTTTTTTTTAATCACTAATAGAGAGTTATCGATGGTGACATTTTTTTTAAATGAGCGTGAACCAGGACCCTAAAACTCATATCCGAGGTCATTTTCAATTTATATATATATATATATATATATATATATATATATATATATATATATATATATATATATATATATATATACATATATATATATATATATATATATATATATATATATATATATATATATATATATATATATATATATATATATATATATATATATATATATATAAGTATCCAACCGATAACTCAAAAAATAATTAACCAATTTTGATTAAACTCGCCAAGTGCCTTTCTTTTATTAATGGCTTGGATGAGTTCGTTAGCCAGGAAACTCGGACAAGGTTTTCCGGAAAAATTTTGAGTTTTCTTTCGAAAAAAAATTTTTTCTCCGAAAATTATAAAGATATTTTAATGTAATTTGGTAAATATGTTGCTCTGAGAAAGACCTTACGACATACCAAAATCAACTTTCTAAGTTTATATAATTTTGAGTTTTTCAAATTTTGAGTTTTCTTTTGAAAACATCTTTTCTCTACGAAAATTACAAAAGTATTTTAATGACATTTGGCAGATATGTTGCCTTAGTAAAGGTTTTACTACATTCTAAAATTAAACTTTCTAAGTTTATCGAAAATTGAGTTATCCAAGTTTGAAACATTTAATAAAAATTCACCACCATAACGCACTTGCTGCGTCCCGAACTTTTATTAAATATTTCACATTTGACTAATATACGCTATTGTATATCTTGAAACGTGTGTTAACTATTTTGAGTTTTGAAATCAATGCAAGATATATGACTGGGAAAACCATGTGACCTTTCATAGTAAGAATCTGGCCCACTTAAAAATACAGGGAAATGAAACTCTGAGGATACTTGACACTATTTGTGATATCATATAGATTATCTTAATTTTATACATTTACTACAGATTAAAAGTCATGGTAGTACTTGCTACTGTATATTCTGAAGTATATGTCACATGTTCTATATGTTTTGCGATCAATAAACAATGAATTGATTAAAAGATATAACGATAATGTTATTTTGCAATAAAGTTATACTTTTAAACTTTGTTTATGTCGTTAAACACATAATGTGAATATATAATAAACTATAAAATAAGATAATATTTTAGCAAGTCTTGGCAAAAACATTTTTTATCTTTGAACGTAACATGGCTATTCTATACAGCATTTTGCATTAATTGCTGTAAAGATGCCTATCAAATATACCAAAATTTATGTTACTAAGTCGGTAGTTTTGTTGCTAAAGGGCCAAGAAACGCAAAGAGATCTGCACACAACAAATGCGTTATCATAGCGAATTATTATTACAAAAAGTTACGATTATTAGCTAACTCGGGAGCGGAGAGATTTAACCTGAGATAACGTAATCCAAGCTGGTGTCGAAGATGGCGGCCAACGGCGCGTAAATTCAAAAAATCTAAAATGTTAAAAGGTATGCGACCAGACCTGTTGAAATAAGAGGATTCGCCATTTTGATTTCATATATCATGACGCATGCGCAAACCAACTTTTTTAGTTTTTAAGTTGGACCCCACATGTTTAGTCTCATGTTACTCGTCTCAGTAATCAGAATTCAAATATGACAGTTAGCGCATGCGCAAACCAGCTTTTTCAGTTTTAGGTTTAGAGGTAAGATGTTTGGCGTCATTTTATTCGTCTTGATTAGTAGAATTCAAAAATGGCGACTAACACATGCGCAAATACAAATTGTTTTGATTAAAGTATGGTGTTTGATGTAGCCTCGTCTTGACGAACACTATTCAAATATGGTGACATGCCACAAATATGCAAACCTAACTCTTAGGAGGCAGATAGCTGCATACCAATTGTTAGAGTTGGCACTAAGGTATGCATCTAGTGGTAACGGCATCGTTTTCAACTCTCGGTATATTTAGCATTTCCAACAAGTAACCCTGTTGGCAATCTGGACTAAGGTTAGAAATAAAACAATTGATTCAAATACAATTAATTTATTAGAATTAATTCACAAGACTTAAACATTAAATATAACATAATGGCTCTTACGAGACCAGTTAGAGACTTACATTCAAACACACAATCATGAATAACTAAACAGTAAGCTCTACAGTTTCTCGTCATCTATTATCGGAATCGGGCGTTGCTGGCAGTGAGGTGAAGTGTTTAATTTAACCAGTTAAATTGTCAGTTATTTACGATAGTAGTTCATTTTGTACAAAATTGAGTTTTAGGTAAATTAATAAAACAAAATAATATATCTTGGGTAAGTAATGGGGAGATACAGGCGGTGGCCCGGGAAAAAGATTTATACTAGAGACATATCGGTAAGTGATAATTATAATTCGAATTTCACGGATAAAAGTAGCATGCCAATTAATTTTGACTTTAATAATAAATATACTTTTTCTGATCAAGGACCATACTTTGTCATAGTGAAACATAATGACAAGAATTTAGGTCGTTTGTTTCCGATCAGAGTAGGCCACTATTTGGGAATATCCGATAGCTATAAGAAGTGCATTATTGACATCAAAACATTAGGTTACAATAAGGGAAAGGTAATTCATAATTCATATCACTTCCTAGTAACGATTTGATAGCATTCATACCAAAATATTATAATCATCGTAAAGGCATAGTTAGACAAGTTGACACCTTTTTCGATGATAAATATATACTGAAACAAATAAAAAGTACCTCTCAAGATGAGGTTAAAGAATATTTAAAAGGGTAGTAGGTAGACTAGTTAAACGGCAAATAGTTATTGTCACGTTTCTTGACGATATACTACCACAGGAGGTAAGAATTAGTGGTGTTAATTTCATAGTCGAGCCCTATGTCTATCCTGTAGTGCAATGCATGAAATGTCCATACCTCTAAAATTTGTAAAAATATGGATAAATGAGTAATTTTTTTCTCTAACTGTAAAACACAGAGATGGGCAGATAGTCTCTATAGTATAAACCTTTGTACTACATTTGATTAAAAAAAAGTTTGCGGGCAGCATAGCGACCTTTCATAGAAGTGATTTAATCTTGAGCTGCATCCTATAAAATTATTTTGACAATAACAGGTGGCCCATAAGTCGTTGGTGATACCTACACTTATATTATTGCATTTTTGCATTTTTTACGTTTTCAAACAATAAGTTATTTTGATAAAATATGGTACATTGTTTGTAGGTATGTAGGTTATACCGGTAGCCAGATTGATGCCTCCTTGCATTAGACAGACATATTTGCTATTAATAAACATTTTTATGAAAATTTGCTTCCATAACGCATTTGCTGCGTCCAGACTTTTTGTTTTAGGCATTTTCTGGTATTTCTTGATGCTTTTGCGTCAAGAAAACCTGATCTGTGTCTGTAATATACGGTGTTTTGTTAACTTCACAAAGCCTCTGTTCCTGTGTGCTTCTCCGATCACCAGTGGTACGCAATTGTTTTTCCTTTCAATGACTATAATGTTTTTTCTTCTATTTTATATATCTTAATTTCGACGCGTCAGATAAGTTTGATAATAGAAACATGAGTATTAAGTTCAGTTGCCATAGCTTTGTTATTTTCGGAGATACAAGAATTTTTCGAAAGCAGCCAAAAATTTTCCCGGAAAAACTGATCCAATATTCCTGGCTAACGAGCTTGTCCAAGTCACTTACAAAAGGAAGAAACCTACCAAAATTCATCAAAATTGGCCCATTATTTTTGAGTTACCCGTAATATATATATATATATATATATATATATATATATATATATATATATATATATATATATATATATATATATATATATATATATATATATATATATATATATATATATATATATATATATATATATATATATAAACACAGATCTGCTCATTAGCGGATTTTTCGATCAACGAAAACTTCGCTAAAACGTTATTAATCGCAAAAGCATAAAGGTTTTTTTTGTGTTTTTAGGCCAGTTAGATCTAACCAGCAACTTGTTCGATTTACCTGGCCAACAAACTTACTCCATCAATTTATACAAAGAACACACCTTCCAAGACATAAATGTCTGGATGTAGCAGGTGCGTTATGGAAGCGAATTTCATTAGAATATTTCAAAACACGAAAAATAACAAAACAAGTAATTTCAAAAATGACGAATGCCTCTTTTGCGTTAATAAATTAGACAAGTTCGTTTGTTAACTCGATTGGACCAGTTTTACCAAGATAATGTATATAATAATACAATAGCAATCGAATATAGGAGAATAAAGATAATTCACTTGTTTGAAGGAACAATATTAAACTGGATTGAGGCTAGATTCAGAATGGAGATATACAGTATCAAGGACATAAAAAAATATTAACTATTTTCCGGAAAAAATAGATATATAAAAGTCTCGACGCAGTGAGTACGACATGTTAGCAAATTTTCATAAGTTTTGCAATTAATAACGCAACCAGGACCTGTTTGAACTAAAATATAGCCTATCGGTAATGGATAGATAACCTTCCAATGCACCCCCTTTCTCTGCGTATACACACATGTTAGTTTAAATTAGCTGATTTTTATATACTTCACTTGAAGCCTTAGATTGTTTGACCCTAATGAATGTAATGTAATGTAACATTTTCAGTATTGGTAATTTTATAAAACCTAATAACACAGTAAAAATTTCGGGACGCAGCAAGTGCGTTATACTATTACACTATTGGTACGGCATATTACTAAAAGTAATACTTTTAATTTAAACAGACCTCGAAGATCGGGTTTAGAGGTCTTAATACAAGCTAATTTGAAGAATTTCTTTCTTTCAATTATCATCAAAAATATTTAAATCTTGTGTTCTGTCGCGTTTTAAGAAAAAAATTGAATGCCCAAACTAAATTTTCTATGACGCTAGAAAATTACAATATGGTAAATGTAGGTACTATAAGTCTCTTTAAAAGAAACTTATATTATAGATTTCATTAAAGGTACAAAAGTTTATCAGAAGGAAGCTTAATTCATACCCAAGAAGTCGATTCACTATTCAAATAACTTACCTACTTGAACAATTTATCAACAAATATTAACGTTAATATTCTTATTCTTTGGTTTCCATACAATCATTTGCTATTTAACTTCAAAACAGCGCTGCCAAACCATGCCAAGTAAACAAAACACGTTAATATTTTTTAGTTTCCAATTTTAAAAGCATAATATAAGTACAAATTGTTATATATATATATATATATTTTAATGACAATCATTTACTACTTAACTTCCAAGCAGATCTGTCACACAGTAATAAATAAACAAGACATGTTCTGATTCTTTATTATCCAATTTCAAAAGCAATATACAATCATTTACTTAATCTCAAAACAACTGTCAAAGCATAATAAATAAATAAAACACACTTTCCCATCTGGTTTTTGCCTCAAGTAGCTGATATAAAACTTTCTTATTTTCTCCTACAAATCCGCATATCCGAATACACCCGAAGGGGGTCATTAAGGTGAGATCGCCACAGCTCGGGTATGAACGTTATCGTTGCAAAAATGATGTATGTATACGTATCGATCTACGCGTGGCTGGTCACTACCCTGTCTTTGTCTGGAATCATATTTTAACCACTTAAGTTGTTTCAATTTATGTCTTTCAAATTTAATTTTTAATATGAGAAAAACTCAAAATTTTGTAAACCAAATTACATAAAATTCACGAAAGAGGTTTATTCACGCATTTATAGCTAAACGTAAAGTCTCATTCCAGTGACTTGAATACTTTCAAAAATATAGCCTATTCAAAAATATTTTTTACATTTTTTGGGGGGAAATATGTCCGTTATACCCGATTGACGAACTCGTCCGCGATTGTAACGAAATGAAGGCTTGTGCCAAGTTTCGTTCAAATCAGTGGAGTATCGCTCTGGTACATACACACATACACACACACAAATATATATATATATATATATATATATATATATATATATATATATATATATATATATATATATATATATATATATATATATATGTATATATATATATATATATATATATATATATATATATATATATATATATATATATATATATATATATATATATATACACATTCAAACGGACCTTGGATAGTGGTTGTAGGGGCCCTAATTCTCGCTCATTTCAAAAAAATTTCGAGTCTCAACATCGTAATCCCTCTATTAGTGAATTGTCTAATATATTTGGCGGATTTTTCCAAACTATGTTAAACTTAGTTCCGGAAGAACCTGGATAACAATTATTCAACTAAACCTAAATCTTGACATATTGAATCTGTTGCCTGATGATACGATACGAGTTAAAGTTCGTAAAAATAAATTGACGAGTTTTAAAGATTTGGCATTCTCTGGAAGAAAATTTGCGATTTTTTATGGCAAAACTTGGTTCTCAGAACTCGCCAAAGAACTTAGCCTCTGTGACGAATTTTACAGTGTAATAAAAAAAAGTGAATCTCTCTTGGTGGCGTAGAAGTTTCGCAAACCATCTTGTGCATATACATGGTTATTCATGAACAATGCCAAATCCGAAAGCTGGAGATACTATGCGTTAAACTGTAGCGACTGGCGCAAACATGTCTTATCCGAAGGTGGATAGTTTCTGAAATACAGGGTGTTGAAAGTTAAAATCTTAATTGTTTTTTTTTTTTCATTATTTTGAAAATATCTAGGTTATGAACTTGAAAATTTGTGAAGTTATGTTTTTAGGCGTCTTGTAAATATCGCGATGCTCATAGAGGGCGCCACTTACGACAAATTCTACCGATATTTACAGTTAATAACTCTTCACCCTACATATCTAATATGAAAGTAGATTCGAAACCTCAAAGAGCAATTATTTTTCAATTAGTTATATATTCTTCATTTCGGTATCTCGATCCGTTTTCGAGAAAAATCCATTTTAGGGGTGTTTAATTTTGAAAATACGAGAAATTAAAATTGAAACAAACCAAGCTGCATTTAGTAGGCTATCTCTCATATAATAAAATATCATCTTCTCGGTCATAGAACCCGTAAATAATGACCAGTGCTGTCAACGGGATAACTATTTTGTATAATTTTACTTCTAGTAATAGTTAATAATTATTTGTGACAAATTTGGGAAAATGCCGCATCATAACCACTTTTTGAATAATGAAATATGTTTTAGCGCAAGAAAATTACAACGGCCATGCTTCAGCTTGAAGATAATCTGAATTATATCCCAACCGAAGACAACCGAACCACACACTATTTATAATTTTGTACAATCGCCTAGGCGAAACAGAATATTTACGTCCGAAACATAATAACAGAGCTCCAAAAAGTATTTCGGTTGAGCAGGAAGAGGAAGTTTTGGTTAGTGGCCGAAAATCCAGGTATAAGTATTCGTGTTTCAAGTACTGCTGCAGGCATAACAGCCTGCGATTTGGAGAATTCTGAATAACAAGAAACTCTATCAACTTCATTCTACTCCCGTACAAAATGTGGTGCCTCGAGATCCTCCTGATCGTCTACGTTTTGCCCATTTTCTATAAGATGAGACGATTTACCCGCCCCGGTGTGTTTAACTGGAAAAACAATCCTATGTGGGGATCTCAAAGTCCCCATGGTGTAAAAGTAAAAAAAAGGTACTTCCAACACGAATTTAAACAGAATGTTTGGTGCTGTGTAAAGGGAAATTCTTTGTTGGGCTTTGTTTGAACTTCCTCCCAGTTTAAATGGCCAACTGTATTTAATTTTTTTTTTTTTTGACAAAATAGACAGAATTGCTTAAAGAAGTTCCACTTTATTTAAGAAGAGACTTGTGGTTTATGCGCGACGGAGCACCACCGCATTTTTCTCGGTCGGTCTGTGCATATTTAGATGCAGTTTTCCAAAAGGTTGCATTGGCCGTGGAAACACTTTTACTTTGCCACACAGGAGTCCGGACTTCAATCCTGTCGATTTTTTCATTTGGTTTCGAATAAAAGATATAGTTTACAAAGAACCTATTGATTCGCTAGAATATAAATCACTGACAGTGAAGTCAGAAACAATCCCAATATGTTGATTCAAGGTTGGAGGTTTCTCACAAAACGCTATGTAAAGTGTATCAGTCTCAATGGTGGACACTTTGAAAACTACTTTAAATTAGTTATGTGTTTCACTTGTTTTATTTTATGTGTTCTAGAAAATGAAAATAATACACTTGGTTTGTTTCATTTTTAATTTCTCGTATTATCAAAACGTAATCTTCGTTAAATCGATTTTTATCTAAAACGGTTCGAGGTACTAATATGAAACAAGAACACATAAATTACTGAAAGATGATTGATTGTTCTTTCACGTTTTGAATCAAATTTCATGTTTGGTATACAGGGTGAAGGGTTATTAAGTGTAATGTCGTTGAAATTGGTTCCAAGTGGCGCCCTCTATGAGGAACACCATAATTGCAACACGTATCTCATTCGTCGCCTAAAAAAGCATAGCTTTACAAACTTTAAAGCTGCTCACCTGAACATTTTCAGAATGATGACAAAAAACAATCAAAATTTTAACTTTCAACACCCTGTATTTCCGAAACTATCAACTTTCGGATAAAGGATGTGTGCGCCAATGGCCACAGTTTGACGTGTGTATATCCAGCTTGCGGATCTCGCATTGTTAATGAATCACCCTGTATACAGGACTAGTAAAAGTGTGAAAATACAGTTATATTGCCTGAGATAGCCGTTATTGAAAACTATCTTACTCTGCAAATTTGTGTCGATATTTTTGGAACCTGCTTAATTGCTGTTATTTTTAATCAGTTATATTATTGTTATAATTATTGGTATAGGCATTATTGCTAAATGTTGGTTTTATTTTTATGTTAAAACACACACCTCAGACATTTTAGAGACGTCACCTGTCATCTTTATCATATTAAATTTTCAAAAAACGTTCGATCAAAACCCCATAACGTAGCAACGGATTTTAATTTGTAGTTGTCATGCATGCATATAACACATTCACTTTTCATCTGTATGATGATACCCTCTAGCAGCGAAACCGGTTACTCAAAAGAAAACACTTGTGAAACCAGAGAAAAAGTATCTACATCCGTATGTATTATGAAACGGCTTCACCGAGTAAGGGCAACAACAGTTAACGAAATAGGGACTGCAAAATCTGCAATTATGAGCTACTTCAGTAGAGTCTAGTAGAACTGGCAACTAATGCCTTTATGTCATTTTCATTTTGTTAGGATAGTGGCACGATAATAATAATAATAAATGACACGCAGGCCATATAATTTGTGCCATTAAGGCCTTTGCTCGCTTCAACTGTAATCAGAATGTTCAGATATTTTGATTACATGAAGAGTTCTAAAAAATGTCTATTGCAGTAAAATTCCATTTCAATTGCCCTAAATATCTACATAATATTAAATAAGAACGGTAATAAATGATAATTGTTTTCACTAGTTGATTGGATAGGGAAATAAATACTTACATTCACTAAACTCCGTGGTTATGTAAATAGTATGCTCATAAAAGTTCTTCGAAATGGCTTCCTTCTGAGTATAAAGAAGTCTAAATAACTATAATTTAAATGCCAGATTAGAAACCTTGTTAACAAGCATATTCTTTATTGCGTAACGACTTACATTAGGTTTACGGAATCCTAAAAAATGTAGGTACATACAGGCAAAAATAAAATAAAGCATTCTAATAAATTTCACAAATACACCTGAAAGATTGAGACAACATTCTGCGACCAATTTATAAGATGAAAATATGGCAACTTATACCTATATATATATATATATATATATATATATATATATATATATATATATATATATATATATATATATATATATATATATATATATATATATATATATATATATATATATATGCTTATACATATAATATATCAGCTGGCCGTTAAAAAAGGTGGCATTAGAGTTTTTCCGAGCACTGAGGGGGAGGGGGGAATTTTTTAACCATAACATAATTTATAGCATTAAACCCCTGGCGGGGGTGACTTCCACTACCTTAATATAAGTAGGAAAGGTATGTTGAGTGCCAGTTTCCTGGAAAGTTCGTTTGGGTCTCTATTCAAAACTACAATTTTAGGATAAACCCATTAGTTTTTTAGACATTTGCTTGCTAAACTTGAGCTGCAATTTTAAAACCTACCGTTTAGTTCCTTACATAATTGCTTTCAAAACTTCAAAGCAATACATCTAAAATAGTAGTATTAATTTCATGTTTAAAGCTAAAATTGGCATTAAATCATTGTAAACCTCTACTAGAGCTCTTTTAGGAGGTGTGGCTCCACTAATATTGAATTTCAGTTGTTACTTGCTATGGGAAAAGAGATTTGAGGTTGTTGGAACAAATAATCAGAGAAGGGTTCTATTTGAAATGAATTTTCTCGACATTTTCTCTACATAACCCGTATTTGTTTCAAGTTCTTTGCCAAAAGTTGCCAATTTTCACGTTTCATATCGCTACTTTGACGTTTTTAGACGAAAAACTATAAAATTTTCAAAGTAATTTTTCTGAAACTTGACGCTTTTACGCCAACAAACTTAATATTATCTGTAATATGCAATAGGTTTTGTTATCTACACAAAAAAAAATTGTTTTGTGCGTTTTCTGGTCATCAGTGGCACCCTAGTTTTTTTTAAATGCCTATAGCTTTTTTTCTTTTAACTTACAGATCTAAATTTTGGTACATGATTAACATTTTATGGTGTAAACCTGCGTACCAAATTTGGTTGACCTAACTTTGAATATTCTTTGTGTTATCGGTTCGTACATACATACATACACACATCTATATATATATATATATATATATATATATATATATATATATATATATATATATATATATATACATTAAAAAAATGAAACTGACCCCGGATATGAGTTGTATGGGTCCTAGTTTGCGCCCATTACTTATTTTTTTCGAGAAAATTGGCTAAAACAAGTACTTATCAGATATAATATTAGGTTATATTATTTAAGAAGATATAACTCAGGAAATGTTAGTCCTTGTTAGATTAATTAAGAAATTTGTTTCTTTAAATGAAGCTACCTGATTAAGTAATGAGCATCTAAAGCAAAACCGGCTACATAAGACACATAGACCAAATATATAAATGGTGTATGGTGGTAAACATAGACGGTCAAGTTTGTGGGACGAGAGCAAACAATGAAAAGCAAATAAAAAACACATGTAAAGGTTTTACTGTATTGCGAGGACAAAAATAGCTTTAGAAGATCCAAGAGAAGACTATCCTCTATCATATAAGATTTACTTTTGTGGTTGTCACTATTTTTTTGTATATTTCCCCACATAAAACCATATTCAATTGCAGCCACCGTCTTGTGTAATAAAGCCGACACTGAAATGATACACTCTATGGATTTTCTGACCCTCTTGGTGGTTATTATTTTAGGTTTAGAATTTATGGGTTATAATTTCTGATACATTTATATCACATACGACAGAGTTAAGAGAAGTTTCCATGGACCATTATAGCAACTGACATTAAAGTGAATCTGCATTCTTAAGCTCGTCCAAGTTCTGTCATTGCGTTGATAATAGGATATTTATTGTAATTCAATTAGTCAGGATAATTACTTCTTAATTGTAAAGCATCAGCGAATTTTTTTTATTAAAAGTTTTGGTGCATTCCGTCATTCTAATATCAAAAAAAGTCAGGACAAATTAAGTGCCTTATATTAGCGAATTTTCGTAAATATTGTAATAATAAACCGTAAGTGTCAGTAAAAGTATTTGTAAAGTAGGAGCGTCCTAAAGAAGCTGCAATTTTAACAGAATTGATAGTGGCAATTCTAGAAAGTATTATACATTTGTTTAATTAGGCATTATCTCTAACTAAACAGTGTCTCTTACATGCACAAGCGAAAGCTTTCTGGTAAACTTGTACTACCTATTAAAAAAAAACACTATACAAACGCAGCTTACTTTGTCTCCTGGATCTGTTACAGCCTATTTATCTTACATTTGGATTGGTGCTTTTTATAAACGATTCAATCCCACAAAATGTTCTTGCATCAATGGAATATGAAATGTCACTCAAATAGTGACAATATGTTCTTGAGAAACGTTACTAATTCAAACTATTTAATAAAAGTTGACCCGACAGACGTTGCCCTGTTCAAATTTATGTGAAACGACGTTTAGGCGCTTAGTGAAATAAATGAGAGAAAAAAACTTTATCAGTTTTTCCCGAATTTTACCAGTTTTCAGGCACATTTTCCAATTTTTCTTTCAATAAAAACTTTATTCGGACTATTATCAACATTTTTAAAATAAAAATATCCAAATCCATTCAGCCGTTCTCGAGTGATATGCTTACCCACAAACAGTATTTACTTTTTATTTATATAGACCCTACAGACGTTGTCCTGTCCCAACTTCTATATGTCACAAGACATTTGCGCACGTAGCGAAATAAATCGGAGAAAAGAGCAATTTCAGATTTTCCCGAATTTTCCATGTTTCAGAGCAACTTTTCCAACTTTCCACGCAACTTTTCCAATTCTTTTTTCCCCAGAAATCTTATTTGAACTATTACGAACATTTTAAAGATAACGGCCAAATCGGTTGAGCCGTTCTCAAGTAACGCGCTTACCAACAAACAGCATTTAATGTTTTGCGAAATTTTCGTAGAACGAGATTCACTAATGGCGAGGTCTGTCTTAATAGACATAACAAAGCTATGGCAACCAAATTTGGTACTCAAGTTAACACTATTAAACTTATCTTTTTACATGCCAAAATTTAGATCTCTAAGTTAAAAGGAAAAAAAATTATAGGCATTTAAAGAACAAAATAATTGAGTGACACTGAGGACCAGAGAAACTCACAAAACCAAAATATTTTGTGTGAATATCAAAACCTATTGTATATTACAGATAAACATGAAGTTTTGTTGACGGAAAAAGATCGAGAAATTAAAAAAAATACTTTGGAAATTCTATAGTTTTTGTTCTTAAAACGTCAAACTTGCGATTTGAGACGTCAATTTTTAGACAAAAAACCTAAAACAAGATACAAATTGTGTAGAAGAAATGTCATAATGAATGTGTTTTTCAAAGCATTAAGTTACAGCTTCAACCATCATTGTCTTTCATTTGTGCAGAAAATTCATGTTTGCAGAAAATTCATTTCAACTAGACGCTTTCTCTGATGCTTTGGCAGTAGTTTCAGTTATAGAGTTTGTGGTTTAATAATCTATACTTTTTCGAGAATTTTTGTAGGAAAAATTAGTTATTGAGGAGAGCGCAACTTTAAAATTTTTAAAATGTGTTTCTTCAAATGAGCGCGAACTAGGCCCCCTAGAAAAAATATCCGGGGTCAATTTCAGTTTTGAGATATTTACATATATACAGGGAGGTGCATTTTTAAGGTAAAGCTCAATATATCCGTTATTATTCAAGATACGGGAAAACATTATGAAAGTTATTTATAGGGTGTTTTAAGAGGGTGTTTTAATGGGGTGATATAGGTTTTCTTTTTCTAATAGATCACCCATTTTATTATAGCATTAGTGCATTTTCCGTCGAATTTGAATGCATGCTTGTAAGGAAAAAAAATTGAGATCGTCGATCGTTTTCGAGTTATTTAAATCGTTTTACAAATTTTCGCATTTTTTGCACGTATGAAAAATTTAATACCCTATTTTTACCAATAAAAATCGGAGACCCATGGAAAAGGGCGCATTTATGAAGGTCTTTAATTATATTCGTCGTCGAAAAACTAAATATTCCATATGCAGGGCGCTCTGAAATAGTGGCTGAATTTAAACAAATTCAAACTGCCTTTACTCAATGTTTTTAAATAGAACAGCCTGAATCTTGTATTTTAGAAATAAACGGCATGCCCTTTGCTACAAAACTCTATACCTACATACTCCCTACATCTAAAGACTCTAATGTGGGAAATATTTGCATTTATAATCGCATACCATGATTCATATAGAGATGAGTCTAAAACATTTTTTTCAGCTTTACAGATTACCGAATAATTTTGCAAATTTTTAAAGAATAATATTAAATTATTTAAATTAACTTTGTTACAAGAAAGGTAAAAAAATAATTAATTTGATTAAATATATTTACTTTTTATAATTTACAGGGTGGCGCATTGAAAACAAAACAAACGATTTGCGTTCAGAGAAATATTTTTTTAAGAAACGCTGAAACACGTCTATTTTAATATTGAGGGGGACATGTTTTGACATAAAACTCAACTTTGTCACATCCACCCCTTAAGGGTGGTGATAACAACCCTTATATTTCAAATACGGAACATGGGTCGAGTGTTTCATCGTGTGAAAGCTATTTCTTTTCTGAATTCAGCACACTAATTTTTTTGGAAGTTTTATCAACTAGTTTAAAGATTATTCACAGTTGGAGTTGCAAGAACGTATTTCATTCATTGTGATAAGAAATTCACTAATGAGTCAATTTTTCGTTAAAAAAAAACTAAAAAACAAAACCAAGCGTTCAAAAATGTTTATTCAGTTAAGTAAGTGTTCAAATTGTTGACCACCAGCTTCCATACAAAAGTACAAATTTTGTTCAAAACCAGCGCTGACATTATGGAGCATTTGTGGAGTTATTAGACGGCATTCTTCAACAATGCGTCGTCGTAAGTCTTCTAGAGACTCCGGTTCTGTTGCGTAAATTCTACTCTTTAAATGGCCCCATAAAAAGAAGTCTAAAGAAGTTAAATCCGGTGATCTAGGGGGCCTCTTAATATGACCTCTACGCCCAATCCATTGTCCTGGAAACTCTCTGTTCAAAAACTCCCTAACACGTTGTGAAAAATGCGGAGGAACTCCATCTTGTTGAAACAGTAATTGATTTTCTTGATAGCGATTATCAATTTCAATTAGTAGAGGGTAAACGATATCTTCTAGTAACTGCAAATACGTTTCTTCACTCAAATTGCCATCAAGAAAAATTGGTCCGATTAAACGGTCTCCAAAAACGCCAGTCCAGACATTCAATTTCTGTGGAGTTTGAGTGTGGACTTTGTGAAAATTCCTTGGATTATTATCTGCCCAATAACGACAATTATGACGATTTACTGTAGAGTTTAATAAAAACGCACGCTCGTCTGTAAAACAGATATTGAACAGAAAATTCCCGTTATCAGCTATTCGTGCAGTTATACCTTCACAAAACTCCAGCCGCCCATCAAAATCATCTTCTTTCAGTTGTCCTACAAGATGAATTTTATACAGGTGAAATTTATTATGCTTCATTATTCGCTGAATAGTTCTTCTTTTGATGTTTGAAACAGTGGCCAATTTTCTCGTGCTCAAAGTTGGGTCTGCAGCAATTTGTCCTAAAATTTCAATCTCAGTAGCCTCATTTCTAACCAAAAATTCACGTTCGGGATCCCGTTTTTTTGTTCGCTACTGAACCACTTTGTCGAAACTTTGCAACTAACTGCAAAATGTATTTTCTGTTAACATGTCTATTCGGATGTCGTTCATTAAACAAATTTGCGGTATGGTTGGCACAGTCATCGTTTTTGAAAAAAAGAGTAATTATTTCAACTCTTTCTTCTACAGAATACACCATTGTGAAATTAATTTTCGGTAGTACTATCAAGTATTAAACCGCCCGATAAACTGAAATAATAAACCGCATTTCTCTCATTTAGATAAGAAATGTTCTGATAGTCAATTTTTTGTTTACAAACCAACAAAACATTGACTATCAGCACATTTCTTATCGGAATGAGTAAAATGCGTTTTTGCATCTTCAACTGTGAATAATTTTTAAACGAGTTGATTAAACTTCCAAAAAAATTTGTGTCCTGAATTCGGAAAAGAAAGAGCTTTCAAATAACGTAACACTCGACCCATCTTCCCTATTTAAAATATAAAGGTTGTTATCACCACCCTTAAGGGGTTGACGTGACAAAGTTAAGTTTTATGTCAAAACATGTCCCCCCCAATAATAAAGTCGCGTTGTTTAAGCGTTCCTTAAAAAAAATTCTCTAGACGCAAATCGGTTTGTTTCGTTTACAATGCGCCATCCTATATAAGCAGTTTCACAAGAAGGTCAAATGAAACTTTAAAGTGACTTAAATAATGTTATTAGTTCTGACAGCTTATGACATGAAAATATGAGTATTTAATAATAATAATAATAATAACAATAACAATAATAATAATAATAATAATAATAATAATAATAATAATAATAATAATAATAATAGTAATAGTAATAATAATAATAATAATAATAATAATAATAATCGCCTTTATTCACAGACCCACTTTAAAAGTATAAAGTAAACTATCAAATAGATATTAAATTAACGTTTTTACGCTTATATTTTTCTCTACCTCCGCTGATGCAAATTTTCTTTTTTTTTCAAATTTCATTTCAAATTGAGTGTATAATTACAATTTGTGAATTTTTGCAGGAACAGCCTGTATAAAAAGTTACTGTAAAAATCTTTGCGAATTCATGTGAACATGCTTTCGAATTTTCCTGAAAAAGTGTAAAATTTTTTTAGTAGTCTTCGTAAAGATTTTTGTGTACTTTTGTGTAAGATTACTAAGCCATTTTTTATAAGACGGCGTATTTCCATGAAACAAATTGTTTGCAAATCTCCATGAAATACATTCTTTTAATTTTTGTCAAAAAGCTTCTGCGAATAATTATATCTTGGCTGGTGTAGTTTTTGTGTGAATTGAATGGACAGGTTTGTGGGCCAAGGAAGTAAAACTAGTTTTTTTGTGAAAATTTTAAATTTTTCTTTTCATTTTTTTTTTTACTTTTTGAAAGAAAATGATAGTTTGATAACATACGGTACATTTTTTCCACTACAAAGGATACACTATCTACTAAATTTCATGTATTCCTTGAAAAAAAACATATTTAACATTAAAAACAATTCTGCGAAAATTCACTAGCATCACGCACTTGCTGCATCCACACTTTCTATTTATATAGAAGGAATATAGTTCGCGATATTTTCCAAATTATTCGAAATTTAGTTCTGGGAAAAGTTGTATTAAAGTTTTTCAACACTAACGAATTTTGGAACATTGCATCTTTAGTTCGATCAAAATATATGAGTTAAACTTCGTAAAGATAAATTGACGATCTTATATATATATATATATATATATATATATATATATATATATATATATATATATATATATATATATATATATATATATATATAAACTCTGGAAACTGGTGCGGAGAGGGAGCCGTAATAGGGCATGCAAGATGCCGAGGACGATATTAGGTTGACTAGGCCATGTACCCTCAGGATCGACAGTAGGTAACAGTGGAGGGAAAATTAGGTTTGACGACGGAACCGAGGAAGAGTAGAGCATGGTTGCTGGGTTGCTGGGGTTGGCAAACAGGGCCCATTGTGGCCTACTTGCTTGGCGTTGACCTCCCCACCACTGCTACTACTGCTACTACTACTACTACTACTACTACTACTACTACTACTACTACTATCAATGTAACGTTAAAGGTCCGTATTAAACTGACACTTTGTAATGTTGTAGTCCTTAGAAAATATTAGATACTTCGAAAAAAGTCTGGACGCAGCAAGTGCGTGATGGAAGTGAATTTTCATTAAAATGTTCTTAATATCAATGAAAGCAGATATCAAATTTGGTTACCAGTATAACCTATATTATATCAGAAACAATGTACTATATTTCATCAAAATAATTTTATTGTTTGAAATTATACAAAAAGTTTACGAAAATAAACTTAAAATATTACCGAAAAAACTGGTTTCCCAGCCAACGAACCTTAAGTTAATAGCAAATTGAGTTAATTTAAAGCATTTAAAACAAATTCGCTACCAAAACCAACTTGCTGCGTCCTAAATTAAAAAGAAAAGAAAATTTGTATCACGAACAACTTACGGACCACGCTGTGATTATACAATTAATTTTATAAGTTGCAGCTCAAGTCAACCTATAATTAGCATATAAATTTTTTTCTTGTATATTAACGGATATATTGAGCCTTTTCTACGATAATTCGTTACAAATTATAGACTATTAAACCATAAACTCTAATTAAAACTACTGCGAAAGCATCAGAGAAGGAGTCTATTTGAAATGAATTTTCTGGAAATATTTTCGTAAAATTCACTAAAGTCTGAACGCAGCAAGTACGTTATTGTAGCCAATTTTCATATAACTGTTTTAATGTTAAATATGTTGTTTTTTTTTTCAACGAAAGACACGAAATTTGGTAGATTGTGTAACCTTAATAGTAGTAACAATATACCATATTTTATCAAACTAACTTTTTGTTCGAAAAAGTAAAAAAATTCTCCGAAGATAAATTTAAAATTTTCACATAAAACTAGTCTGACTTTCCTGTCCAACGACCACGTAACTTACAAAAAACTGCACTAGCCAAGATATAATTATTTGCACAAAGCTTTTTAACAGAAATTTAAAAAATATTTACATAAATATTTGTAAACAATCTGTCCAACGAAAATGTGCCATTTTTTGTACAAAGACTGGCTGAGTAATATTAGAGTGTCCTGTATATGGCATCTCGATTTTTTAACGAATAATATAATTGAAAACCTCCCTAAATGCGTCATTTTCATGGGACTTCGATTTCCTTCGGTAAAAATTCCATATCACAATTTTTGATATATTCCAAAATGTAAAAAGTTGAAAAGCAATTGAAATAACTTGAAAACAATGGGAGATATCCATTTTTTCTCCTTACAAACATGAATTTATATTGGATGG
Source organism: Tillus elongatus (assembly GCA_964006375.1). Taxonomy (NCBI): domain Eukaryota; kingdom Metazoa; phylum Arthropoda; class Insecta; order Coleoptera; family Cleridae; genus Tillus; species Tillus elongatus. Next base: position 171,699,467 of record OZ023263.1, on the reverse strand, counting down.
AAAATGCAATAACGCTACAACAAAAGGGGTCTTCTATTAAAAAAAACTTATTTCACCAATGACTTATGGGCCAGTCTGCTATTGTCAACATAATTTTATAAGATGCAACTCAAAACACACTATAAATAACTTTTATAATATTTTCCCGTATATTGTATAATACGGATATATTGAGCTTTACAGAAAAAATGTACCTCCCTGTATATGTGTAAATACGTAAAAACTGAACTTGACCGCGAGGGCCTAGTTTGCGTTCTTGTGAAGAAATATTTTTAAAAGTATAAAGTCGTGGTCTTCTCAATAACGAATTTTTTTTACGAAAATTCCCGAAAACCACAAACTCTATAACTAGGACTACTGCCAAATCATCAGAGAAGGGGTCTATTTGGAATGAATAAAAGAAAAAATAATTTCAAAGTAATTTCTTGACATTTTTGCGTTCAGAAAACTTAATTGTTGTCAGTAATATACAATATATTTTGTCATCCACATCAAATATTTTGGTTTTGTGCATTTATCTGATCATCACTGGCACCCAACATTTTTTTATGTCTAAAATTTTTTCCGTTTAACTTATAAATCTGAATTTTGGCATGTACGGTAAGTTTAATAGTGAAAACCTGAGTACCAAATTTGGTTGCCATTCGCTTTATTATTTTCGGAGATACACAATTTTTCCGAAACAAAACCCAACATTTTCCAAGAAAAGCCGTCCCAATTTTCCTGCCTAACAAACTTGTCCAAGCCACATATAAAACGTAGGTACGTACCAAATTCTATCGAAATCAACCCATTATTTTTTGAGTTATCAGCCAGATATATATATATATATATATATATATATATATATATATATATATATATATATATATATATATATATATATATATATATATATATATATATATATATATATATCCCATTAGTTAATTTTTTTAAGGAAATTCACTAATAGAGAGGTATCGATGGGATGGTAAGACTTTTGGAAAATGTCTTTAAATAAGCGCGAACTAGGGAGTGAATATAAAGCACTCGAACTAATCTGTGTACTGAATTTCCAATAAAATGGCTTACGAACAAAAAAGCTATTCCTAACTGAAAATTCGCCAAAAATAAGCAATCCACGACATCGCTTCAAATTCCATACGGCATTACGTATTATGTGTTGACAAAGACAGAAAGATGCGGCGGGTATGTATCTATACTATTTAAATAAATGTACATACAATATAAATCGCCCAAGGTCACAGTGCGGCTCAATTATTTAATGTGTTACCGAGTTTTTCAGATTTCATATAACTTTCAGAATACATATTATACATAATTATTGTCGAGAAGTGAAAATTTTAATCAGGTAATTGAAAGCTGTGATTTTGTACGGATAAATGTGAAATTACCCACTCGTAATGATTTTTAAATTTATTTCTACTAAAATTCTACTCTATCTGACACCGCTGACTATAGCTTCTGTCAATGTGTCAATTTTGCGTCTTGCGTGTTGTGTCACTAACGTCATAATCAAAATAAACATTTATTCAATTAACATTATTGATATATTAATAACATACGCATTAGACGTGATATAGGGGTAAAGGCATAAGGAAAAGGCCTCATGTTATTATAAAAAGAAATTTTGTCATACATTTTGAAAACTTTATATTATATTATAGGGGGTGCCGGATTAACTATGTGAAAATAAATTATAATGGTGGAACGCATCCTTCTTTAGCTTGATATAAAACCAACGACCCCCGAATATGTGTAATATATTAAAAAAATATGCCGGAAAAGTGAGTACAACTTACGTTTTTTACAATAATTTCCAAATAACTCCAAAAGTTTGTTTCTGCCGCAATTTTTATCGTGATTTTCGTCATCTTCAGCCTAAAACACGCCTATATACAAAATTTAATACAAATCGAACAGGTGTTCAGAAAGTAAACCTTTACCGTACCTATTTTCTGCATCCATATTTATTTTTTATTTAATGTTGAACAATTATACAGTGTGTAAATCAAATTAAGGTTAGCACTTGTGATGATTTATATAAATTATAATCTTATATTATACCTATTTGCCTGTAAACTTTGGCAGCTTCACAATCTGATTTTGACGTTTCTAAAATAATCACTGTTAATTTGCAGTTTAGCGAATGCAGGATTTTTTTAAAAAAAAATCAGAAACTTACTTAGAACCCCACTTGGATGCACAAACCACAAGAAAAATTTCTGGCAAACAACCTCCAAGAAAGCCAAGGGACGAGAAGTGAATAGGGGTGCTGAACGGAAAGGAAATATAAGCGGAAAATTTGAAAAAAAAGCGTAGCTGTACCAGGCAAAGCTGCCTTTTTCACATGTTAAAGCCATACCTTCTTTAAACCCTGTACCCGAAACAGCAGCCCTATTCGATCCAGGTCCTGTAACTTTCTTGGGATTGGTTCCCAAGAAATTATTCTTGTGGGTCGTTTCCAAGCAATTTTTTGTGGCTTATGCAGTGAGGGTAGTTCTAGGCATGTGGGAGGGGACAGAAACGTTGGGGTAAGTTTGAGGAGGGCTACTTTTTCGTGGGGGTTTTCTTGAATAATCATCTTAATTATATTTCTGACTATTAATATACGGATGATATGTGTGATTTTATAAAAACCTTAAATTAGGTGCTGCACTTTAAAATGTTAAAATTCTATATAGTTTATATGGAAATTGTACTAAAAGCACATTTTAACTTTAATTGTATTCTTTTTATTTTGGGAAATATCTCTTTAGCTTTCCTTGTGTATTTTTTGTTGAGCACATTTCCTGTGTATCATTTGTTTTGCTAGAGTTAGTAAAGACTTATGTAGAGATCGTGTATTTTATTATACTTCTTACCTGATTTTTATTGTTTATTGTAAATTAAGTGATTTTTGTATTACTTTTAGTATTAGGCCAAGTCGACAAAATCTTAATCTTATGAAAATTCACTACCCTAATGCACTTGTTGCGTCTCTAAACTTTTTTAATGTCTGTACGGTTTCTCACATTCAGTTGTGATTTACATGAAAAATTTTGTATGTAAAGTTCCGGTTCGACAATCACAAATCTCTAAAAATCAAGGAAATTTTATTTTCATTCAAGAATGTGTATTTTTATCAAATATAATTGACGTGCTTGTGGATTTTCAGAAAACAAGTTATTTCGCTTTTACTTAATTTATTCCATGCTTTAGGCGCGTAGTATATAATGATTTTAATATGTCCTAAATATGAGCTCTAGGGGCATTTGTTTGTACTTGGTTAGAAACATTTTTTTAAGAATTATTAATAGCGGAAGCATCTCAGACTATTAGCACATTCATTCACAATTATTTAATAATTTTATCAATTGTCCAAACAAAGTCAGCTTCTCATTGGCCTCGCAGAGAATCGAACTCGGGACTTCTCACTTGGAAGGTTGACACCAGGCAACCTGTGCCACGAGGGAGTCAGAGAGGAAATTTTTCAAGGTTCGAAACTCATGTTCAATTAGCTATAAACACAGACAGCGTGTCGTGGTGGCACAATGCAACTTGCATTTAGTATTATCTAGCGACCTTTAGATATTTAACTACGCTGTAAAGACTGCACAGTTATCTTTCATGATACACGTTCTCATTTTATTTGCATAAAAACTTTATACAGTTAGCGTTCTCTCGTCGCTGTCTGTAAAGCTTATAAAGTTTACTGCTCCTAAATATAGCTTCCAAACACAGCGTTCGTTTCCTTTATGGAGCACAAACCACTGCAGAGAAAGTTTAAAATAAGATTATTAGTTCTGTTGGAAATGCTATTGTTATTGTCATAACACGAAAGCAAACGCTAAACTTTGTACTTTCGTGGTTTGGGATAATATAACCTTTCTATATGACATCCAGAGTCTTTCACGTTACCAGTTTCTTAAATGCGATGTACCAAGTCATTAGCTATGTAGTCGACTTTTTAATTTTGAGTTTTATTGATGGTTGACCCTGTTTTAGCGAAGTTTCATTTAGAAAATTTAGCATATATATATATAGAGAGAGAGAGAGAGAGGTAACGTCTTTCTAACTTTTGGGAAAATTATTTAAAACGAGCGCGAATATAGCCCCTAAAACCCACATCTGAGGTTAGTTTCATACTATATATATATATATATATATATATATATATATATATATATATATATATATATACAGTGTGGCGCATTTTAAAACGAAACAGACCGATTTGCGCCCAAAAAAAAGGTTTTTTAAGAAACGCTGAAACACGTCAATTTTAATATTGAAAGGGGCATGTTTTGTGATAAAACTCAACTTTGTCACATCAACCCCTTAAGGGTGGTGATAACAACAATATATATATATATATATATATATATATATATATATATATATATATATATATATATATATATATATATATATATATATATATATGCCCAATAATTAATTGAACATTAGCTGAGGAGTGATAGTTAGCACAAAAATAAAGCGATTGAGCTCAACATGCCTTAGTAAAATGTTACTAGTTTTCGTTTTCCAGGGTGTTTATACCGGGTGGCGCATTGAAAACGAAACCGACAGATTTGCGTCCAGAGAATTTTTTTAAGAAACGCTGAAACACGTCAATTTTAATTTTGAGGGGGACATGTTTTGACATAAAACTCAACTTTGTCACATCAACCCCTTAAGGGTGGTGATAACAACCCTTATATTTTAAATAGAAAACATGGTCTAGTGTTACATCACTTGAAAGCTCTTTCTTTTCTGAATTGAGCACACTAATTTTTTTGGAAGTTTTATCAACTCGTTCAAAAATTATTCACAGTTGGAATTGCAAGAACGTATTTCATTCATTGTGATAAGAAATGCACTAATTAGTCAATTTTTCGTTAAAGTAAACTAAAAGAATAAAACCAAAAACGTTCAAAAATGTTTATTCAGTTAAGTAAGTGTTCAAATTGTTGACCACCAGCTTCCATACAAAAGTACAAATTTCGTTCCAAACGAGCTCTGACATTCTGGACCACTTGTGGAGTTATTAGACGGCATTCTTCAACAATGCATCGTCGTAATTCTTCCAGAGACTGCGGTTCTGTTGCGAAAAATATACTTTTTAAATGGCCTCATAGAAAGAAGTCTAAAGGAGTTAAATCCGGTGACTTAGCGGGCCACTCAATAGCACCTCAGCATCCATTGCTCTGGAAACTCTCTGTTTAAAAACTCTCTAACACGTTGTAAAAAATGCGGAGGAGCTCCATCTTGTTGAAACACTAATTGATTTTCTTTATAGCGATCATCATTTTCAATAATGTCAAGAGGGTAAACGATATATTCTAGTAACTCCAAATACGTTTCGCCACTCAAATTGCCCTCAAGAAAAATTGGTCCGATTAAACGGTCTCCAAAAATGCCAGTCTAGACATTCAATTTCTGTGGAGTTTGAGTGTGGACTTCGTGAAAATTTCTTTGGTTATTATCTGCCCAATAATGACAATTATGACGATTGACTGTAGACTTTAATAAAAATGCACACTCGTCTGAAAAACAGATATTGAACCGAAAGTTCCCGTTATCGCTATTCGTCCAGTCATAACTTCACAAAACTCCAGCCGACGATCAAAATCATCTTCATTCAGTTATTGTACAAGATGAATTTTATAGGGGTGAAATTTATGATGCTTCATTATTCGCTGAATAGTTCTTCTTTTGATGTTTGAAACAATGGCCAATTTTCTCGTGCTCAAAGTTGGGTCTGCAGCAATTTGTCCTAAAACTTCAATCTTAGTAGTCTCATTTCTAACCGGAAAATCACGTGCAGGATCCCGTTTTGTATTGGCTACTGAACCACTTTGTCGAAACTTTGCAACTAACTCCAAAATGTATTTTCTGTTAACATGTCTGTTCGGATGTCGTTCATTAAAAAAAATTGCGGTACGGTTGGCAGTCATCGTTTTTGAAAAAAGGAGTAAGTATTTAAACTCTTTCTTCTACAGAATACACCATTGTGAAATTAAGTTTCGGTAGTACTATCAAGTATCAAACCGACCGATAACTGAAATAATAAACCGCATTTCTCTCATTCCGATAAGAAATGTTCTGATAGTCATTTATTTGTTTACAATGAGTGAAACGCGTTTTTGCATCTTCAACTGTGAATAATTTTTAAACGAGTTGATAAAAGTTTGTGTGCTGAATTCAGAAAAGAAAGAGCTTTCAAACAATGTAACACTCGACCCATGTTCCCTACTCAAAATATAAGGGTTGTTATCATGTCCTCCTCAATATTAAAATTGACGTGTTTCAGCGTTTCTTAAAAAAATCTCTCGACGCAAATCGGTCTGTTTCGTTTTCAATGCGCCACCCTATATATATATATATATATATATATATATATATATATATATATATATATATATATATATATATATATATATATATATATATATATATTATATATATATATATATATATATATATATATATATATATATATATATATATATACCGGGTGTCAACTAATTTATTAGACAAGCCATAATTTCTATAGTATTAGGTGTATCAAAATGAGATTAGGTACAGGCAAATGGTACGTGAAGAGGATAGTTTTAGCATATTTTTCACTTTCCGCTCACTTCCGGTTTTACCGGAAATGGTCCAGGTTTTGCATTTTTAAATAAAACACCCTGTATATTTTCACATTTTCGGATTTCTGAGACAATTCTTAATCAGAATGTGACATTTTCAAAAGTTTTTACGCCTACTTGATTTTTTTATAGCCACTTAATATTGCATATATCTATATTTTGCCGTTGTTTTCATCGAGACTTCCTTGGTAACCAAAACACTGATTTTCACAATGACAGTGACATACGCTTTTTGAACAGACATAGAAGTTACTTAAGTTTAGTTAAATTTCAGTTTAATTTCTTGTCACAATTATGTATACTCAAAGTGAGAAAGTGGACATGTTATTAATATTTGGAGAGTGTCATAGAAATTCAAGGAATGCTGCCGAGTTGTATGCTCACAGATATCCCAATCGGCAACATCCATCCCATCAATATTTTCCGTATGTTGAGAATCGTTTCAGACAAGGAGGAAATCGAGATGCGGAACAGAGGTTTATCATAAATGAAGACACTGAGATTGACGTTCTTGCCATGGTTGAGGTTGATAAAACGGTTTCTTTAAGAGAAATTAGTCGAGAACTGCAGATAAGTCATGAATCGGCAAGAAAAATACTGAAAAACCACGGGTATCGAGCATTTAAGTATCAGATACATCAACATTTGTATGGTGACGATGGCGATAGACGGGTATTGTTTTGTGATTGGCTGCTTCAAAATCAAAGAGTTAACCCAAATTTTATCAACTTCATTCTATTTTCCGACGAATCCCGATTTACAAATAATGGTATGTTCAATAAGCAAAATACTCGGTACTGGGCCCAACAAAATCAACACCAAATGAGAGAGGGCAATTTTCAAGAAAGGTTTGGCGTCAATGTCTGGGCTGGTATCATTCGAAACAGAATAATTGGGCCAATATTGTTTCAAGGTCAGTTAACAGGGGTTAGGTACTTAGGTTTTCTTCAAAATGAAATCGAAGATCATCTTGATAATCTACCTTTAGCAGTTTTACGGCGAATTTACTTCCAACAAGATGGAGCACCGCCTCACAATGCCAGAGAAGTTCTTAATTACTTAACAGAACATTTTAATAATCAAGTCATTGCAACCAATGGTCCCGTACGGTGGCCTGCACGCTCACCGGATCTCACTGTGCTCGATTTCTTTATTTGGGGGTATGTTAAAGAAAGGGTATACTATGCAACTGCTCCAGCCACTCTTGAAATCTTAGAAGAAAGAATTCTACACGCATTTAGAAGTATAACGCCTCAAATGTTAGAAAACGTGTGTAGAGAAACAATTGAACGGGCTGAAATGTGTCGTGAACAAGAAGGAATGCAGTTTGAACAATTACTGCAGTGAAAATTTTAATAAAATCGGATATTGTAATTTCAAATAATTTAAGTTCGTCGTTGAAGTTATTAGTTAATGTTGCTATTTTTTGTTAACTTTGTTAGTTCTCTTGATTTTTCTTTTCTTAACTTGTTAGTTTGTTAAATTTGTTTATCCAATCGCAAATAAATTATCATCGTTATATTCGTCAAAAATCCTTTTTTCGGAAAATGCTTGTCAAAAAAGTGTCGCCATTTGATAAATAATAATAAAAACGAAAATGTAATTTTGCCAACTTGTCTTATTCATATCTATCATACTAGTCACTAAAACTTTGCGATTGTAGTTTTCTGAGATCACCTAAGGTACTTAGATTAGTTTTGGTCCGATCATGTCCACCTAGATGCAATATTAAAAGTGTCTCAAAATCAAGTAGGCGTAAAAACTTTTGAAAATATCACATTCTGATTAATAATTGTCTCAGAAATCCGAAAATGTGAAAATATACAGGGTGTTCTATTTAAAAATTCAAAACCTGGACCATTTCCGGTAAAACCGGAAGTGAGCGGAAAGTGAAAAATATGCTAAAACTATCCTCTTCACGTACCATTTGCCTGTACCGAATCTCATTTTGATACACCTAATACTATAGAAATTATGGCTTGTCTAATAAATTCGTTGACACCCGGTATATATATATATATATATATATATATATATATATATATATATATATATATATATATATATATATATATATATATATATATATATATATATATATATATATATATATATGTGCGTGTGTGTGTGTGTATAAAGTGTGATGATAAAGTTTGAAACATAATTCATAAATGCATAAATGCAATATGCATTGTTTACTTTTTTCAAGAAAAACGCTCGGACAGGTTAATCGTATCTTTTCAGTTGCCAACTAATGACGTAAGAATTACATTTATGACGTCACATATTTCTGAATGATTACGTCATTATAAGTTTTTTACAAATTATTTCTATCATGCAAGTCGGACTTTATCAGGTCAATATAACTGGCATTTAGTCCCATCCTTTCCAGCTTTTGAATGACAATCTCGTGATCAATTATGTTAAAGGCCTGGCCTGCACCAAAATACTCAGATACGTATTGAGTAAATTTAGGCAGGTTTGTTATAGCCGATCATTTTCGAACAAAACCGTGCTGCTTATCAAATAGCAAAGTCCTGACAAGATTATAAATCCTGGTCTGCATTATTATTTCGACAACTTTTGCGAAGCGCGATAAGATATATAGGTGACTTGTCACCATGTTTAAAAATAGGAATGATCTTTCCTTCCTTCGAGGTAAAAGGAAATATCGACTTTTTGAAACACAAACTAAATAGGGACGTCAGTACCTGAGAAAAGGCAATAGGCAGTCTTGCACCAGAATACTAGGAGCATCATCTGGACCATGCGTCAGTTTGGGACGTAATCTTCTCAGAGGGTCTAGCATCTCTTGTTCAACGATTCCTGTTGCACCAGAAAAATGTTGCCCAAGAGCGTCATTTGCGGAGTCAAAATATGAGCCGGAAACAGGTAAACTGTGTTAAAGTATGTGACGAAGGCATCAACTATACTTTGCAGAGGATCGTAAGTCTGTACTGAGTTCAGTATATTTAAAAATAATTTGAAAGTACTCCTAGCATCCAGGTGTTACTACAGTATTGAGGAGTATTTTCGTGATCATGGGCTATGATATTTCTGTTTTGTCTTTAGTGAATTCTCTGTAAAAAAAATCACTAAAAAGGAGATCCCGACTTTTAAATTTTGAAAAAATTTCCTCAAATGACCGCGAACTAGGCCTCCTAGAACCCATATCCAGCGTCAGTTTCAATTTTTATATCTTTATATATATATATATATATATATATATATATATATATATATATATATATATATATATATATATATATATATATATATATATATATATTTTTGTGTGTGTGTGTGTGTGTGTAGTTATCACACAGGTAACTCAAAAAATAATAGTGCGATTTTGATCAAATTAGGTACATACCTTCCTTTTGTAAGTGGCTTGGACAGTTTCGTTAGTCAGGAAAATCGGCCAAGGTGTTCCCGGAAAATATTGCATTTTATTTTTAAAAAATGTATACCTATCTCCGGAAATAACAAAGTAAGGGCAACCAACGTACGCTGGTTTCTGTCATACAAAGTATCTTATGCACCAAAATTCAGATCTCTATCTTAAAACACAAAAAGTTAGAGGTAAACTAATTCTTAATTAATTAAATCTAATTCAAGAAAGTTAAAACGTCAAAATTGGTAATTATAGCAGAAGTGCGAATATAAGTGAAAAATATTACAAGAAATGACTAACAAGCTCCCAGATATGCGTCTTAGTTGTTACTGTCCTTGATTTCGTTAAAATATGAGCAAAAAATCCATTGGACAATTAACATGTATTATGGGATATACCTGCTAGTACATACATGTCTAGCGTAACTGAGTGGGCTAAGGTCTGTAAATGACATAATCGAATCCTACATAACGAGTTCTAATCCTACTTAGTGACTTTACTTTTTATCATTTTTTTTTTTAGTTTCATTTCACTTTACTGTTATCTACAGATTGTTGTTATTCCGATGAATTTTTAGCGAGTTTTTGTATAAAAAATAATGTTATAAAGAGGAGATTAAAGTTATAAACTTAATTCAATTTGAATAGCATATCTGGTTGTTTGTTCTTGCCCTAATTTAGTAAAACCGTTCCATATTTAATACAGTCGTAAACTTTTCCCGTGGCTTCACAAGTGCTTGTTTTAGTGAATTATCTTAAAAGAAAATTCACTAACGAAGAGATCCCGACTTTTGAATTTAGAAAAAATGTCTTTAAATGAGCGCGAACTAGGCCCCCTAGAACCCATATCCATGGTCAGTTTCAATTATATATATATATATATATATATATATATATATATATATATATATATATATATATATATATATATATATATATATATATATATATAAGGTGAACCATTTACCAAAAATTAGGTCTGTGAGTTTAAAGACAAAGAAGATAAAGGCATTTAAAGAAAACAATTGGGGTTTTCCTCAAAACGTAAAAAGTCGCGATTTGAAATGTCACAATTGGCAACATTTAGGCAAAGAAAGAGATACGGATTATGTAAAAAATGTTCTGCAAACCCTTAAGTTTCAGCTTCAACCATCATTGCCCTTTATTTTAATAAAATATTTCCAGAAAATTCATTTCAAATAGACACTTTCTCTGGTGCTTTGAAAGTAGTTTTAGTTAAGTTTATCGTTTAACGGTCTATATCTTTTAGCTAATTTTTGTAGAAAAAATTCGTTATTAAGGAGACCGCGGCTTTTGAATTCTAAAAAGATTTCTTCAAATAAGCGCAAACTATGCAACCTAGAATCCATATCCGGGTTTACTTTCTGCTTACATATATATAGGGTGACGCATTTCTCCGGTAAAGCTCAATATAATTGTTATTACGCAAGATATGAGAAAAGATTGTATACGTTACCTATAGGGTATCTTGAGCTGCATCTTATAAGATTATTTTGCAAACACAGGATGGCGCATAAGTCGTTGGTGGTACCTAAGATTTTTTGAACATTCTTATTGCAGTTTTAAATATCGAGACACAGTAAGTGCGTTTTGGTAGCGAATTTTTATTAAATGCTTCAAAATTCAATAACTCAATTTGCTATTAACCTAAGGTTCGTCAGCTAGGAAATGAGTTTTCTCAGAAACCTTTTCAGTTTATTTTCGGAAAATGTTTGCACATTTTCAAACAAGTTATTTTGATAAAATATGGTACATTTTTTTTACTATATAGGTTATATAGGTGACCAAATTGATGCCTGTTTTCATTAAAGAGACATATTTGCTATTAAAAACATTTTTATGAAAATTCACTTAAATAACGCCCTTGCCGCGTCCAGACTTTTGTTTAGTTACACTGATGTGTTTGCTATTTTTATGTGTTATGTGTACCTATGTGTACTGGTTGAGTTGCTTATGTACATTTTGTATACAAGGGGCTGATAAAGTATTATTATTATTATTATTATTATTATTATTATTATTATTATTATTATTATTATTATTATTATTATTATTATTATTATTATTATTATTATTATTATTATTATTATTATTATTATTATTATTATTATTAGCATTATTATTATTATTATTATTATTATTATTATTATTATTATTATTATTATTATTATTATTATTATTATTATTATTATTATTATTATTATTATTATTATTATTATATGAAATAAAACGAGCTTCAGCAAGCACTGTCCCCTAATAGACGGAGAGCCAGAGGTGAAAAAATTCTCTGAATTTACAAAAGCTGATTTTTATATAGTTAATTAGGTACACTGTGCACGTACACATATTCTGGTCAGTCAAGCGAATCTTAGAACAGGTGCGCCAATAAAGATGTATCTTAGAACAGGTGCCACAGGTGCGCCAATAAAGATGTCGTTTTTACCGGGGTAATCAAATGAATTTACAAAAGCTGATAATTGTTATACAGATTCTATATTTTACAACAATTAAAGTTATGTCAGTCAGTCAGCTGCATACGGGAACAGAGCTGGTCAGCCAGTTCGAATGTGTGTATGAAAAATAAATAATGTGCAATTTATTTACAAAGCTTGGAAAATTTTTTATGGGTATATATTGATCTGTTAAACATTTAAAAAAATAGTCGGTCAACTGTTTTGTAGAACAATGCCCGTCAGTCGGCGAAAAAAGATATAAAATTTGCGTGCGCGCCGGCGACGTTACCGGCGGCATGCTCGCTCTTCTACTCCCATTATTATTATTTAAAATATCAGAAAACTGTGTGAAATTATAATTTGTAGTTATAAGTTATTAATTGGTATTTTTATTGATAATATATATATATATATATATATATATATATATATATATATATATATATATATATATATATATATATATATATATATATATATATATATATATATATATATATAATAGGAAAGATTACGAAATTTTAATGGGAAAATGGGAAATTTATACATCCTAGTATATATAAAATAAATGTATACACCCTAATGTAGCAACGAACGAGTGTAGCATGAGATGTCAACGCCCGACATGAATGTCAGTGACCCATGTAGCAACCCTCGATGTTAAGTTTCATTCGAGTAATAGAAAAAAAAATTATATTCTAGAAATATCCGTAAAGAAACCAAGAACAATGCTTCAGTTTTTGTAGGGAGAATGAGATTGTAGCTAATAAATGCAATTCTGTTGATTTATTGTGTGTAAAAATAGGTATGACCAAGCTACCTAAAGGCTCGATGTATTAAAAGAGCAGATAATGTTTGTAAAAACAAAGCTGTATGTAGTATTAAGGTATATGTGCGCGCAAGAAGAAAACGTAAAAAGACACTAAAGGTTTGACGGAAAGCTCAAACACAAGTGGTTTGATGAACAATAGCGTTTTTTCACCTGTAATAAAGTTAATAAAAGCAACAGTCCGGGAGTGTCCGGGGTCTTTTCATCAAGTGAATTCATCGGCATCATTTCACCAGATCATGTGACCATCGTCATCATTATGTAAGTTGACATAAGAGATTCCAGAGTGCATCGAAGGGAGATGAGAAAAAAACCTCCAGAGTGCTACGAATATGGAATATATCAACATGTTAATAAATTAAATCCATTAATAATCAATAAATGGGCAGTAAACTATGGCATGGACAAATTAGAAAAATAATAATAATTAATAATGGACAGTAATAATGGAAAAACAAAATATAATCCAATGGAAAATGTTTCAGTAAGTGTTTTCTTTTCCTAAATTGATCAGTGCGGTTTGAATTTCACCATTTTAAAAGCACCAATTAAATACTGAGTGCCAATAAATTTCAATAAGCAAAAATTTGCTTGAAATGAACAGAAAGAGACTGTGATCTCTGTAGAATTGTCGATGTATATTGCTTATGTTATATCAATGTTTAACCGGTAATTGTGTAATTATTTATAATGTTACCTGAATGTTTTAATAGGATTTTTCAATTTATGTTTATGTAATGAATACTTTAAATGTTTCTGTTTGTATTTAATGTGTGTCACCTAGACACCGTAAAATTTGTGTAATGAATTAAATGGAATGTATAACAGATTATAACTAACCAGAAGTATTGTTTTTCGTTAATAATTAATCAGTAAAACTGTTGTATAGCCATCTGTGCAAAGCGAAATTAATTTTTGATCAAGTAAAAATCAATAAATGAATTTAAATAGCACATATTAATGAATTTTAATTAGTAGAAGCTAGCTGTAATTATAATGAACCCAACCTGATGATTAAGATATATGTTCTCAGCTCTAAAATAAATATTTGCAGGTATACTAAAATAAATACCATAGCAATATATATATATATATATATATATATATATATATATATATATATATATATATATATATATATACATATATATATATATATATATATATGTATATATATATATATATATATATATATATATATATATATATATATATATATATATATATATATATATATATATATATATATATAAATTATATTAACACACAATTTATTTATTTAATAAAGTGTAACATAAACGGGGTAACATAACGAACAAAATATTACAAAATTAACTATTAAAACAAACGTATAGTTGATGATTATTCTGTACGAATAATATATGTATATATGAAAAAATATTTTTTTTCAATCACATTCAAAATCCAATTCTTCCTCTGAATGTTCGAATTCACGAGTTTCACTTTCGTGATCTGAAATATCTAACTCTGATATTCCTGATTGAGATTCTGATTGATTATATGAAAAAATAAATGAAATTATGTAATTTCAATCTTATAATTCAATTTAGCAATAGTATTATTTACAAACCTAAATTTTTCTGTGGGGGTTGAATGACGACGTCGTTGATTAGCTAGGGTAACTGATCACCTTCAAACCAATGAAATTCATAAACATTGTCACTACTCTTCCAGCCGTGATCCATTGGTGATAGTTCTGTTATTATTTTGTAATGAGCATTACGCCAAATGTTGGCGATGTAAGGGGCTCTTAAATATGTTGCATTAACTCAGTCTCACACGGCGGCAAGCTTGATCTATCAATATTTTTAACTTTAATTTTAAATGTATCATTAACATGGCTGGAACTACAAATGTATGCTTTCGAAAATATGACAAATCGTGCCTCATTACCTGTTTTTAATTTTTTAATCCATATAAATTGCAAACAAATTGGCTGTGTGTTGAATTTGAATACTCTATATATTGAACATTTAATATAAATTTCTTATTGCATAATTTTTTTAAAATTGGATAAAAGGCATTAAACTATATTAAATAAAGAAATAAATTGTCTGTTAACGTTATTTATATACTTATATGTTTTAATAAAACAACAAATTACTAATTTACAATTACAAATTATAATTTCACATAGTTTTCTGATTTTAAATAATAATAATGGAAGGAGAAGAGCGAGCATGCCGCCTGTAACGCCGCCGCCGCGTACGCAATTTTTATATCTTTTTTCGCTGACTGACAGGCGTTGTTCTACAAAACACTTGACTGACTTTTTTTTAAATGTTTAACAGATCAATATATACCCACAAAAAAATTACAAGCTTTGTAAATAAATTGCACATTATTTATTTTCCATACACTCATTTGAACTGACTGACCAGCTCTGTTCCCGTATGCAGCTGACTGACTGACGTAACTTCTATTGTTATACAATATAGAATCTGTATAACAATTATCAGCTTTTGTAAATTTATTTTATTACCCCGGTAAAAATGACATTTTTGTTGGCGCACCTGTGGCACCTGTTCTAACATTCGCTTGAGTGACCAGAATGTGTGTACGTGCGAGGTGTACCTAATTAACTATCAAAAAATCAGCTTTTGTAAATTCAGAGAATTTTTTCGGATCTGGCTCTTATACTGTAATAATCTCATATAAAAGCATTCTTTTGTCTACAAGATAGTTTTCTAATTACTTTCCATGTACGTTATTTTAACAAGTGCTCCCATAAAGAAAAGACTTAAAATGTGCACACAGTAAGCCTCCAACTCCACACTTATCGAAATACAGAAGCAAACATCGTAATGTACACAATCAATCACACGGGTAAGTGCAAATAATCTCAGTTAATGTTTCACTGCGATTGACATAAAACAAGACGCCCTGATAAAATGACAAAAGTGTAGTGCCAATATAGTGCCAGAGCACTGTGGCAAAAGCTGTGTGTGTTTTTGTTTCTTTTTCTCTAAAACATTATTTTTCTCTAAAACATGTTGTGCTTTAAAAAAAGACAATTACGATCCTACGCTTTCAAATAGGTTAACGAAAACATCGTCTTTCAACGCTACACTCTGTTTTCTAACATTTGATGTTAGACTCGCTAAAGATAGCGATACTTAAGGAAGGTGTTGTAGAATCTTTTAAGGGGTGATACAAAACAGCACGCAATGATTGGCCATAGTAGCGGGAATTTTTCAATGATAATAGTTTATTTACGGGTAGCTTATCCCATTTTGATAAACAGCTGTGCTAGTAAGCTATTTTTAGCACCCTTGTTATACGTTTGTGACGTATTTGCTAATATATGTCACGAGTCTGGGTATAAACAAGCGGTGAAATGACGCAAAACCAATAATAATGTGGAACAACTTTCTAGACGCTTTCGGTGTCATTTCACCGCACTAATATGTGAAACATCTCCCTATTAATGTAGGCGTTAAATACGTATGCAAATCTTATCAGGGTAAAGCTTTTTTAACGCAAGCGTCCGCCGGAAGGAACCATCAATATTAGGGATGACGTAGGGAAGTGTGTTGAGTTAGGTTAGTAATTTCACGCTTTCCTGATTACGTGTCTATTTTTAGCACCCATTCGGATGGCAATCAACCTATAAGTGATATTTTCTCATAAGAGACGTAATTCATTCTACCTGGCCGTTGCAGCTTTAACTGAGTGGAAAGTTTAAATAGGTCAACCTAAAATAGCGGGCGAAATGTGAAAGTCGATTCTAAAATATACACCATCAATCATTACTTTATGACACAATGTGTCAGTGGTCTTCAGAAGTAAAGGCACTCAAAGTATTCGTAGAGATAGCTTAAATAATTATTGTGGTTCTTTGTTTTGCGTAAGTAAGTATCAAAGTGACGTTCTAAAAGTTTAATGGAAGGAAGAGTAACGTTTACAAAACTTTGTTATGCACAAGTTCCTACCATGCTACCATTCTAGTCATTTGATCATCTGGGAATAAATTATCTCTCGTCATCTTGGCAAAATAACTTACGTTTAATACAAAAACACAAGCGTAAACAGGATTTTGATTTTAAATTTAGTGAAACTAAGATATATATATATATATATATATATATATATATATATATATATATATATATATATATATATATTTACCAACAAGGCGGTTGTCCAGCTCACAATCGTCAAAGAATTTTTGTACCAAAATTTTAATAATCGTGTCATTTGTAACAATGGGCCGGTTCATTAGTGTGCTCGAAGTCCTGATATAACACATGGATTTTTATTTTTGGGGTACTCTGAAGAATGATGTGTATAAATTCGATCCACCACAAAATATCAATGAATTACGAAACAGAATCACGGAAGTTATAAATCATATTAACCAAAACACCCTCACCAGAGTTTGCAGGTATGTTTCAAAAAAGTGTATAAAGTGCATTGAACAAAACGGCGGCCCTATTGAACAATTTTCTATTAAGTGTATTTTTAAGTTTAAATTTTATTATTGGTTTAATTCCGTTTCTAATTGTGTTGTTTTGTGGAGTTTAAGTTTCTATTTGTTATTGCCGGGTTTCGTTATTAAACTGTTTTACATAATATTGCCTAGAATTATTACCTAATTAAGTATTGTAAATTAAATCACAATATTTTTTATCGAAAATCATTACAGAATATTATGTTAAAAGTAGAAGTTTATTATTAGACTCCATGGCCTACTGCTTTTGTACGCCTTTTTTTTGTCATTTGTCTTCGGGTATTGGATTTCATAGCCTACTATCCTCAAAACAGCTTTTCTCAAAATTGTCAGTGCAATTACAAGATTTCTCAAGAATGTTGAACCTTGATACCTGTAGCTCCAAAACAAATGACAATCCAAAGTTGAGAATAGCACAAAAAGATTACTTTGTAAGAAGTGTCCTGATAATGTGCAAGTCTTTGATATGTCAGATCAACGCCTACTTAGATATTGAAGATAAAAGAAAGCGACAAATATTTTTTTTTTAATAACTCGAAAAAGAAAGAGGCAACGCAAAATACAGCCATATTGGGAACGAGCATGATATTCTACAAAAAATTGCTAATTTAACCGTCTGTCTATCTCTAATAATAACGGAGATAGCAATACATTCCCATCCAGTTTGGGACACACTGGATATATATATATATATATATATATATATATATATATATATATATATATATATATATATATATATATATTGCAACTAACATTTTCGACCAAAAATAATTAAAAAAACTTACTAGGAAACCCAAAAGACAAGGATAGTACGGCCAAAATGTCGGAAATTTATGAAATAGGTTGTAAAGATTGTGATCTTAAATACTTCGGACAAACAAGAAGATCTATTGGAAGCGGATTCAAAGAACATTAACACAATTAAGATACAGTACTATAGATAAACCTTGGATCGTCCGACGTATTTGGGATAATAATCACCACGTTAATGAGGAGAATCATTCATAAAACATGTTAGACCACCAGGACAGCTAAACGCCTTCGAAAGTATATATATATATATATATATATATATATATATATATATATATATATATATATATATATATATATATATATATATATATATATATATATATGTAGCTGTGTGTGTGTGTGGGTTTGTGACTAAAAAAATAATGGCTGATTTTGATCAAATATGGTGAGCGTCTTCCTTTTGTAAGTTGCTTGAATAAGTTCGCAGGCAGTAAAATCGGACTAGGTTTTCCGGGAAAATTCTCGGTTTTCTTATGAAAAATTTTTGTACGTCCGAAAATGGCAAAACTATCACAACCAAATTTGGTAGTAAAGTTTTATACTATCAATCTTACGCTACGTGCCAAGATTCAGATTTCTAAGCTAAAAAGAAAACTTATTATATTAAAATTATAAGCATTTAAATAAAAAACTTTTGAATGCCTCTGGTGAAAACAGAAAAGCACAAACCCAAAATATTTTGTTTGGATAACAAAATCTGTTTTATATTACACACAAAGATTACGTTTTCCTTGGCGCAAAAAGGTCAAGAAATAGCATACATGTTACTTTGAATTTTTTTTCTTAAGACGCCAAAGTTGCGATTTGAAACGTTAAAATTTGCAATTTTTAGACAACCAACCTGAAAGAATACGGGTTGTGTACAATAAATGTCGTAGGAAGTGTGTTTTATTACGAAGCATTAAGTTACAGCTTCAACCATCATTGTTCTTGATTTTACTAAAATATTTGCAGAAAATTCATATCAAATGCAAATACCCTTCTTTTAAAGATTTGGCAATAGTCTACTGACAAATTCTGACGTTTCAAATCGCGAATTACACGTTTTTTAAGAGGAAAACAATAAAGTTCAAAAAGTAATTTTTCTGGCATTTCTAGACCTTTTTGCGCCAGAAAAACTTAATTTTTGTCTGTAATATACAATATATTTTGTTTCCGCATAAATTATTTTATTTTTGTGTCTTTCTGTGGTCATCAGTGGCACCCAATTTTTTATTTAAACGCCCATAAGCTTATATTCCGCAAGTAAACACAAAATTTTCCGGGAAAAACACTGCCAAATTGCCTGTCTCACGGACTTATCCAAGCCATTTGCAAAAGGAAGGTACTCACCAAATTTGATTACAATCGGATCGTTTTTTTTTTAGTTATCGGTGTGATTCACACACACTTATATATATATATATGTATGTATATATATATATATATATATATATATATATATATATATATATATATATATATATATATATATATATATATATATATATATATATATATATACAGATAAAAATTGAGACTGACCCTGGCTATGAGTTCTAGAGGTCCTAGTTTGTGCCCATTTAAAAAAAAATCAAAATTCAAAAGTCGCGGTCTGCTCATTAGTAAATTTTGTTATTAAGAAAATTCATTAAAACGATCAATATTTCAAACATCTTTTATAAAGTATGTAGATCGTGGAATAGATTTAATACTTATTAATTTGATGTGAATTTACTCGAGTGAAATTTTTTATTGTTACTGTTGATTCCAATAATGTAATTCTGAAGTGTTGCCATGATAGATGGATGACACATCTCATAGCCTACTCTATAAAATTTAATTATTAAAATTAAATGTGTAATTTGGATAAAAACCAAATATCTCAGATTTATCTCCAAAACAAAGTCCCTAAGTCTACATTAGCCCATTGCTGAGTTTTACCCACAAAAATTCGAAACGGGTATACCTAATAACACATAAAACAATCTGAAAAATGTTTAAATGTAAGGTACTATTATTTAATTTGCACAAATATTAGCCTCAAAATGTCTTTAATTCTTAAAGTAAACGCTATAATAGATTTTATACTGCGAATCTTGAATAAAAGTAATAAATTGCCGGAAAACAACAGCGCTATCAGAAAAGAGCTACATTAACGTTTCTTTATATTTCTAATTGTACTTTTCTGAGTTGTTTCCGAGGTACGCTTTGCGACAAAATATATTTCTTTGTATAAAAGTTACAGTAGATATTAGGAAAACTTTTCAGAAACTCGTTTCAAACGAAATGAGTGATAACTTTAGTTAACGTGAGTTTATATATTACTTTACTGTCTAAACGAATGTTGTTTTTAAATTATCATTTCAGATTCACTAACTTCTTTTATTTTTCCCTGATTGCTCGACAAGGTAAAAAATTATTTAAGAGATGTAATAGGTGTATAAAAACATGTTTCTAAAAATTGCAAAAAATTATGAAAATTTGCTTTTAGAAAGTAACCTTTAGCATCAGAAAACAAAACTTGCTCCACAGATAATATTTTTCGGTATATATATCTTTAGACATTATAGCAAATGTTCCGCTTATTAAAATTTCTTTCAGAAATCAAGGCCAAGTAAAATAGTTTTCAAGTTGCTTTAAAAAACGCAACAGCCACACCCAATTTTCTTTACTTTTTTTGGGACATAGGTTACACAACAAACGATTTATATTAGGAACTAGTTTATAAAAAACAACAGAAAGTTTATGTTTCAAATGAAACAGTAGAGGGCCACGGCACTGGAACATTTGTAAAAGTTTAATTTTAAAACCAATAGTTTAGGCTAAAACACAACTATTATATCTTATTAACTTATCCAGTATATACAGATGCCCATTGTAAGAAGTTGCACCAGTGTTTTCCCGAGAACTGCTAAGAGTTTGTGAAAACCCTAAAACACGTCAATTTTTCTGGCAAACAGCATTTGTAGCCTTGAAGTGAGAGTCACTTTGACCTTTACTTTCAATAGGGAAGGTAGTTCAAGTGGCGGCTTTTTTAAAGCTCTTTTAATTGTTCATTCAAAGTTACAAGTTTTACATCCACCAATAAGTTTTTTAGATTTTCTTTTAGCCATCGATTAGTTTTTTAAAATTATAAAATGTATGGTAGTCACTTGATATTGGTAAAAATATTTTGTTTTTCTTTTGTGTTTTTAATGATAAAGTGTACGAGTTGGTAGAAAGAAGTTTTTTTCTCATGGCTGAGTGAATTCTTTTTACGCAGGCCGGTGGTTGTCGCTTCCGCGATCTGACTCCAACCGGCACTGTGGTGACTCCCCTTCCCTCCAGGTCGAAACTACCCAGTAAACACCTCCTTGACACCTAGGTAAATGGTGGAAACCAATCCCTAGCATTGCTTCACCACGCCCCTAATTTTTGTTGTTCTCAAAACTTATACATCCTGTCTTCCTCCTCGTTTGACTTCATTATTTCTACGGTCCCTCTCTGTATAGTTAGTTTCCCCCCTTTCACTACCCAGCACATGCTCCACCACATTATCTGCTGTTAAATCTCTGCCAATCTTTTTATACATTTGTTCCCTTATTTGCGACCATCTTGCGCACTCAAAGACCGTGTGTTCTGGCGTATCTCTATCACCACAATACGTACAATCCTCTTTATCGACTATTTTTATTTCACTCAGGTAAGACCCGAGACGCCCATGACCTGACAGAAATTGGGTAAGCTAATAACCCACCACCCTATGCCCTCTCGATATCCATGTCTCTATGTGTGGAATGGGCCTCTTTGTCCACTTGAATGTTGACATTTCATGTACCCATTCTCACTGCCACTCCAACATTGTTTCGGCCTTGCCTTCCTTTTGTCTTCTCTTCTAGTTTCATGTCTTTTATAAGTTGCCTCTCTTGCCAATAACTGTATGGGGATCGTTCCTGAAATCACCTGTATTGCTTTTGTTGCCACTGTTTTATTTGCACTTGCTATTCTGATGGCTACCTTTCTCTGTGCCCCCTCAACCTTTTTTATATACCTTGTCTTTGACAACACTGCCTTACATGGGGGTGCGGCATACAATATGACTGAGTTTACCACACTACTCAGCACTATTCTTCTCCCTGGTTTGGGTTCGCCGATATTTGGCATCAAACGTCCTAGCTTTGCAACCACCATGTCTGTTTTTGCTGCTACTCTTTCTATGCGCACACCCACGTTCATGTTATGTCCTACTTGTATGCCGAGGTAGTTCAGGTTTGTCTGCGACTTAATGTCTGCATTCCTCACCTTGACGGTTACTGCTCTCAGTATTCTTTGTCCCACTAGCACTATAATTTCAGTTTTGTAAGGCGCGAGTTTTAGACAATTTTTTCTCAGGTAGAAAGAAGTAAAAATGATGATGATCCGTAGGTAGGTAATTGATGATTTTTTTTCATGGTTTTTTTTTTACTTTAAATTCCAATCTGGATCGTTAGTTACATTTTTTTTACTACATTTGTTTTGTTTTAAAGTTTTGAAAGCAAATATTTAAAACACTAATCGGTAGATTTTAAAACTGTAACTTTGAATATAAAATCGTAAAAGGTGCTATTCGACCTACCTTACCTATTCAAACTAAGGAGATGAAATTCAGCCCGCTAGGAGTTGAATGCTACAAATTCTGCTACGGTTCACAATGAAAATTGACGTTTTTCAGCGTTTTCCTCAATTATTGGAAAAGCCGTGGTGCATCATTTTATAATAGATATCCTGTAAATATATATATATATATATATATATATATATATATATATATATATATATATATATATATATATATATATATGCAGGGTGATTTTTTTTCGATGGATAGTGAAGGGATCTCGGAAAGTATAAGAGAGACAAAGTTGGTCAAATTAAACATCAATTGCAAAATTTGGATATAATTTCAAATCGGTTTTCAGATTTAGAAAATTTTGAGTAGTTTCGAAGATATTCGAGAAAAACGGAATATTGAAAAAATATTTTTTTTCTCATATCTCCGTTATTTGTAGTGCGTTTTTGAAAATCCAAAGATGTGTTTACACAAAATAATATGATGACTCTAGTGGTGGTATTATTTTTGTCGATTTCTGTCACATTTCCGAAGGACGATAGTCAACTTTTTTTCTTACCGCCGCCATATTGGATTTTTCAATCAGCGGATACAGTATTTTTCCGAATATTTTGGTATACCACCTGTCACACTTTATGTGAAAAATTGCATGAAAAGGCAAATTTGTATTATGGATCTAAAATCAAGTATGCATGATATCCCAATCTTATCTCGTTATAACCGCATTAGATGCGGCATTTTATAACGATTCCAGAAATATAGCACACGATAAGGTTAACTGGAAGAATAAGCTTGTTTAGGCTATTATTATTAATTTAATAGGTACTTAGATAACATGTAATATCTTAAGATTAATCAAAATCTGAGAATACTGATATCGTTGATCTTTCAGACGCTAAAATTGGGAGTGGAGTTCGGTAATACTCGAACCCTCTCTATTGTCTGGTTGTCTTATATATAGTATACAGAATGGCTTATAAATACGGTTATTTTGGTTATTCATAAAACTTACCTATAGGAGAATGATTTTATGTAGAACATCTGTGTACTATTACTATTTTTAACAGCTGTTGAAATTTACTGTCAATTTATGTATCTTGCACCTGACCTAACTAGCGGTAAGTTTCCGACTTATAAACACTTCATTGTTGATGTTCTTTGAAGAAGGCTTACAATCAGTAATTATTGTTTGACATAAATGTCTATGACACTCTCGTTATCGCCTTAATGTGGTAGTACTTTTACAATGTATAAATTTCTTAAAAAAACGATGCAAGAAGCGGTTCTAGCGCAGTTCATATAAACCGATTCAAAATTTGACAGTTCCAAGATACCTGCATTTCTTAATTGGTCAATTCCAGGATTATTTAGAAGAACTTTTACTTACGCAAGTATCAAGATTTCAGCTTTAGCGAGGTGGTGGGTGCACATACAGCTCAAGGATAGTGATAAATTTCCTAAATAGTCAATTCAGTATGCAATACCTAAGGCAGCAATAAATAGTATTTTTGCCAGCCAGAAGCCCAGACCTCACATCCATGGACTAATTCCCATAAAGTTTCTTGGTAATTTGCATATGCAATGCGTCTATAACATATTTTGGGAATATAGGTATAAAAATCATTCAGGTCCTTGTATTTCTGAGAGGAAGAAACGTAAGAGCTATTAGATATATTAAGCGGTGTATTAATCTATGCATACAAAGAAGAAGGGGCTTGTTCGAGCAGCTGTTGTGAATGTCTTTGCAATGAAGGTTTCTCATTGTGCTTTTGGTTTTTGTCTAGATAAAAGTTTTAAAAAGCTTTTTAGTGTTTTAAGTTTTAACTACAGCGCTATTATTTAGTTTGAATCTACAATGAATTCGTTTTCTTCACCTAGAATTATGGCAACTCGGGAGACGGAAATGTTATATCAAACCGAAATATTGCTTTGGTGAGAAGTCCCTACATGTGGACTCTTCTTGGATAATTTTTGAACCACACTTCGTTTCTGGTTCCTTGAAGGAACCATATTCTCTAGTAATTATATATATATATATATATATATATATATATATATATATATATATATATATATATATATATATATATATATATATATATATATATATTATATATATATTTATATATATATATATATATATATATATATATATATATATATATATATATATATATTCTAAACAATAGGATGAGGTTGTCTTCTTCCTATATATTGTCTAAGACCTGGTTTGCAGACTGTTTTGCTGTTTCTATGATTAGCGTACTAAAGTCTCTGCATCTCTCGCTTTTCTTTCTTCAAAAAAATCCATTTTCTCAAGTGGTGGTGGACAAAAGGTGGTACGACCTCGACTGAAGTGTTATTAGCCACAGATTTTTTTTTCTCGTGTGAAGTCTAAAGTTTTTCCCATAATTATTTTGTTTAAATAACGTAAATGCAATCTTCATATATATATATATATATATATATATATATATATATATATATATATATATATATATATATATATATATATATATATATATATATATATATACCCATATACATACAGTTTAGATAGTTGTGACAATTCAGACGATAGAATTGTCCAGCGGAGTTTTGACATCCTTCGAGTATTTAAAATCAAAATTAACTGAAGAATGTAAAAACCGCATATACAGGGTGTTTCATCAGCAAACCGACATAGCTGAATGGAAGGTGTATTTTTTCAAGGCGATTCAGGATCCGGTATTGAAATTTTTGTGAGGCCCTTCGTTTCGATGTTACAGGGTGATTCATGTATTTTGTCGAAATTTTTGATGATCAGTATCTTTTGAACGAATTGATGGAATTGAATGAAATTTTGTAGGTATGCTCTGTCAATGACACTCAATGCACTGCATTTCCCGCCGATTCGAAAAAATGCAGTGGCGTACATAATTTTCTGACCACCTTGGGTTTTGTTAAAAAGATCACCCTGTATGCATTTTATTTAAATGTTTATCCCATCTGAGAAAACTACATGAGAATAGCTACTATTCTGGCAAAAAAAAATGTTTGGCACCATCAACTGAAACGAGAAAAGATAGGTAGACTTTGATTGCTTTTAGGATTTCAAATCATGTTTGTTCGTAATTTTCGACAAATCATATGTGATTTCCTAAAAGGTACGTATTTTGTATTTATTTCAAATAAATTCGTTTTTTCTACTGATTCAGGTATCATTAGGCACCATTCTAGATTTTTGTTAGCTAAACATAAGTGAAAATCAAAAAAAATTATTTGTTGTCCTCTTTTGGTGTTGTAAAAAGTTCATCCTGTATGCATGTTATTCAAATGTTTACGCCATTTGAGAAAACTACATGAGAATGGCTACCATTCTGGCAAAGAAAAATGTTTGGCACCATTAAACTGAATCGACAAAAAAATAAGTAGACTTTATCTAATCAAAAACGAAAATCCCGATAGTGAGCAATGGAAAAGTATTCATTTTTGTTTAATATCTGACATTTCCTGTCAGTAGATGTCAGATTTGATTCACTTGCCTCTCTCACTTATTAAGCGTTTGTTGATTTACTTAATTTAATAATCACTGACTGGTAAAAGCTTGCTGAAGTGATATTTATTTGGTGTTTAAAATGCCGTATCATTATTCCAACGCAGAATATGCTGACATTTTGTTTATTTACGGATTTGCCGATGCCAATGGAAGGGCTGCCGAACGAGAGTACCGAAGACGGTACCCCGAACGCCGTGTGCCACATCATGAAACTTTCTCCAGGGTGTTCCAATTTTCAAGGGAACACGGAAAGTTTCCCTCGAAATCCATTAGAGAACGACCCATCAGACAAGACGCAACTCAGGTTCGTTTTTTGGTTGCTTCTCGATATTATTCATTGCTCATTATCAGGATATTTAAATTTTTAGGTAGAAAGCATCATTCAGATGGTTCAACAGAATCCCCAAACAAGCACGAGAAGAATAAGTGCTGCTGTTGGAGTCCCTCATTCACAAGTTTGGAGGATAATCAAAAAGGAACGTCTCCATCCGTATCATATGCAGAAAGTCCAGAGGCTCGAAGAAGGTGACGAAGTTGCTAGACGGGCATTGTGTCGGTGGATTGTAGGACATAGACGCAATATTCCTAGAATTCTTTTCACCGATGAAGCCCGGTTCACGAGAGATGGGGTGTTTAATACTCGAAATTCACATGTTTGGTCACATCAGAACCCCCATGCAACGAGAACGACTCAGTCGCAGCATAGATTTTCTGAGAATGTGTGGTGTGGCCTAATTGGTGACAAACTGATTGGACCCCACTTTTTCGAATCAAGATTGACTGGAGAGATCTATGGCAATTTTCTACAAAATGAGCTGCCTGGTTACTTGGAAAACAGGAACGTGAATGAGAGGGGACTGATCTTTCAACATGATGGAGCGCCGCCCCATTTTTCCTTAGCTGTCCGAAATCATCTTGACACAAGGTATCCAAACAGGTGGATAGGTCGTGGAGGTCCCTATGCTTGGCCCCCCAGGTCGCCTGACCTAACACCAGTAGATTATTTCTTGTGGGGTTACATGAAAGCCATTGTTTATCAAGATGAAGTGGACACAGGTGAGGAGCTGAGACGCAGAATTTTCGCGGCAGCTGACCAAATAAGAGGCAACCCTGAGGCGATCAGTAGGGCAACCGAAGATTTAATGAAAAGGTCAAGGAAATGTCTCGAGTTTGATGGCGGCCTGTTTGAACATCGTCTTCACTGAACTGAATTTTTTTTCCAACATGTTTTGATGTTTTTCTTTATGTTTCATTTATGTACTTTTGTTTGGAAAAAAATATAATTTCTCCGTTGAGTTGTCTTTTTTTTTTGATTTTCACTTATGTTTAGCTAACAAAAATCTAGAATGGTGCCTAATGATACCTGAATCAGTAGAAAAAACGAATTTATTTGAAATAAATACAAAATACGTACCTTTTAGGAAATCACATATGATTTGTCGAAAATTACGAACAAACATGATTTGAAATCCTAAAAGCAATCAAAGTCTACCTATCTTTTCTCGTTTCAGTTGATGGTGCCAAACATTTTTTTTTGCCAGAATAGTAGCTATTCTCATGTAGTTTTCTCAGATGGCATAAACATTTAAATAAAATGCATACAGGGTGATCTTTTTAACAAAACCCAAGGTGGTCAGAAAATTATGTACGCCACTGCATTTTTTCGAATCGGCGGGAAATGCAGTGCATTGAGTGTCATTGACAGAGCATACCTACAAAATTTCATTCAATTCCATCAATTCGTTCAAAAGATACTGATCATCAAAAATTTCGACAAAATACATGAATCACCCTGTAACATCGAAACGAAGGGCCTCACAAAAATTTCAATACCGGATCCTGAATCGCCTTGAAAAAATACACCTACCATTCGGCTATGTCGGTTTGCTGATGAAACACCCTGTATATATAAGAGTATTGATAAAAAAAGTATAAAGTGAAATAAAAACTTCCAATAATGAGTTTTTCAGGATATTTCATGAACCAAGTGTCTCAAGTTAGACGCCCTCGTGGCGCAGGTTGCTAGGTACCAGCCTGCTAAGCGAGAGGTCCCGTGTTCGATTCCTGGGCGAGCCAAGTTGACTTTGTCTGGAAATTTTGTAAATATTGAATGATGGGAAAATGAATGTGCAAATGGCCTGAGATGCCGCAGCCAATAATATTAAATTGGCTTAAAGTGTCTCAAGTCAAATCTCTTGGTATTAAATTATTGAGCATTAAAATGCAAAATTCTCTGGCAGTGTACTTCTGAAAAGCACTAAGTTTTCTCTTAAATCAATGGTGGCAGAGAGATGCCTCTGGTGGTGACTTATCTCACTAAGTAGCAAATATGGTTATAACAAGAACTTAAGTTTTGGACCAAATTATAAAAGTGTCTGTATATGTTAGGGTCAGTAGGTATGGCGGCACTTGGGCCAGACAGTGACGTCACATTTCACATCTCGCCTTGTTATGTAACCTGTAAACATTCCAAAGGTCAATGACCTTCCAAGGTGATTGACCTGTTATTTCTAGGAAACTTTGGCCAGACAGTGACGTCACATTTCACATCTCGCCTTGTTATGTAACCTGCATTCCAAGGTCATTGACCTGTCTAGGAAACTTTGGCCAGACCACCCCACCCCCCTTGTGGGCGTGGCCCAAGATGGCGTCCAAGATGGCTTCCAATGTAACCTGCATTCTAAGGTCATTGACCTGTTATGTCTAGGAAACTTTGGCCAGACAGTGACGTCACACGACTTGGGCCAGACAGTCACATGCAAACATTCCAAAGTGTCTAACCTATTACTTCAAATTATTATATTTTGAAAAAAACCATTTGGAGCAGGTGAGTTTCGAACCCCGGGCACTCAGACGGGAGGCAACGATGCTAACCACTGAGCTAAGCAGACGCTTATTAATTTACTGTTTTAGGCTGGTATATATATACGACTTTTAATTACAAACAAACCATACATGTAACAATTAAAGTTTTTGTTATTATTAGACAATTAAGTGATTTACAAAATAAGAATTAATATGTGTTTATGTTATATAAATATTAACCATAAAGCAAATGACTCTGGACGTAATAATTAGATTTGTGTTTCGAGCCGCGCTTCTTGTTTTACGTCACTCCAACCTTTAGAGCCGACAAATGAGAGTGAGGTTGATAAGCGAGAATAATGGTATTGGTCGAGGACTCCATGATTTAAAGTTACGCCCCCCATTAAAACAAACCATTCATAAAGCTTTTGTTATTAGACATAAGACATAATAATTAATATGTTTAATATTAGACAGACTATTAGATTTCGCATAGAAATTAGCCGAACGCCACAATTGTTATATGGGTAGGTTCTAAAAATAACACACAGAGGTCGTTGGCAAACAAAAGAAGGAAGTTCAGAAACAAAATAGACAACAGGTTCAAATAGGAAACCAAACTTAAATATCGTAGAGACAATAGAGGTCGCTGGAAAAACAAAGAAGGAAGCTCAGAAACAAAATGGACAACAGGTTCAACTCTTAAAAATAGGAACTAGCCTTATGTGTGGGCGCGGCAAGTAGTTGATTTTATTTTGAAAGAGATACAGGTTCGATTCCTGATATATGCTCCGTGATATGGTAGCGTCAAATACAAAGAGGTACTGAATAACTAAACAGTAAGCTTAGAAACAATGGTTGGTTACATGTTCAATTCCTTTCTAACCCCACGTGTTTAGTGTCATGTTACTCGTCTAAGTAAGCAGAATTAAAAAATGGCGACTAAAATAAGATAAAAAACTTAAAACCCTTATCGCGGAAGATCCGTGAGATGTACGATAGAACCAACACATGCACGGTGTTAAGGAGGTCAAATCAAAGTGGAATATACAATAAAATGGCCACTTCCGGTCTAAACTTTAAATCCTTATATCTTTTCAACGGAAAGTGATAGAAATGAACTGACTTTAAAAATATATCGTTTCATAACAAGCTCTACAAGAAAATGAGATAAAAAACTTTAAACCCTTATCGCGGAAGATCCGTGAGATGTACGAGAGAACCAACACATGCACGGTGTTAAGGAGGTCAAATCAGAGTGGAATATACAATAAAATGGCCACTTCCGGTCTAAACTTTAAATCCTTATATCTTTTCAACGACAAGTGATAGAAATGAACTGACTTTAAAAATATATCGTTTCATAACAAGCTCTACAAGAAAATGAGATAAAAAACTTCAAACCCTTATCGCGGAAGATCCGTGAGATGTACGATAGAACCAACACATGCACGGTGTTAAGGAGGCCAAATCAAATTGGAATATACAATAAAATGGCCACTTCCGGTCTAAACTTTAAATCGTTATATCTTTTCAATGGAAAGTGATAGAAAGGAACTGACTTTAAAAATATATCGTTTCATAACAAGCTCTACAAGAAAATGAGATAAAAAACTTTAAACCCTTATCGCGGAAGATCCGTGAGATGTACGATAGAACCAATACATGCACGGTGTTAAGGAGGCCAAATCAAATTGGAATATACAATAAAATGGCCACTTCCGGTCTAAACGTTAAATCGTTATATCTTTTGAACGGAAAGTGATAGAAAGGAGCCGACTTCAAAAATGTATGTTTCGTAACAAGGTCTACAAGAAACTGAGATAAAAAACTTAAAACCCTTATCGCGGAAGATCGGCGAGACGTACAATAGAACTTTAAATAGAGAATCGGTAGCGAATTTTTATAAAAGTTATTTGGTGTAAATTATTTTATTAGAAAATTGAAATACATGTTTTTTATATCGTAAACCCACCAAATTTGTTTCTTAGACAACGGTTTAAGGTTAGAAATAAAACACTCGATTGGAATACAATTAATTTATTAGGAGTAATAAGATTTACATACAAAATATTACATAATGGCTCTTACAATACCAGTTAGAGGTTTATATTCAAATACACAATCATGAATAATTAAACAGTAGGCCCTAGTTCTCGGAGCAAAATTGTCTTTACTCATAAACTCCACTTTGATGTCGACTGTTGAAGACTTGATTGATTCATTCTGGTGTTGACAATCGATTACAAATAGAGCTCGATCTTTAAACTCATCATAATTTAAAAGAGGCTCCGACATGTTTTTATAGTAAAAACTTTTTTGAAAATCTGTATACATCTGGTAGGCTTCAACGTATTTTGATCTTTCGAAATCCATATTCATAGCTTCATAAGGGTAGCATTCTGAATTTAGGAACACTCGTAGATCTACCATACCGATGTTATCGAAGAAGTCACCTTTTTTGCTTATGTTATCTTTCCGATCTGTTTGAAACGCTATAATCACATATCTAGGTCTTTCCAAGTTGGTTGCAGTTTTAACAGCCCACACATCTCTGTTTATATCTCTGAGTGATGGTAGCTCATATATATCCCATTTCCGATATGCGAGAAATATAGATGTGTCTTTTGCTATTTTATCCATCAGTTCCAGCTTCATTTGATCGTTTGGAAATACATGTTTTGCTTTTAAAAACATGTTGGTTACAGTTATCTTAGATCTTGCTGTACCTGTGCTGTAATAGCAGTTGGAATCATTTCGAGCTCTTGTAAATCGGAAAGTATGTTTACCACAGAGAACTCCTTTAAAGTGATGAAAGAAACTGAAGAGGAACCAAAGAGGTAGGAGCAAGTGAAACTTGTTATCGTTTAAGGTGATGTGATCTGATGATACATTCAACCCAGCATTGCTAAGAGATTTTGCTTCATTCTTACTAAACGAAAGCAGAGTTTTGATGTTTGTTGTGGTGTATGGATCTCGTACTCGCTCCACTTCCTTGTTATTTAATTCATATATCATTGATTCAAACAGAGCTACTCCTCCGTTATTTGACATGTGGCAGACACCAGTAGCATTTTGTACTGCTAGAGGTTCCAGAGCACCTTCGATGATTAGAGCTGACTCTGCTAGACATACGAATGCATCTTGCTGATTGATGTTTATTTCAACTTCATCGCTGTTACCAAACGATTTAGTTGATGAATAGTAAGACCTAAGTTCTTCTCGATCAATGGAGTCGTCAAACTTGGGGTCTTTGAATATTTCTAGTTTTGATGACATGATAACCAAGACTTTTAAGGAATTCAATATTATCGGAACGAAGTGTATGCTTCAAAGGAGCTGGTTGTACTAAATTTGTTTTGGTAGATTCGCTTGCTTTTATATCTTTAAAGACTAGCATTCTAGGCAATCTTTTTAAGCTCTAAGCGAACAGACACCTCTTCACCTTGAAAGTTTACAGGAACTGAATCTTGATCCACGATGTCGATGCTTATATTTGAAATCTCTCGTTTGTTTACTGGTAAATAAATTAGATTCTTAGGTTCTATATCGATTGCATAACCAGGATCGACCATCGGTGCAAACTCATATAACGTATGTGAAGGTTTTCCATTATAGTAAGAACCAGACACAATATTAGTTTCTATACGAATCTGTTTAACATCCACTATTTCAACAGGTAAATCAGATTCATGGAAGACACCTGGTTGAAGAACTTGCTTTGAAAATCCCAGCATTCGCCCAATCGAATCATCAGATTCAAAACTGATACTTGTGAAACACTTTATTTCACATCTAATGGTGTTGGGATTAGGTCTTAGAATCAAAGCTAGCTGCTTTTGTTCACGTGTTGCTGTAGCACCAACAAGTTCATTTTGAAGCAAGTTTTCCAAATGTGTTATTTCATATGCACCAGTAGGTATCGTGATGATTCTCCAAGCAGCTCCTTCTTTTACATAAAATTTATTTTTACCTTTATATATGTTAGATATGTTGTTGTATGTGTGAAAACCTCTCAAAGCAACTGCATAACTACCACCTGGATCCAATTCAATTGGAGGATCGTAGTCTGTTGACAGATGACAACTTCGATCTTTCAACGTGAAGGTTTGCGACATGACTGAAACACAGATACTACCGTTTAAGGCTTTTATTTAAAAATTTTAAACATAAATGACCACAATTATAAGTATTATATTTCTGATACACATCATGATTGTACATTAGAGTAGAGTCTTTAAGGTAACGCTGCAGCTCAACTGGTGGCTTCAAGTTTCCATATGAGTCAAAGTACACGGCTGTGTCACCACGTTTCTTAACTGCAACCCAATGACTGCCAGGTTCCTTGTTTGTTTGCAAATTCATGATAAGTGATTCATTCTTGCGTGGCCCATTCGATGGCAAAGTATCTCGCATGTATACACCTCTAAAATATGGAATTTTCATTTTACCAGCAAATTTCACAAGGTCTTCATTTGTTAGAGGTCTTGCTGGTAAACATCTTACTCGTTTTTTGGTTTCTGCAAATACAACCCATAACCGCTACGCTGCTTCTTCAGATATAATCCTTTACCGAGTCTCTTATACTTTGGTTTTAATTTCAAACCATTACCTCTCTTACCCATAGCAATAGCCTCCATCGTTTTGTTATGCCGTTCTTCTTCTTCTAGTTTTTGTTTGGCTGATTTGGCATCGTTAACTGCTTTAGCAATGCCTGCAGCACCGCCACCCAGAGCACCTAGCGCTGACAGGCCACCAAAAATTAAAGGTAGTAGTGGAAGGAAGCCTCCGCTTTTAGGTATTGGAATAACTCGCGGTTTCAGCACATTCTTACGCCCACCAATCTGTTTAACAATTGCGTGAGCGATATCAAACACGGCATTCTCTGATGGAATAAGATTTCTGTCTTTTATAACTTTTCCAATCAGACTAAGAATGTTTTTAAAGGGAACTTTTTTCCTCGGTTTTGAGGTGATTACATCAAGACCCATTCCAAGCTTTCTTTTAACTTTCATAGTGTTTGTAACACCCCAAGCAGCTAACTTTTCGCCAAAACTCGCGTCCTTTGACTTGACTCTCTCCCAAGCTCGATTCTCCAACACTTCGTCGGCTCGATGCCTATCACTTAACTCTTTTGATTGAGAGTAAGCGATGTCGTGGTCTCGACAAGCACGATCTAAAGGATTGATACCTTGATCACCTCTAGCAAGACGTTCTTTAAGTTTAGTACCCGGGCCACAAAATTGATAACCAGGAACGTGCAGCTCAACAGGTAGCTTGTTAATAGCTGTGTTTACAAGACCTTCACCCTGTGACACCAACATTGATACTAACTGTGTGATCCGCTTACATGTCTATATTTATATACATACTCGAAAAATATAGTTTAGTTCCAGTCAAGATGCACACCATCAAACACGCTTCTGTCTTACCTATTACAAATATAGACGATGTTGTTGATACAGCAGAACAACAACTAAGGCATGGTCCTCTCTTCCCAAACACAGTTAGAGGTATCATATGTGGTCCTAGTGGGTGTGGTAAAACAAATGTTATGTTAAGTTTATTGTTTGAACCGAACGGCTTAAAGTTTGATAACGTGTATGTGTATTCAAAGTCTCTGTATCAACCTAAATATAAGATGTTACAAAGGGTGTTGGATGCTACAAAAAGTGTTGGTTATTATCCATATAGTGAAAACGATGAAATATTAGATCCAGCAGAAGCCCAGGAGAACTCGGTGTTTATATTCGATGATGTGGCTTGTGACAAACAAGATAAAATGAGAGCATACTTTAGTATGGGGAGACATAAGAATATTGATTCATTCTATCTCTGTCAAACATATACTCGAATACCCAAACATCTGATACGTGATAACGCTAACGTTTTGATTCTCTTTAAACAAGATGAAACGAACTTAAAACACATCTATGACGATCATGTGACCACTGATATGGAGTTTAAACAATTTAAAAATATATGTTGTCAATGCTGGAATGGTAATAAGTATGGTGTGTTGGTGATTGTAAAAGAAAACGAAGTCCACAGAGGGAGATATAGAAAAGGATTCGATAGCTACATATTAATCTAATGGTCTACAACCAACAACAACAAAGAGATGTCTAGCAGGACAACCAACCAGCTAACAAGACAGACAACCTGTCTAAAACAACCTGTCTAAAACAACTTGTCTAAAACAACTTGTCTAAAACAACCTGTCTAAAACAACTTGTCTAAAACAACCTGTCTAAAACAACTTGTCTAAAACAACCTGTCTAAAACAACCTGTCTAACAACCTGTCTAACAACCTGTCTAACAACCTGTCTAACAACCTGTCTAACAACCTGTCTAACAACCGGGTCTACCTGTTGTGTTAGATACCTAACACTAGATAGGCAGACATACAACCAATTCAAAGCTAGTACACCTTAAACCACCGAACTGTTTGCATCTCTTAACACGAAACAAATAACTTTAGCAAGATGGAGGTGATGAGTAACCAAGAGAGAAAAATCAAGAAAAAGATTTTACAACTTGCTGAAAACATTCGAAAAAAACATTTAATGCTTAAGCTTGGTAGAGCTGAGAATGATGAAGCCCTGCAGCGTTTATATAAACCACTTGTTGACCCACTGAGTGAAATATCTAAAAATACATCAACGCTTAAACTGCAGTCACCAGCTGAACAAATCAAAGAAGAAGCGGTACCAGAAAAGAAACCCAAAGTTGAGTTCCTTAAAGACCATGAAGTTTTTGAAGCCGAACCAGAAGTAGAGACAAGTTTTGATGAGGATATCCCAACATTTGAAGAGCTTGAGGCAGATCTACAAACTGTCACAAACAACCCAGCATATCAAGAATTTTTGGAGCAATATCCTGAACGAGTTCGATATTATGTAGACAAGTATTTTACTGAACCACCGAGGCTTGCTACTATTGATCAAACGTATGGTGCTCGCTACGCTAAAGATACTGGTAGTTGGAGTCTTGGCAATAAACACTTGGACTTTACTGATAATGACATTCGACTAGGTCAAAGGAGATATCCGCAAACACAAGGTCTGCTAGAATTGATATTTATGAAAACACCTAGAGGGTATACCTATGACGATCTTCAACACTATAGAGATATTCTAGAAGCAACTAGTGTTCATAAAATGAACTACGATCCCAACGCACGAACCAAGGGTTGTTCCTCGGAAAAGTATCTTACTCTAATAAAACCAGTTATAAACCCAAGAGGACGAAGATCCTCAACTCCTCAAGGTTTTGGTTACGACACACATCATAACGCAGAACAAAAAACTGAACCTAGAGCTCAGAATGTAAGCAGCAACACTAACAACTATATGATACAAAATAACAAACAAATAGAATATGTCTATTGGGATGACATAAATGAGTTGGTTGATAGACTTAGACTTTTAGTAGCTTCCCAAGCTGCTGGTAATAATACTCATAACAATGAAATTCAGTCAATCATTGAAGAACTGAAGGAGGTTGGTGTTATCGCCTAATATACCTACATATATCACAGATATACCTACCTTAGTGCTTAGTATAAAAATGTCTATCGATAAGTTCGGACGTTCCCAATCCAATAAAGGTTCTAAGTTTAAAATTATTGAAAGAGAGATTTTCCCAAGAACTGATAGTGGTGATTTTGATTTGCAAAGCCATAGATTGTGTAACATCGCTGATCCAGTCGATGCAACAGATGGTGTAAATAAAAAATTTGTTGATGTATGGATAGACGACTATCAGAAGAACAAAGATGAGGTAAAACAAAGAATCATTGCCATCTTACTTGAAGCTGTACACAAACCTGAGTTGGAAGTTTTAAAAAACGAATTTGAAAATAAATTGAAAATTTTAGCTAAGGACATAACTGCTCAAGTTTTAAAAGACATTGATCTGTCAAAGAATAACAAGTTAAAGAAGAAGTTGGGTGAAATAGACAACAAACTAAAAGATTTACATAACAAGTGGATACTCTTAAATCCATCATCACCATGAAACGGAAAATAGTTGAACCATCTGATGCTAAGAAGCAAGTAATAAATGAGTTATACACACCAGCACGAATCAACTTCAAACGTAGACGTACCATAATTAAAGGTTTAAATGACTTGTGGCAGATTGATTTGGCAGAGTTTCAAGACTATCATCGCGAAAACTCTGGTTACAAATACATTTTAGTGGTTATCAATTGTTTTTCAAAATATGTGTGGACTCGTCCGCTTAAATCTAAAAATGCTGAAGAGGTGACTAAAGCTATGGCTGATATTTTAGCTAATAGTACAACGCCCTCTAACGTTCAATCTGATCTTGGTAAGGAGTTTTATAACTCAAAATTTAACGCCTTAATGAAAAAATATAACATCAATCACTACAGCACTTATAGTGTGAAGAAGGCTGCAATGGTGGAAAGAGTTATACGTACCTTGAAAGAGAAGATATATAAAAATTTCAACTTGATTGGCTCCTACACGTGGTTTAATACACTACCTGGTGTCACTGCTACTTACAACGCTACTGTTCATCGAACAACTGGTGTAAAACCTTAAGATGTTAACAAGAAAAATGAAAAAGCTATTCTGAAACAAGTTTACTCAAATCTGAAAGTGTTTAACAAAAATAAATTTAAAGTGGGTGATGTTGTACGTATAAGTAAAGCAAAAGCTCAATTTGAAAAGGGGTATACACCTCGCTGGTCAACAGAATTATTCAAGATTGTTAGTGTTCATTTCACAAATCCAGTAACATACTTTCTTGAAGACATGCAAGGCAAGCCTATCAGTGGAGGATTTTACGAGGAAGAACTACAAAAGACTAAACAAACAGACATCTATCTGGTTGAACGCATCTTGAGGAAGAAAGGCAAGAAACTCTATGTAAAATGGTTGAGTTTTGATAAATCTCAGAATTCTTGGATAAATTCAGATGATGTTAAATAAGCTTATATATTTAATGTATTAATGTACTTAGAATAAAATAAAAGTCTTTATTAAAATAATGTTATTTTATTTTTTCATCTGGTTACATACAATTAAGCTAAGTGAACAATTACAATTTATGTCGTAAATCAATAATATCCTGAATAAACTTCTCCTGAGGTACATCTGCTATCTGTAGATCGTTTCTATTCGTCTTGAGGTATTTTACTTCGGTCTTTATTCTGTTAAAGAGATTTACAGAATTTGGATCATACAACATGTTTAAAACTACTTCGGAATCGGGGTGTTTATTTTTAAAGTTCTTGACAGCTCTTTTAAAACTTTTCTTCTGAGTCATTACAGCATGATATGGATAGGTAGCATCCTTCTCATTTCTTGAAAGCAAACCAAAAACACAAAGTTTTCCAGGGTTGCTTGGTTTTGGAGATATATCTTCTAAATGTTCTGTGATTTTAGCATTTGTTTCTCGCATACGCTGCACTTCATCATCTATCTCCATTAATTTCACTTCAATTTCTTTGAGGTTATCCTTGTATTTTTGATTAAATTCACTTACGAAAAAATCAAAAATAATTTGGTTGCACTTTTCATAGAAACTATTGGATATCCAACAGGCTAAATTTAATATCAAATCTTTACAGACATATGTACCAGATATCAAGTTGTTTTCAGTCTGTGTTCCACCAAAGTCCACCAAGTATGTAGCGGTTGTAGGTGTTAGTTGAGATGTTGCTTCCGGCACATCTAGGGGGCCGGAATTCCGGCCCCCTAGATGTGACTCTAAGTGGACACCTTCGGTTGAAATATTTAGGGTATCGGTATTCCGGCTACCTAACTGTTTCTTTAGCCGACCGTTGTAATAGACAATCAACTCTTTAGTTTTCTTATTTTCCAGCCAATGTCTGAATCTTTTCTCACCATCTTTACACAGCTTAGTCGCATTAAAATAACCAGGGTTTTTATCAATAATTAATTGAAAGTCTCCAAATAAACCATACCAGAAGTTGTCTTTAATTTGCTGGTAGCACACATCATTTAATGTAGCCATTTTAAACACACTACTAAACACTTGGATACGTTAGAGTTAACTGAAGCACGTCTTACCTCTACGACAACTAAATTTTGAATGAGTTTGACAGTGTGTAGTGAACAATTTATAGATGTTGCTACCACTACGGTTTGAAGCTGTATTTATTAATATTTATTTCCAACCACATTAACTGTTCCAACATCCATCCGCTTTCAGCTTCTGCAAACTCCAAAGCTTTTGTGTAAATTTCGTCGACGAATTCTTGTTATATACTTTCAAAATTAGTTGACACTGTAACATTTTTATTTTTAGTATTAAATGACTTCATTTCTTTTTTATTTCGACTTTGGAGTACATACAAACCAAACAATTCTAAATTCATTTTAATTTCATTATGCTTAGCTAAAGCAGCTTCCATCAGATGAAACACTTTATGTCTTATTGTTTCCATAAACTGTTTAATATCAATACCTTTTTCGTATATACGATAGGTAGCCATTCTGTTTTTAAAAGCTTGAGTTAACATCTGCACTTGTTCAACTTGCCATGGTTCACATACTTTTGATTTATGAATTTCACTACGTAAATGCCCAGAGAAAGCACTCTTTTTCACTTGTAACTACGCCATACTTAACAAATAAGTATTTGTTTGAAATTCTCAACCTTTTATACAAAAAAAATTCTAGAGTTTTATCTTTTTCATACGACTTTAAGGTCATTCAACGGAAATAAAACCACAAACAGGAAATATGAACTGCTCACAAGGTTATTTCAACAGCTGCAAGGAAACTATGTTGGCTAACAAGGTCAATTTCGGGAAAATAAAATCAACTACTTGCCGCGCCCACACATAAGGCTAGTTCCTATTTTTAAGAGTTGAACCTGTTGTCCATTTTGTTTCTGAGCTTCCTTCTTTGTTTTGCCAGCGACCTCTATTGTCTCTACGATATTTAAGTTTGGTTTCCTATTTGAACCTGTTGTCTATTTTGTTTCTGAACTTCCTTCTTTTGTTTGCCAACGACCTCTGTGTGTTATTTTTAGAACCTACCCATATAACAATTGTGGCGTTCGGCTAATTTCTATGCGAAATCTAATAGTCTGTCTAATATTAAACATATTAATTATTATGTCTTATGTCTAATAACAAAAGCTTTATGAATGGTTTGTTTTAATGTGGGGCGTAACTTTAAATCATGGAGTCCTTGACCAATACCATTATTCTCGCTTATCAACCTCACTCTCATTTGTCGGCTCTAAAGGTTGGAGTGACGTAAAACAAGAAGCGCGGCTCGAAACACAAATCTAATTATTACGTCCAGAGTCATTTGCTTTACGGTTAATATTTATATAACATAAACACATATTAATTCTTATTTTGTAAATCACTTAATTGTCTAATAATAACAAAAACTTTAATTGTTACATGTATGGTTTGTTTGTAATTAAAAGTCGTATATATATACCAGCCTAAAACAGTAAATTAATAAGCGTCTGCTTAGCTCAGTGGTTAGCATCGTTGCCTCCCGTCTGAGTGCCCGGGGTTCGAAACTCACCTGCTCCAAATGGTTTTTTTCAAAATATAATAATTTGAAGTAATAGGTTAGACACTTTGGAATGTTTGCATGTGACTGTCTGGCCCAAGTCGTGTGACGTCACTGTCTGGTCTAAGTTTCCTAGACAGGTCAATGACCTTAGAATGCAGGTTACATTGGAAGCCATCTTGGACGCCATCTTGGGCCACGCCCACAAGGGGGTGGGGTGGTCTGGCCAAAGTTTCCTAGACAGGTCAATGACCTTGGAATGCAGGTTACATAACAAGGCGAGATGTGAAATGTGACGTCACTGTCTGGCCAAAGTTTCCTAGAAATAACAGGTCAATCACCTTGGAAGGTCATTGACCTTTGGAATGTTTACAGGTTACATAACAAGGCGAGATGTGAAATGTGACGTCACTGTCTGGCCAGAGTGGCGCCCTACCTACTAGGGTCATTTGGCAGACGAATATAAGGAATAAGATGTTGCTTTAGAATATGCCTAAATACATGTACAAGCTTATACTTCTCTGTATGGGGTATTGTAAGACTAATGTAAACAGATAAATCAGAATAGATAAATAAATACACGACGAGAGAAAAAAATAGTTCGGACCAAACAGAAATACGATTTGATCTTCCTACTTTAATAATAATAATAATAATAATAATAATAATAATAATAATATTTGCTGTTTAACATGTCACCTTTCTAAAATTTAAAACGTTGAGGTGCTCATAATTTTTTCGAATTCAAAACTGATTTTAGCCGGCTGTAAATTATCAATACCAACAACAAGATTTTACTAAAATCAATATTTTACATATTGTGCTATTTGATTTACGTACGATTTTACCTTGCTGAGCTTTTTTTCAGTTATAAAAACTTATATGAAAGTTTAAGTTAATTTGCTTAGCATTCTAATTAGCTTTTCTAAATAAATTATGAAACATCGTTTTAAAAATAATACAAACTAAATTAATGTTCTTCAATAGAAACATTACATAAAAGTAATTGTTTGCATAATCACAAACTTTGTTAACATGTAAAGCAAATATAGGAAAAACTATTAGACGGATACATGTTAAAAAAAAGCAATATATTGTAAAATCTCCCAAACAAAAAATTACATAGCTATCTCAAAAACCGCAGCGTAAAATATTTTGTAGGAGAGCAGTTTTGTGAGGCATTCTATGTTTACTTCTTTACATACAAATAAATTAACTGAATTTAATGTGACAACTTTGTAAAAAAAGAAACATTATCTTTACTATTATATTAGCGATTTACTTAAGTACGTGACACAATATTTAAAGATTCAAGTTATAGTAGAAACATTGATAACCTTAGAAGTCAAAGGATGCCTAAGAATCAACGGCGTTCGCAAATGGTGGCAGCGCACGAGATTCGATTTACAGATATATAAAACGCAAATACGTCATGTTTATATCAACACAACACAAAAAAGTCTGGGCTCAACAAATGCGTTATTGCAACTAATTTTCATAAAAATGTTTGTATTAGCAAATATGTCTCTTAAATGCAAGTACTCATCAATTCGGTTACCGGTATAACTTATATAGTAGAAACAATGTACCATATTTTATCATAATAACTTACTGTTTGAAAATGTATGTCCAAAAATTCTCCGAAAATAAACTTAAAATATTTCCGACTAGTGACGGGCATCGTCGTTACTTTTCAATGCTCGTATGTAATCACTACTTTCGGACCCACTATTCGTTACATTGTATTCGTTACAAAGTAATCATTAAGGGTTTGTAGGTTCTATAGTAGACCCGATACTAATATCAAGTATTTAGTTTGCCTGCTACACATTACCGTATACCGATCTGTTACGCTCCACTCCATGGGCGTAGCTAGCCTCAGTTTTCAGGGGGGACGCGGCTCCAGGTGTACGTTGGACTAATAAAGTATATGTAAATATATGTTTTCTATTTTTTTAATAGAATCTATCAAGGCGGCCCGCGGTACATCAGGGGGGTGGGCAGGTCGCCGCTGCCACCCCCCCTGGCACCTCCAATGCTCCACTCCGTCCAGGAACATTTAGTTAATTCCGTAGCTACTGTACTTATTTATTATTTACTATAAACTAACGATAAAGCATAGCGAAACAGTGCCTTCTATGATTAGTCAATAACTAAATACAATCGGCTAACAATGAATAGTCACTTTTCAACAACATCAATAAATGAAATGTGGGAAGTCCCAACCTTTTCATTTACAGTACATAATATTTTATTTAAAGAAAAACCTACACTTAAATACGATCGAATTAGCATTGCCTCCCTCGTTTGGTGCTTCATGTATATTACATTTCACTAAAAAAATAAAAAATCCCGAAGCAAAAAAAAATTAAAATGTGAAAATCCTCAAACTAAAGAGAATGTACGCACACTTACTTCAAAAATATTTTTTTTGTATCGATTACAAGCTGTTCAATCATTATTTTGTGCACGCATACATCCATTCTGAGGTTTAAACTAATGCAAATATTTAGAATTTTTTGCAACGCCTATATTTTTACTAAAAACCTGGATATAAATATAACAAAATCTTTTTGGAGTTAATAGATTTTTTAATATGTTTCATCAACACACCACGAGGGCTTACAGCCTAAATACTATCGTACCGTGGGTGTCGACAAGGAGGAAAGAGGCAACTTGTTAATTCTGGACTTGAAGGTTGGGGGGTTCCGCTGAGAAAGAAAAACATGTGCCGAAAAGGAATTCCACAGCTTGGAAGTCCTCGGAACAAAAGAGCAGGTATAACAAGATGTTCTATGTCTGGTGGCCTGGACAGTAACAGGGTGCATTCGCTCTGTTCCACTGATAGATCTGTTTGGGGCAGCATGTGGAGGAACTATGTAAGAAAGCTCCTCTGAGCAGTAACCGTAGAGATATCTATAAAAGAGAGAGAGGTCACCAACGGCACGTCGGTGGGCAAGGGATGGCAGCCTTTGGGTGAGGG
The DNA here is from genome assembly GCA_964006375.1 of Tillus elongatus. NCBI lineage: Eukaryota > Metazoa > Arthropoda > Insecta > Coleoptera > Cleridae > Tillus > Tillus elongatus. Next base: position 171,655,415 of record OZ023263.1, on the reverse strand, counting down.
TAGGGTCTCCGATGAGACGTATAGCTCTCTTCTGAATTTTAAAAATTCGCACCCTTACATCCGGTAGGGGCCATTTTCTCCTGCAGCTTTCCGTTGGCTCCCGCGACGTTCTAAAAAACCCGTTTCTTCGACCTCGTGTCGCTCCTCCATGATGGATCTCTTTAACGCTAATACCTGCGCTCATCACGTCCGCCTCGCCCACTTTTTATATCATCAAAATCCTAAAATTTTCAACGAAATTAGTCACATTCACCCGTTTACTGTCAACAATTGAAACTTTTATCTTTTTTCCCTCAGGGCTCGTCCGCATCTTTGCCGCCCCGATAACACTGCAGCCCTTGGTTTATTGTGCATTCCCTTAGTCTTTCTACTCCACCCATTCCAAAATCACTGTGCCTTGAACTAGTCTGCACAGCGATTGGTAGGGTGAAGTTTAATATTGCTCTGTCTCCAGTCTAGACTGACCGTAGATCAGTTGTCTTTTGCGGTCCAAAGTTTTACACTCGCACAAGATGTGCTGGGCTGATTCATCCCCCTCGCCGCAGAGTCTGCATGCGAGTTCGCCCTCGAACCGCTCCATTTTATGCAAGTGTTTCTTGAAGGCCATGTGTCCCGTCAAGAGACCTGTTATGTTTCTGAGCTGTCCTCTGCTAAGAGTTAGCAGCTCCGCAGCTCTCTTTGAACTGAGTTCGTCAATTACTGACTTCCCATGTCTGAGCCCTGGACAGTCTGCTTAGTACACCTGGTGTTCGTCTCTGACCCAAAACTTAATGGTTCCCCGGCAGTGCTCTTTGTCACGCCCAGAACCCGTTCTAGTCACATAAATGGTTCTGCTGACTTTCTTTTCGTGAGACTGTCTGCTTCTTTATTGCCTTTGACCCCCAAGTGACCCGGCACCCAGATGAAGGTGACCTCATTCTGTCCATCCAGGTCGCTCGTCTCGTCTCGACACTCACTTACCACCCAACTTTACCCGTGGGCTACTTACAATCTGTAGGGCTGCCTGGCTGTCTGTGGCTATGAGGATCCGCTTATTGGTGTAGCCCCTCCTCTTGTTCTCCCGCACACAGTGCAGGATGGCGTACATTTGGGCCTGAAAGACTATTGTATGGGCTCAGAGGGAAATACTATGACTTACCCTCGGTCCTTCCGAATAAACACCTGCCCCCGTCCCAAGCTCCCCGCCGGATGTCCGTGAACCAGACGAGCGCGTCCCGTTGTAAGCCTGGCGTCTTCTCACGCCATGCCTCGCGGTCGGGGATTTCCACTGTAAAAATGTTTTCCTGCAAATTCGCGGGCTCTCGGAGTCTGATCTTATTTCAAGCATGGGCTCCTTCACGATCTCCTGAATTTTGCAGTGGCCCCTAAAGCCTGGGTTGATTTTCAGTCTACCATTGCAGGCTAGTCTGTATAGTCCTAGCCTGGCCTCCCTCATGATAACTAAGTGTTGGGCAGATCCAGCAACACCTCCATGGCGGCTGTTGGGGTTGTTGTCATGGTCCCTATGATTTCTAGGCAACGTATCCTTTGGATCTTGCCTAGTTTTTGTTTGGCACTGGATTGTGTCACCTTAGGCCACCAGACCAGTCCACGTATGTTAGAGATGGTCTGACCACCCTTGTGTACAGCCAGTGGGCCATACTAGGTCTTAGTCCCCACGGTTTTCCATATAGCCGCCTAGTGACGGCTAGCGTCATAACTGTTTTACGCAGTATTTTTTCAACGTGACCATTCCAGGTTAGCTAAGAGTGCCATGCAACCCCTCGATATTTTACCTCCCTGGCCATTGAGATGTTTCTACCGTATAGAGTGAGAGTTCTGTGGCTCTCCTACTTCCTCCTCCTCGTAAACCGTATGACCGTTGCTTTCTCGGCGTCCACCCCGAGCCCTTGGCCAACCGTTCACCTTTTCACCACTTTCAGTGCTGTCTTCATGCGCTCCCACACTGACTGTGTAACCTTTCCTCGGACTATGTTGACAATGTCGTCCGCATAGCCCTGTACTTCGTACCCCCTCTCGACAGCCTCCCTAGCAGGCCGTCCAGGACTAGGCACCAGAGCAGGGGAGACAGAACGCTCCCCTGCGGACACCCCGCCACGATCTCTGCCAGCAGAGACGCTCCCGCAAGTGAGGTGAACACCGCCCTCTCCCTGAGAATGTAACCGATCCATCTGCAGCAGGCCTCCTCTATTCCACGCTCCCTGTTCTCCAGCGTATTCTCCAGTTTCAGCACCAGTGGGTTCAGTGCTGTTTCTGTTCAGAATCCTGCTCTGTATGCATATTGTCCGCAGTGTAGGGGATATGCTTCCAGCACACCGCCGCTAATGTGCCGGTCCAGCAGTTTTTCCATTGTTTTTAGCAAGAAGGGCATGAGACTTATTGGCCTCAGGGACTTTGCCTGGTCTGTTGGACGCCCAGGTTTAGGAATGAATACAACCCTGGCCAGTCTCCATGCCCTCGGAATGTACCCCAGAACCAGGCCTGCCCTCATAATGAGAATAAGCTCCGGCGCCAGTATGTCCATACCCTGTTGGAGCATGATGGCCATTATGCCATCAAATCCCGGGGATTTGAATGGCTTGAAGCTGTTAATGGCCCATCTAATTTTGCTCCAAGTAACCACCTCTTTAGCGATTGTCCAATATACTCTAGATGCCCGCCTGTGCGGCGCCTCTATTTCTGGGTGTTCCCAGTCCGAAAGTGATTGGTTTATTATGTTACAGCCGGGGAAAGGCGTCTGGAGTAAAACTTCCATAGTTTCCTGCTCCGAGCTTGTAATGCCTCCCCTGGATGTTCTAAGGGAGCCTATGTTGGTCTGAGTACCCTAGAACAGGATCTTGAGTAGTCGAGCACTCTCGGATGTGTTCTTCACTTCCTCGCAGTGCCTCCTCCACGACTCCTTCCTGGCGTCCCTCGGTCTTTTGTTATGGCTCGTTGGGGTATGCCTATATTCATCCCATGTTCCCGACCTTTTGCCGCGTTAAACAGCTTACGAACCTGCGTCCCCCTTTGCCTGAGGTCCTCGTTCCACCACGGGACATTCCTGAAGAACGCCCTCATTTTCAGGGGCGTTATAGGCCGAGGTGATTGCGTCTTGCACTTGCGCTGCCGCAATCTGGAGGTCTATTGAATTGTCTATGGTATTCTTAGCCCCCCGCGGTTCCACTGCTAGGTCTGCCCTGTAGACTTTCAAGTCCCCCTTGCGAGGGTTCCGGTACCATAACGTTTGTCTTTCGACTTTGGCGATTTCAAACTGGATGTATCTGTGGTCTGGGCTACTCACTTCCCCAGACACAGCCCAGATCTTAACAAAGTCACCCAGAACCTGGGTGGAAACTGTTAGATCTAAAGCTTCCTCACTCCGTGTTGTGACGAAGGTCGGTTTATTACCTCTATTCAATAGTTCTAAATTAAATTTAATAAAGAATTGTAAAAGTGACTCACCTCTAGAATTTGTGTCCGAGATTCCCCACAACTCATGGTGCGCGTACGCATCCATGCCGATGATGATCTGCCATCCACCTGCTCTGCTACCCACCATCATCTGCTCCAATTTCCTGGGTGAAGGAGGATATGTGCTGTCCCCTGGCAGATAGGCCGATCCGGCAGTAATATCCCTCGGCCCATCCGCTCCTCCACATCGGATTTTGATCATTGCCAGGTCCCTGGAACAGAAATTCATTAAAGGCAGAAACTCTATCCCTTCGCTGACAAAAATGCTTCTCGCTGGATCTGCTATAGATAAGCTTTCCAGCAGCTCCGCCGAGTCCCTTGATCTCTCCTGTATAGGAGTACGGTAGTCCGGTCGTGGCTGCCCTACTGTATTGGAGGTTGTCCCATCAACCCCTGGTTGCTTCCCCAGCGGGCTAAATCTACCCCTTCCCAGACCCCAGAATGCCTTGAAGGAGGTTCCTTCAAGGGCCCTGTAAGACGCCTGGTCGATCGAGAAAGCTAGAGTCTGTCCTTTCTCGTCTGTCTTCCTGCTTAGAACCGACCAGTGTTGTGTCCCCAGTTCAGTGTTCTGGATCTTCAATCTACTGATCACCGTCTCCTGCGCGACGGTGTCAGGGATCCGTACGAGGACCTTACGTCTCTTCGGGAGTTCCTTGAGCTCGACGGCTGTCAAGTGCGCACCCTCCCAAATCTGACCGAGGCCCCAGATCGTTTTCGCAGCCAGTCTCGCGACTACGAGTCGGCACACGTTATATAGAAGATGCCTCCCGCAAGGCGCACCCTGTGGAACTAAAGCGGACTCCCCCCTTCCTGAAGAGAACCGACCGCAACTACCACCGCAGCCTGGATCACGTCCGCCTTCCCCTGGTCTAGCGTGACCTCAGGGTGGCGTCTGTCAATCACAGCCATCCAGAGGCCCTCCGGAACCTCCCTATACTAGCCTATTTGTGCCGGTATTCCGGCCCTGGTCCTTTTGTGACGTCGGTCTGTAGTAGGCGTGCTAGAGCCCGAGCGCGGCCTCTTCTGACTCGCACTCCCCTCTTGCGCCTTTACAGGTGCCTTGGCCCTTTTGGGACGTCTGCCTCTAGTAGGCGTGTTAGAGTCCGAGCGCGGCCTCTTCTCACTCGCATTCCCCTCCTGCGTCTTTACCGGTTTCTGGACCGTCCACGCCCTGGTCGCCATGTTTTGCGACCTCCGGAGCGTCTTTTTTTGCGCCCCGGAGACGCTTGGACTCCCGGGACAGTCCCTCTACCCCTGCAGTAGGGTCCACACTGGTGGACCCCAAAGTTTGCGGACCTCGCCGCCCTCCGGTGGGACCCAGCTTCCAGCTTGGGTGTCGGGGACAAGTCTGTGGCCGAAGATACCCCCCGATCCCACGTATCTACGTCGGTCCTGAGACCTCCAGAGTCCGCGGACGATGCCGCCCCCTGGCTAGTCTCCGTTTCCGGAATAGAGTCAAGGCACGAGTCCGTAGCCGATGCCACTCCTCGGGCCTCGTTCGTTTTGGTTTTATTTAAATTTCTCTTCTTCATGTTGTTCCCACTAGAATGGGGAAATACTGTCCACACCATCACAACCCCCTGCGTGGTGCAAAGCGGGTTACTCTGGAGGGTTGTCTGGTACTCCAGAGGTTCCGCTTACGACACCATCACCCTGGTGTCATCCATCCCTAGTGACGGGTCACGTGAGACCGTAGATTGGGGTGTTTTCTCGACCTCCACGTCTAGATCCGTCATGTTTCGTTATAAGCAAGGTCATCTCGTGCAGGATGCGGCTCTTCACCGCGCATGAAAGCTTCATCGAAAGCTTATGTTGTTGTTTTCGCTTCTTCAGCTTGCCCCCTGGAGTCCCTTGGTCCCCAATTCCTCGAGACCTACTTTTACCTTGCTGCTTTAGTGATAAAAGTAAAAAACAATTAATTTAATAAAATTATATATGTTTACATTTTTATAATATGTAGGTAAGAGTTGATAATTGTTTTCCCAAATGTCGAAGTAAACTTCAGATTTCCATAATCTCCTTATTTCTGACAGCTTGTGACATTAGAATATGAGCATTTTCCGCTTTTATTTTTTTTTCCTCAATTGCTTCAAATTTCCGTGAAAAGTTAAAAAAAATACATTTTTTTTATTGCAGATTAGATATATAATTTGAAATTACGTGTTTTTTCAGCAAATATATGTACTTATCGAAAAGATTTAGACAGTTTGTCCCAGACATTTTTTTTACTTTTTGGACTTTTTTGTCAAATATTTGTGACATGATATTAATTTTTAATTTAATAAGTTATTGTAAAAAATATTTGTGAATTCACGTGCAAACATTCTTATTGAAGTATTGTGAAAAATAATATTTATCAAACTGTCGTCTAAAAACTTTTGTGTTAATTTTCCTAAAGACATTTTTATAAAATTTTTGTATAAGATTACTTACTTACCAATCTTTGTAGAAAGGAATTGGCGAATTTTTGTGAAACAGATTGTTGCTGCAAATTTGTTGTTTCTGCCAAAAAGGTTTCTGTGAATAATTATATCTTGACAGGTGTAGGTTTTGTTTGCAATGCTTGGTTAGGTTCGTCGGTCAGGAAAGTCCAACCAATTTACAGGAAAATTTGCAGTTTGTGTTCGAGATATTTTTTGTAATTTTCAAACAATAAAGTTATTTCAATGAAATTTAGTACATGGTTTCTGCTATGTAGGTTATACTTTCTAGAAAATTCGATAATTTCATTAAAAACAGATTTAACATCAAAAACGTTTGAGAAATTAGCTATCATAACGCATTTTCTGCGTCCAAACCTATTCTGCATTATATCATATCATAACAATAATAAACTCACATGCTAAGATAGAGTGTATTACTGAAATAAACGCACTTTAGAACCTGCGTAATAAAAGAGATATTTTACCATTAAGACAGCAACATTTTACTCCAGTTTGTTCCACAGTTAATCCTCTCCAGCCTGTTTAATAAATTCGTTACAGAGAAACAATTAGCTGGGTTCGTTAATTTTAATTAGCATTTTAACGGTACCTGTTTAGGAATTCTACTGCCATGGTTATTCACACTTCATTGTCTGATATCAAATAGGGTTAGATTAAATGAATATTCTACCTTCAGAAGGCGTAGTCGGGGCTATCTTCCTGCCCTAATAGCATTTAACTAATTATACCTTACGTAACGCGTATGAAAACATTTCAGCCGCATTTTATGAAGAATCAAAGGTAGAAACGTGAAACATGTTGATTACATTATTTTAATTCGTTGTGTTTTAATAAAGTAGGAGACGTATAGCCAAAAATTTTGGTTTATTTGGTCACTAAAGAAGTGGACGCAGCAAGTGCGTTATGGTAGGGAATTCTAGTGAAAGCTACTTAAATCGCGAAGAATCTAGAATTTTCAACAAAAAAAATCGTAACTCTATAATGAAGTTGACTTAATGCAATTTGGTACAGGTGTTGTTTTCATTAAGATTTTTTGGCACACCTTAATTTATATTTTCTTGATTAGGAAAGTAATGAATTATTTAAAGTTGAAGACAAAATTATGAAAATGCGCTACCGGAACTCGCTTTATCGATCTTTTGGCTGAAGAAAGGGAGTATTTGTTATTTATTTCGTTGAAAAAATATGTAACATATTTAAATCGCAAACTTTGTAATTTAAATTTTGGCCAGAGCATCGCTGAAATGGTCTTTTTCAAACAAGTTTTCTGCAAACATTGTAGTCAAATGACGAACAATAATATCAATAGTCGGGAGGCCAACACCAGGCAAGTAAGTTAGATCAGGCCCTGAATAAAGAATAATAGCTATTAAAAATTAAAGCAAAACTCCTTTACATATTTATTGTCCGTAACATTTATTCGCATAAGAGCTTTGCGTAAAGCTTACCAATCATGATCTTCCAAATTTTCACCCCGACGTTTCAGATCGCTACTTTGGCGTTTCTAGAAGAAAGCCAGAATAAAATTTTAAGTATTCTCCTGGTCCTTATTGACCTTTTGTCGCCAAAATGTTCCTATTGGCCTTTTTGGCGCCAAAAAAAACTTACTTTTTGTCCATAGAATTCACTCGGTTTTGTTAACTAGACAATAATTTCGGTCTTGTGTCATCCTTTGATCCGTAGTGTGACTGATTTTTTTTTTCGAGATTTGAATTTTGGGGTGCGCTAAACCTTATATAACAGTAACTTGCATACCAAATTTAGTTTTCATAACTTTTATATTATTTTAGAAGATACGAAGTCTTTTTGAAAGGAAACCCAAATCTTTCGCGGAAAAAATATAATTGCTGATTTACCTGGTTTACGAACTTGTCTAAATTGTTTACTAAAGTTTCAATAAAATCTCTAAATTATGTTTCAACTATTGTAGTCATGTCTACAATTAAATCTGACTGGATATGAGTTCTAGTTGTCCTAGCTGGCGCACATTTAAAAAATTTGTCGAAGGTCTTCAAGTCGTAATCTCGTTATAAGAAAGTTTTGTTCTGGCTAGCAAAGGACTGAGGTTGACCACTGTGGCTGGAAACTGAAACAAAACGCAAAATAACTCCAAAAACCACACAAATAATAACTGATATTTTTGCGCTAGATACGTATTCCGACAACAAAATTGTCTTCATTAGTAGCTTTCGCAAAACTAACAGTATGGGAAAAATTATCCTATTTCTGTACCCAAACTATACACTAAAAATGATGTAATACCGATGATACAATACCGCATGATGATGCAATACCGGATGATGCAATACCTGATCATTAAATACCGGAAGATGCAAAAACGTAAGATGCAATATCAGTGTCTCAGTACCGGATGATGTAACACCGGCTGACGTAACACCAGGTGACGTAATTCAAGGACACTTTTGTCAGTGGATACGCCCAACCCGTCGTGTCGATGTTGAAAACAACCATGGACTATCTCGTGCAATTTCAAAAAGTGCTGAATTGACCAGACCCATGTCTGAATTCGTCAAGTTTTGTGGATTTCCAAACTTTTCAGAGCATATAACTTGCGATACTTAAGATTACCCTCTCCTACTATGTCCCGAGTTAATCATATGTTGGGCAAAGCTAGATTTTCTGCTCTATTGAATCTGAAATGAGCTATGTGCTCTTTGATTCTTGATGTTATTGATCTTTGCGTTTGGTCAATATAAATTTTCTCGCAATTATTACAAGATATTTGATAAATTCCCGATTTTTGTGGGAGTCTTTTAGCCCATCAAAAGGTTCTTCAAATTAGCAACTATATAAACAACTCTGAGATCGTTATCTTTAAATATTTTCTCTAAGCCTTTTGTAAGAATAGGATAGAAAGGAAGTATAGAGAACTTTTTGGGTGGCTCATCGAATTCAGGCTTCAGTGTTGTAATGTTACTTATCGACATTTTCCACCTATGCTTAGTAACTGATCTATACACAATATCTGGAGAGAAGCCGTTAGAAATCGCAATATCTATAATTTTATTCATCTCTGAATTGTATCGCTTACTACTCAAAGGAAAACTGAGTAACCTCGGAACAAGAAAGCTAAAACTCGAGATTTTTTGACCGAATGGATGATTTGAATCTGATGGTATGAAGCGATATGTAGAAGTTTCTTTCCTATAAATGTCAAATTCTAACCTATCTATATTTTTGATGAAAAGAGTATCACGGGAGAGTAATTGGTCGTTGTCCTCCATTTTGTAAGTAAACTTGATTGAAGTAAGTCTACTGAGCAGCTTATTAACAAAATTATTGATGTTATCTTTACTGAGGTCAAATATGGCAAACATATCATCGACATAGCTTAACCATACTCTCAGAAAATACTCCACCGCCCCAGCAAAGTCACTTTCAAATCGTCTCATGAAGAGTTCGGTAACGAAGGGAGACACTGGGTTTCCCATTGTGATTCCCTCCGTCTGCCAATAAAACTTCGCGCCGACTCGAAAGAAATTCTCAGACATACTTAGTGAAGTTAACTTAATATATTTCACCACCTGCATGTCCAATAGCTGGTTATCATGAAGCGTGTCCCGAAGATACTGAAGAGCTATATCGATAGGGATGCTAGGTAACAAGGACTTGACATCAAAAGAGACCAATACTTCATTTGGTTTTAACTTATATCTTTGATTCTATTAATGAACTCAAACGCACGGCGCAAATATTTAGAGTTAAAAAATGAGTCTAGAAATATTAAAATACTCTCTTCGAAGATAATCCTGGAGTCTGTAGGAGATCGTAGTACCTTAAAAAAAGTAGATGTTATATAACATGTTCAAAAAATATATTTTTGATTGGAAAATGTTATTTCATATGCAAGAAACTGGATTGGATTAGATTGGATAGATAGGTGCATTATTCTCAATATGTATACATAATATATAGGGTGGCGCATTGAAAACCAAACAGACCGATTTGCGTCCAGAGAAATTTTTTTAAGAAACGCTGAAACACGTCAATTTTAATATTATGGGGCACATGTTTTGACATAAAACTCAACTTGGTCACATCAACCCCTTAAGGGTGGTGATAACAACCCTTATATTTTGAATAGGGAACATGGTTTGAGTGTTACATAATTTAAAAGCTCTTTCTTTTCTGACTTCAGCACACTCATTTTTTTGGAAGTTTTATCAACTAGTTTAAAAATTATTCACAGTTGAAGAGGCAAAAACGCATTTCACTCATTCCGATAAGAAATGTGCTGGTAGTCAATGTTTTGTTGGTTTGTAAACAAAAAATTTACTATCAGAACATATCTTATCGGAATAAGAGAAATGCGGTTTATTATTTCAGTTTATCGATCGATACTTGATAGTACTACCGAAAATTAATTTCACAATGGTGTATTCTGTAGCAGAAAGAGTTGAAACAATTACTCTTTTTTTCAAAAACGATGACTGTGCCAACTGTACTGTAAACTTGTTTCATGAATGACATCCTAACAGACATATTAACAGAAAATACATTTTGGAGTTAGTCGCAAAGTTTCGACAAAGTGGTTCAGTAGCCAACAAAAAACGGGATCCTGAACGTGAATTTCCGGTTACAAATGAGACTACTGAGATTGAAGTTTTAGGACAAATTGCTGCAGACCCAACCAGAAAATTGGCCACTGTTTTAAACATCAAAAGAAGAACTATTCAGCGAATATTGAAGCATCATAAATTTCACCCGTATAAAATTCATCTTGTACAACAACTGAATGAAGATGATTTTGATCGGCGGCTGGAGTTTTGTGAAGTTATGACTGCACGAATAGCTGATAACGGGAACTTTCTGTTCAATATCTGTTTTTCAGACTAGTGTACGTTTTTATCAAACTCTACAGTCAATCGTCATAATTGTCGTTATTGGGCCGATAATAATCCAAAAAATTTTCACAAAGTTCACACTAAGACTCCACAGAAATTGAATGTCTGGACCGTCATTTTTGGATACCGTTTAATCGGACCAATTTTTCTTTATGGCAATTTGAGTGTCGAAACGTATTTGGAGTTACTAGAAGATATTGTTTACCCTCTACTAGTTGACATTGTTAAAAATGATGATCGCTATCAAGAAAATCAATTAGTGTTTCAACAAGATGGAGCTCCTCCCCATTTTTCACAACGTGTTAGGGAGTTTTTGAACAGAGAGTTCCCAGAGCAATGGATTGGGCGTAGAGGTGCTATTGAGTTGCCCCCTAGATCACCGGATTTAACTCTTTTAGACTTCTTTCTATAGGGCCATTTAAAGAGTAGAATTTACGCAACAGAACCGGAGTCTCTGGAAGAATTACGACGACGCATTGTTGAAGAATGCCGTCTAGTAACTCCAAAAATTATCCAGAATGTCAAAGCTCGTTTTGAACAAAATTTGTAATTTTGTATGGAAGCTGGTGGTCAACAATTTAAACACTTACTTACTAAATAAACATTTTTGAACGTTTCGTTGTGTTTTTAGCTTTTTTTACGAAAAATTGACTAATTAGTGCATTTCTTATCACAATGAATGAAATACGTTCTTGCAACTCCAAGTGTTAATAATTTTTAAACGAGTTGATAAAATTTAAAAAAAATTTGCTGAATTCAGAAAAGAAAGAGCGTTCAAATGATGTAACACTCGACCCATATTCCCTATTTAAAATATGAGGGTTGTTATCACCACCCTTAAGGGGTTGATGTGACAAAGTCGAGTTTTATGTCAAAACATGTCCCCCTCAATATTAAAATTGACGTTTTTCAGAGTTTCTTTAAAAAAAATTCTCTGGACCCAAATCGGTCTGTTTCGTTTTTAATGCGCCACCGTATATATATATATATATATATATATATATATATATATATATATATATATATATATATATATATATATATATATATATATATATATATAAGAGAGAGAGAGAGATGGTCTTTGTACATAGTTGTTGAGATTTTCATTATTTTAATTAAACTATTAAGATTAAGATTGTTATTATGTCCGTTTCATCAGTAAACATTTCTATTTCCCATATTTCCTAAATTTACTCTTCTACTTGAACGATGATCATCTCATATAAAAACTTTTTCTGCCTTGTTTGACCCCCTGGAAAAGCAGGAGTATATTTTTTATTACTTATAACTCATTTTCTTGCGTTAGAAATGTGAGATTTGGTATGTGGTATAGTCTCTACTAAAATAACTTACGTTCTAGATTTAGTTAACGTCATTCTACTTTTTTCGAAGACTGGAGATACAAAGAAGAGGTTTCATTTTCCTGGAAAAGGTGGTCAAAATATGCGAATTGTCTTACGACTGCAGCCAATTGGCACCACGACGCGAAAGCTACAGACACTACAAGAGACAAAACAATGAATTAATTTTAATTTAGTTTGATATGTGTGGAAGCAAAAAAAATAGTTATGCAAATTGAATCATTACTAACAGATAGCTGTGATAATTTATTCTCTCCAGATAGACATGCTCGTGGAAGGAATTTAGGGTTCATGTCATGACCACAAAGAAAATATTTGTGTTCCTGTACCCATAAACTTTTAAAACGTTTTATTTAAAAAATGGCACTTTTCACCAAATAACCCCTTATTTATCCCCCCTGAAGCGATATTATCCAAAAACAACTTAAAGCGTTCCTTTGTCAAATACTAACTGGATACCAACTTTGAAGATGACATCTCAATTCGTTCAAAAGTTATTGCGCCTATTAACAGACAGACGTACATGCCGACAGACCGACAAACCGATCGACCGACAGACAAAAAAATTAGTTGCAGAAACAAGTTTTCTTTATATTTTGAGACGTTTTACGCCGTTTTAGCAAAAAAAATCGTGAATTTTCATTCAACCCCTAATTTCATTTCAGCAGAATACCAGATGTTTGATCAAATGAAAAGTTTTCTAATACATAAACCCTAAAACGTTATAATCCTCGAGTTTTGCCGAAAAATATCAATTTTCACCAAATCACCCCCCATTCATCCTCTACCCCCTTAAGCGATTTTACCCAAAAACAATCCCATACGTGTGCTTTGTCGAGTGCTAACTGTATACCAAATTTGAAGACGATATCTCAATTCGTTCTAAAGTTATCGTGGCTAGAACAGACAGACATACAGACCAACAGACCAACAGACCGACAGACCGATAGACCGACAGCCCGATAGACCGACAGACGGACAGACCGAGAGACTAAAAAAATGTTCGTTCCAAAATCATGTTTTCTATATGTTTTGATGCTTTTTACCACGTTTAAGCGAAACAAACAATTTTGACATTTTTGTCGCTGATGCGATATTTCCACACGTTGTGACGATGTCGAAGTAATAATAGATACTCATTAATTAGTTTTCTATTTATCTAGAAACTCTAATATTGACAAATGGTAATAAAACTCTGTTAAAAGAAACTTGTCTGTCAACTTTATCAAAATAAGTGTATTATTTGCCTAAGCACAGTTTTTAAATGAAGCAAATTATTTACAAACAGTAAGGCAAATTTATTGCAGGATAAGTGTATTTAATTCCTTTTGATCGTTTTTGAAAAAACAAACAAATGCTAATCTCTTGTTTTTGCTTTACATTTCAATGCTTTTTTTAATTACAGAGGGTCTGATGTGGTGGCTTCGGAAAAGAGGTACGGGGGGCAGGTAGCGGCGCGGGAGCCCCCCGGCACCAGCATGACGCGCGCTAGAGAATGAAGAAGCAAAACGTACGCACGCTATCTCTTATCGTTTGCACCTTCACGTACTTGCTCATAGGCGCTGCTGTCTTTGATGCCCTCGAGTCCAAGACAGAGAGTCAACGAAAAGTTGTTCTTCAAGGTAAGATATAATAATTTCTCAAAAAATATATAATTCATTATGATTACTGGCTATAAGTTGCACAATATTTTACTGGTCTTAACCCAATATAATAAAAATTAACATAGTAACACTAACAACTTATATCAAGACAGAAACGGCTATTTTCAACACAATAAAATTTTGTTTCAGCTTTAGACGTTTCTAAGTTCTGCCAAAACAACTATGTAGTTATATTTTTTTTAACTTGAGCTTCAATACTTAGTGAGTGGTGGACGTGTCGCCACCTAGTTGCGGAACCAAGTAGTATGTTGTCACGCCAGCTCCAAATTACACAAAGTGTTAAAACAATAGAGACTGTATACAACTAACTAACAATTTAGTAAATTGTTAGCCCTGACCCATTTCTACCCTAATATATGGACAAAATATGTAAGACTAAATACATTCTCGCAACAATTAGAACCATAGACCGGTTTCGCTCTCATTAGAGCTCTTCAGTACGGCATACTAATTGCAGCAAATATACACCTATAAAGTAATACGGCTATAGTAGCCGGCCTTTCAATATTAAATGAATGGTGGACATGTTCCGCAACTAGGTGGCGGCAGTATTGAAAGGCTGGCTACTATAGCTGTATTACTTTATAGGTGTGTTTTTGCTACAATTATTATGCCGTACTGAAGAGCTCTGATGAGAGCGAAACCGGTCCACTGTTCTAATTGTTGCGAGAATGCATCTAGCCTTACATACTTTGTCCCTATATTAGGGTAGAAATGGGCCAGGGCTAACAATTTACTAAATTGGTAGTTGTATACAGTCTCTTTTTTTAACACTTTGTGTTATTTGGATCTGGCGTGACAACATATTACTTGATTCCGCGGCACGTCCACCACTCACTTAGTGTTGAAAGACCGGCTACTATAGCCGTATTACTTTATAGGTGTATTTTTGCTGCAATTAGTATGCCGTACTGAAGACCTCTAATGAGCGCGAAACCGGTGTACGGTTCAAATTGTTGCGAGAATGCATCTAGCCTTACATACTTTGTCCCTATATTAGGGTAGAAATGGGCCAGGGCTAACAATTTACTAAATTGTTAGTTAGTTGTATAATGTCTCTTTTTTTTAACACTTTGTGTTATTTGGAGCTGGCGTAACAACTTACTACTTGGTTCCGCAACTAGGTGGCGGCACGTCCACCACTCACTTAGTATTAAAAGGCTGGCTACTATAGCCGTATTACTTTATAGGTGTATTTTTGCTAGAATTAGTATGCCGTACTGAAGAGCTCTAATGAGATCGAAACCGGTCTACGGTTCTAATTGTTGCGAGAATGCATCTAGCCTTACATACTTTGTCCCTATATTAGGGTAGAAATGGGCCAGGGCGAACAATTTACTAAATTTTCAGTTAGTTGTATACAGTCTCTATTTTTTTTACACTTTTTGTTATTTGCAGCTGGCGTGATAACATACTACTTGGTTCCGCAACTAGGTGGCGGCACGTCCATAACTCACTTAGTATTGAAAGGCTGGCTACTATAGCCGTATTACTTTATAGGTGTATTTTTGCTGAAATTATTATGCCGTACTGAAGAGCTCTAATGAGAACGGTTCTAATTGTTGCGAGAATGCATCTAGCCTTACATATTGAGCTTCAATTACCAACACGGTCTATGGCTGATGTCTTGCGCTCACAACCGTGACTATTTATATCCAATACAGCCGTGCTAAGACAAAATGTCCCAAGTACCAAAAAATCAATTTCGTGTTTTTTAGTTACTTGTGTATATTTAAATACCATCTTTCATTTCAGAAAGTGTAAATGTCGTAGCCCCTGCGGAAGCAGGCTAATTTGGCATAAGTAGGTTAGTCCTAAATAGAAAAAGATTCGGCCTCCCAGGTCAAATAGTCATAAGTGTAGTGTACCAAGCCAATTTGCCGTCAGTAAAGCATGACTGCAGATACGACATTCTGACTTGGTATCTCTATTTCATAAGTTGGGAGACTCCATTAAAGACCACTCAGGTGTATGTTATTTGAGCAAATTAACATTATCTTTGGATGTTATTCCCGCCTTGAGATTGAACTGTTGTTAGTGTATATGTTTGTGAACTTTTTGGATTGTTCACTGCATGAAACAAAAAAAGAACCTTTAAATAGTTTTTTACGAAGCTGTTATATTTTATGCACTCAATGTTTTAGATAATGCTTGCAATTCCATTACGCATATTTCGTGAAAAAAATTCTGGACATGATACTAATATGGCTGATCCTTATGATCTGACTTTCATTGAAACTTGGGTACTATCCTTTGTTGATGTCGCTTTAAATAACAACGACTAAAATAGACAAAATCGTTATACTAAGCGAGGAAAGTTACATGTTAGAGAAATCTTATTTGCCAGTTTGCGAAAGCTAAAATTTTTGGAGAAAGCGAGAAAGCATAGTTTGCAGGAAAGTTGTAAATCTAACGGCAGAGAGTACTGCAGTAAAAAACTTAACAGAGAGGGGCAAAGAACAATTAATGAGGATTTTTGGCGTCTAAGTGTCGATGGTAAGAGGCAGTTTATCTTGCTGGGAAAATATAAGGAAGAAAAGAAAAAGAACGATTCAGATTCACGAAAACAGTATACATTGACTCATTATTTAAAAGGCTCACCAGGTATTGACTGTAGAGTACGCAAAAACATTCTTTTTGGCTACTTTTGGATATTCTACACATTGCGACCGAATTGTCAGTGACACTGTCAAACATAAAATATTAAAAACTTTAGTTGAACCTGTTTGTAAGTGAAATCATCCATTAGACAAAAAATGACCTTAAAGTGATTGGAGACCACACAAATATATTCAACTGGATGATATACCACTACTGCTAAGAATATGCACTAAATAGAAACTATCTACCTAGCGATATAAATATAATAATGATGTATCGAAACTTTTCGCAAACTCATCCCAACTTAAAATGTTATATTAACTTTACAGGCAACCATTTTCATCTGTGAATACATCTTTTGCTTCTTTAGAACACGAAGAGTGTTCACAAGGTGAGACACAATATTTGAAAATAGATAAATATGACAAAGAAAGGGTTATATCCATGTATTTCCAAGAATGCGTTACACGGAAATACAGACACGTGTTACCCAGAGAGGAATACAAGAAGAATACAACAATGAATGGGCTAGATTAAAAAAATTCAGGTGGTAATGCTTCCTAGACTAGGCGTGTTCAAGAAAATTATATTTACCCCAAGAGTCATTTATTTTAATGTAACTCTTATTCCACTGGGACAGCAAACTAAGTTCCAACTCCCTTTGCAGTCTTGTGGCACAATGGCCTTGCAGGCAGAAACCAGTACGAAGTAATGTCAGCATTTTATAAAGTGATAAGGCACAAGCGGGAGGCCGAAAAAATAATTATCCAGGTGGAGAATTGTGGCACTCAAAAGAAAACTGGAGACTTTTTAGCTTTTTTGTTTATTTCATCGACAATATTGGGTGATCGTTCTGGCCATTCTAACAATCCACGCCTTTATCTACCGATTTGGAAACATCAACTCGAGGTACTGCCGGGAATTTATTTGCTGGTGTGCTGGTATTTTATCCTGCTAGAACCATATTACAATCGCTGGAACTTGTGGGTTTGCTCGATTAGAATATAAGTTTACCAAAGTTACCACAACATTATTTTCAAGCAGCAGTGCTAAAAAACTATCTTCATTCGAATTGTCGTCAATGAAAGAGAGACCAATGACATAGTTTTCAACTATTCCTGCCCAAACGTTAACCCTTTCAGGATATTGCGTATGTTCTTATCTCATCTTGTGTGGATTTTCTTTAGACCAGAAATGACAATTTCGACTCTTAATAAAAGCGTCAAGTGTAATACTGCACTGGCCAGAAAACAAAACATATTCTGGTTAAATAATATTGTAACATTTCCATCATTTGTTCACAAAGGAACGTTCTTCTATCAACATCGTCTTGCATGAGCTTCTGAATTTGTATCAATTTATAAGGATGCATTTAATTTGATTTTAATATTGCAATAATCGAGGAATGGCTAACATCAAATGTTGCGGCTGATTGTCGACTCAAGGTATATGAATTTTGTCCAAATTCAAGCATTACATCCAATTTGGTGTCATTACTCGGTGCATTAGAAGTTTTTTTTGTATCTGCCTTACATGTCTAAGCTCGCGAAATTGGTTTGAAATTCAACTTATCGTCCCTTGGGGTATAGGCGGCAAATCTGGAAATTTTTCTGGAAATAGGCGAGCAACCTCGCCTCGATCTGTGATCGTGTTTTATCTCCGAGGCCAATCATTTATAGAATCGTTATATTATGCATTTCTGTTAAATAAACCATGTTTCTGAATTACAGTCAACAATTGACAACCACTTCGATGCGATTACAATCACACAGCACGTTGCTAAGGCGTTTTAAGCAAAATAACATTAAAAGACTGAAGTTGGACACTGTGGCTGGAAACTGAAACAAACAGCAGGATCACCGCAAAAATTATAACGGAGAGTTATGCGCTAGATACGTATTTCGACAACGAAGCTGTTTTCATCAGTAGCTGTCGCTAAACTAACTGTATGGGTAAAATCATCATATTTATATACCTAAACTATACACTAAAAATGATGTTATCCCGATGATGCAATACCGGATGATGCTGATGCAATACCGAATGATGCGATATCTCCTGATTAAATACCGGATGTTGCAACACCGTCTGATACAATCAGATGCCTCGGTACCGGATGATGTAACACCGGATGACGTAGCACCAGGTGACATAATTCAAGTACTATTACTGTGTCAGTGGATACGCCCAACCAGTTGTGTCAATCTTGAAAGCAACCATATTTTATTTCGTGCTATTTCAAAAAGTGCTGAATTGACCGGACCAATGTCTGAATGTGTCAACTTCTGAGGATTCACCTTACGGATTTCCAAACTTTTCAAAACAACTAACTTGAGCTAATCCGTGGTTGCCTCCAACAACCTAATATTACTATCACCTACCTTATGTCGCGGGTCAATCATCGGGCAACGCTAGATTTTTCTGCTCTATTGAACCTGAAATGAGCTATGTGCTTTTTGAATCTTGTTGCCATTGATCTCCGCGTTTGCCCAATATAAATTTTCTGGCTATTATTAGAAGATATTTGATAAATGCCCGATTTTTGTCGAAAGTTAATGGTCTCCTTTAGCCCACCCAAAAGGTTCTTCAAGGACTTTATAAACAACTCTCAAGTCCTTATCTTTGAATATTTTCTCTAACCCTTTTATAAGAAAAGGATAGAAAGGAAGTACAGGGAACTTTTTGGGTGGCTCATCAGATGCAGGCTTCAATGTCATAATGTAGACATTTTCCACTTATGGTTAGTAACTCATCTATACTCAATGTCTGGAGAGAAACCGTTAGCAATCGCAATATCTATAATTTGGTTCATCTCTGAATTGTATCGCTTACTGTTCAAAGGAAAACTGAGTAACCTTCGAACCACAAAGGTCAAGCT
This sequence comes from Tillus elongatus, assembly GCA_964006375.1. NCBI lineage: Eukaryota > Metazoa > Arthropoda > Insecta > Coleoptera > Cleridae > Tillus > Tillus elongatus. The sequence continues at coordinate 171,636,146 of OZ023263.1, read as the reverse complement.
CGAGATTTTGCGACTGAAAGGATTATTTGAATCTGATTGTATGTAGCGATCTGTAGAAGTATCATTTCTATAAATGTCAAATTCTAACCTATCTGTATTTTTGATGATAAGGGTATCAAGGAAGGGTAATTTGACGTTGTTCTCCGTTTGGTAAATAAACTTGATTGAAAAGAATCTACTCTTCAACTTATTAACAAAATTATTGATCTTATCTTTACTGAGGTTAAACATGGCAAAACTACCATCGAAATATCTCAATCATACCCTCGGAAAATACTCCACCGCCCCAGCAAAGTCACTCTCAAATCGGCTAATGAAGAGTTCCTCTACGAATGTGTTTCCCATTGTGGTTCCCTGCGTCTACTGATAAAACTTCCTGCCGACTCTAAAGAAACTCTCAGCCATGCATAGTGAAGTTAACTTAATATATTCCTCCATCTGCATGTCCGATAGCTCGTTATCATGAAACAACGACTTGATATCAAAAGAGATCCGTACTTAATTTTGTTTTAACTTAATATCTTTGATTCTATTAATGAATTCAATGGATTTTTCACCGAAAAACTAGAATGTTAAATTTCCAATATATGTCGAAATACGTATTTACGGCATATCTCTCTGTTATTATTTTTGTGGTTTTAGGGGTGATTCTGCTTTTTCTTTCAAAATAAAATTGCGAACTATAAAGAATATTGTTAACTGTTTATGTGTTCGTAGTCAATTTTCTTAAAAGAAATTCACAAATAACGAGATCCGTGTTTATATATATATATATATATATATATATATATATATATATATATATATATATATATATATATATATATATATATATATATATATATATATATATATATATATATATATATATATATATCGTACGGATAACTCAAGACATAATGGACCGATTTTGAGGAAACTTGGTAGGTGCCTTCCCTTTGCAAGTGGCTTGGACAAGTTCGTTAAAAGTCGGACCAGTTTTTACTGGAAAATTTTGGGTTTTCTTTCGAAAAATGTTTGTATCTCCGAAAATAACAAGGTTATGGCAACTAAATTTGGCAGTAAGGTTTACGCTATTAAACTTACTCTACATGCCAAAATTCACATCTCTAGGTTAAAAAAATATATTGACGATTAAAAAAATATTTTGGGAGCCACTGATGACCAGAGAAATGCACAAAACAAAAATATTTTGTGTGGATAACAAGATTTATTGCATAATACAGACAAAGATTAGGTTTTCTTAACGCAAAAACGTCAAGAAATGACAGAAAAATTACTTTGAAAATTTATAGTTTTTCTACTTTAAAAGTCGCGATTTGAAACGTCAAAGTTTGCAATTTTTAGACGGAGAACCTTAAACAAATTTGTAAAGTAAATTTCATAATAAATGTGTTTTACAAAGCCTTAAGTTACAGCTTCAACAATCGTTGTCCTTCATTTTACTAAAATATTTGCAGAAAATTAATTTCAAATAGAATCCAAAGCGCTTCCTAGCAACTGCAGGCCTATTTCTCTCCTTTCAGTCGTCTCTAAAGTGATGGAAGAGTATATAAACACCGAATTACTAAAATTTCTTGAAAAACACAGTCTAATCTACGACAGGCAGTATGGAGTCCGTCAGCGCAGATCGACTGCCGACCTCTTTCCTTTGTCACCCATTCTTGTAACAAGTCTATGGAACTACACGGTGAATCCCAGATTGTTCCTCTAGACATATCCAAAGCATTCGACCAGGTCTGGCACGCAGCGCTGCTTAATAAACTTCCGGCCTATGGCCTACCACCAAAACTTTTACCTGGACAGCAAATTTCCTCTCCAACAGGAGCATCTCTGTTGTTGTGGATAGTCATTCCTCTAAACTGTATATAATTAATGCAGGAGTTCCTCAAAGTATAGCATTAGCCCCTAATTTGTTTCTTCTCCACATCAATGACCTCCTCTCTAGCACATCCAACCCAGTTCACAGTTACGCGGACGACAGCACCCTCCACTCAAATATACAATATTCTAAGCCTGTCTCTTTAGCTCAATAAGATGAGGATCGCAGACTCATGGAGGGTTCTGTCTCCGTGGATCTCAAAAAAAAAATAGACTGGGGAAGTAGAAATCTTGTACAATTCAACCCCACCAAATCTCAGTCTTGCTTTCTTTCTCATAAGAGGTACACCAGCCCTAGACCCATCACAATGAAAAACCAAGTTATTCAAAGTAATGAGTCCTTTTCTCTTATTGGCATTTCTGTGGATCAAAATCTTAACTGGCACCAACATGTCACATCAATTGCAGGAGCGGCTGCTAAGAAATTAGGTTTCCTCTTCCGGGCTCGCAAATACTTTTCACCAGCTAATCTCTATACCTTACATACTTCACAAATAAGGCCAAACCTCGAATACTGCTCCCACATCTGGGTTGCAGCTGCCGCTTCTACACTCGCTATCCTGGACTCCTTCAAAAGAGAGCTATACGTCTCGTCGGTGACCCTACCTTCACCCAAAGGCTGCCACCCCTTGCCCACCGACGTGCCGTTGGTGACCTCTCTCTCTTTTATAGATATCTGCACGGGCACTGCTCAGAGGAGCTTTCCTCCATTGTTTCCCCACCTGCTGACCCCAACAGATCTACCAGGGGAACAGGGCGAATGCACGCTTTTACTGTCCAGGTCACCAGACATAGAACATCTTGTTACGCCCGCTCTTTTGTCCCGAGGACTTCCAAGTTGTGGAATTCCTTGCCGGCACATGTTTTTCCTTCTTCTCCGAACCTCCAAACCTCCAGAATTAACAATTTGCCTTTTTCCTCCTTGTCAACACCCACGGTGCGATAGTATTTAGGCTGTAAGCCCTCGTGGTGTTGCTGAAATTTAAAAAATACTCATTCTCTGATTATTTGGCAGTAGTTCTTAATAAATGCAGCGCTGCACCAAGGTCCCTAAAATAAATAATGTCAAACAGGCAACAGCAATACCGCGTTGAGTACATTGATTGCGGTGCTATCGGGGCGGCAAGGCCGCGGACGAGCCCTGAGGGAACAACATGGGCTCAATCACTGAAGTTACGCAGTTACGGGCGCCGTCAGTAATTGGATGGGTGACCGGCTGAGAACAAGTTACCTTTTTGTTTAAATAATCATTTAACTATATTTTTCTTCTTATGGGTCAATTTCAGTAACATTTTTTGCATAATACAGAACTTTTAATATATACAAATACCTATTTCGCAAAAACACTATTTATTAGGTGTGTGCCTCTAAATAAGGATTTCAGTTTAATCAAATTCAAATGATTTGCGGTATTGGGGCATTTTAGCATGTTAAGCTAGGCTTTACTTTACGTAATACATAACATTAACAAAAGAAAAAAAAATCGGGACGCAGCAAGTGCGTTATTGTAGCGAATTTTTAGGAAAATCGGCACAGTTCGAATAGATTAAACAATGCTTTGTTTTAATTAGATAGTCGAAGTCCCCCGCTCCGTACCGGTTCTGAGCTGATCTCTAATGTATTGAATTTCTAACCACAATATTATAATGCATGTTTGTAAAAGAAATTCGGGACGCAACAAGAGCGTTATGGTAGCGAATTTTTATTAAATGCTCCAAATTTGAATAGCTCAATTTACTGTTAACCTATAAGGTTCGTTGGCCGGGAAACTAGTTTTTTCGGGACCATTTTCAGTTTATTTTCGAACAATTTTTACACTTTCAAACAATCAAGTTATTTTAATTAAATATGGTACATTGTTTCTACTATATAGGTAATACTAGTAACCAAATTTGATCCATGCTTTCTTTAAAAAAAACATATTTGATATTTAAAACGTTTTTATGAAAATTCACTACAATAATGCACTTGCTGCGTTCCAGACTTTTTTAAATTGATACCGTCCAAACAGGGCAATGAAATTATTTTTTATTATCAAGAATGAAACGTCATTAGTTTTTAGTAATTTTTTTGTGTGTTGTGACGAAATTGATCAATCGGTTTAGTTTGGTGGTTTCAAGAGTCAGTTGAAGGAGGTTGACAGTAGGGGGTGAAGATTTTACGTTGCAGAATGCCGTTTTTGATCTAAAATTGTCGAGTTTTGGGATTTTTAGTGAATTTTCTTAAAAAAATTCACTAATGAGGAGATCTCGACTTTTGAATTTTGAAATTTTTTTCCAAATGAGCTCTAATTACGCCCCCTAGAACACATATCCGAGGTCAGTTTCGATTTTTAAATGTTTATATATATATATATATATATATATATATATATATATATATATATATATATATATATATATATATATATATATATATATATATATATATATATATATATATATATATATATATATATATATCACACCGATAACTCAAAAAATAATTAGCCGATTTTGACTAAATTTGGTGAATGCCTTTCTTTTGCAAGTGGCTTGGATATTTTCGTTAGCCAGGAAAATCGACCGAGGTTTTTCCGGAAAATTTTGTGTTTCCTTTCGAAAAAAAATGTATATCTCCGGAAATAACAAAGTAAGGGCAACCAAATTTGGTACACGGAGTTATATCGCTATAGGTAAATTACCTACCAATTTTTGCTCTATAGGTCAAAAAACAAAAAAGTTACAGGCAGTTAGAGAAAAATAAATGAAGGTTTTCCTCAAAACGTCAAAGTCGCGATTTAATATGTCAAAATTGGCAACATTTAGGCAAAGAACTTGAATCTAATACGGGCTATGGAAAGGAAATGTCTCAAGAAGAATGTTTTACAAACCCTGAAGTCTTAGTTTCAACCGTCATTGTCCTTCATTTTACTAAAATGTTTCCAGAAAATTCATTTCAAATAGACCCTTTCTCTGATGCTTGGCAGTAGTCTTAGCTATAGAGTTTATCGTTTAATGGTATATAATTTTTGTCGAATTTTCGTAAAAAAAAATCAATATAGCTCAATATATCCGTTATTATACAAGATATGAAAAAAATTGTATACATTAATTATAGGGTGTCTTGTGCTACATCTTAAAAATTATTTCTACAATAAGTCTACCCATAAGTCGTTGGTAATACATTTTTTCTTTTTTTTTTTAGCCCAACACGCCTGATGTTATTGCATTTTTGCATTTTCCATCGAAATATAATGCATGTTTGTAAAAAAAAATTCTGAACGCAGCAAGTGCGTTATGGTAGCGAATTTTGATTAAACGCTTCATAGTTGAAAATATCAATTTGCTATTAACCTATAAGGTTGACCAAGAAACGGTTTTTTTCGGGAACGCTTTAAGTTTACCTTCGGAAATTTTTGTACATTTTCAAACAATAAAGTTATTTTGATGAGACATGGCACATTGTTTTTGCTATATAGGTTATTTTCTTTAAAAAAAACACACATATTAGCTATTAAAACATTTTTATGAAAATTCACTACCATAACGCACTTGCTGCGTCCAGACTTTTTATAAATACGCACAATAATTGAGATACTGGATTCATTTCATTTGGCTGTTCTACACAGTACGTTATCTAGCTGGAAGACAAACTATTGAAAAGTACATGTTCTGTCAAAATGACGTCAGATTTAACATGCTGTAGGAAGCTTGTTAATGCTTTATATTGGTAATTCAGTTGAGCTAATTTATAAAGTTCATGTCAATCATAAACACGTTTTCCCTTGCATGAAATGTCAACGACACCAAAATATGTTTGCGACAAACAAGTATAGCGTTTAAAACATAACATATTTAAAGTCACAGCAGAAACAAACTGTTCATTAAACTTTCAGTCGTAAAGAGTAATAAACTCTAAATGTGTTTAAATTTCAACTCAGGTTGAAGTAATTTTAACAGTTTATAGAGCGATTACTGAAACTTTATATTACATTTCAAACTGTGATAAGCTATACCTGAAATGTAAAACAGTCTGGAGACCGCAAGTGCGTTATTGTAGCGAATTTTCATAAAAATATTCTGACCATGGAAAGTAACAAAATAATTAGTTTCGGAGATGTAATGACTTCTAGAATTGTGTTGCATTGAGATTTATAAAATCAATAAACCACCATTCCTGTTCAGCTATTTGATGTTTATATATTGAATATCCGAAGACCCAGTAAGAGTTGATCAACTTTAATCAAATTTAAACACAATGTGTGTTCACTCAAACTTAAAAAATGATTACATTTTTCAACTAGAATATTAAAAAATAACAGAATAATTTAATAATTACTTGGCCCGCCGTCGTTTCTTATACATTCAACTCTTCGAGGTATGCTTGAAATTAAATTGTTTAGAATGGTTTTAACTTTTATTCGGTTAAGTTAGTTTTAAAAAGTTGTTAATTCTTTTTATTATTCATTAAAATTTTTATTACAAATGACATCGTTACTATGTCAAAATTAGCCTAGTTTCAAAAGTTATTCCCTAATTATCCTCCGCTCCTTAAACATGGTCCTTCGAGCCGGATCATTATCCATTATTCCTAATTATCCTCCGCTCCTTACACAGAATACCTTGAGGAATGTCGTCCTAGTCTTCTTGAATTCGGTGACAAATGTCGACTATGTTATTTGGTGGCTGGGATCAATTGCCAGTCGATTGCTAATCATTTCCCACACATGTTCAATTGGTGACAAGTCTGTTGAGCCAGCACGCCATGGAATAAGGGTGACCTTATTTCCTCCTAAAACCGTGTAGTTATCCTTGCTGTATGAGGATGTGCGTTGTCTTGTAGAAAAATGGGTTGAATTAGCTTTCGTAGTTGTGACAGTGTAACAGGTTGCAAGACGTTTTGCATGTAATCATTTGCATTCAAATTTCGGTCAATAAAAAACAAAAAGTGACCTGCCTAAGTATGTTGTCGCACCCCACACCATCACCCCCGTGCAAGGACCCTGTTCAGTTTCACAGCAAATGCTAAATTTCTGCGTTCTTCACGTAATCGTCTTACTCTTCTAAACCGTCTTGGACCCACAGACAGAATCGGGAATAACCAGGCAACACAAAACGATTCCATTATCCGATTTGTTGTAAAACCTCCAACGAAGTACTTCCAATCGATCGTGTTGTGTAAACTCTGCCTTGTAAAGCCGCAATCCTCAAATGACGATATTTCGAATTGACTTAAATGATTGTAATTGTTCCGCAAACGCAGCCTAGGCATGATGACTTATTATTAATAATTATATTTTCTTTACCACATCGTCTTTACTTCTTAATATCGTATAAAATCGTTACCTTCGGTTACAGTATTTGTTATTTTGTATTTGTTACTAAGTAATCGTTAAGCATACGATACGCACGTTTCATAGCCCCGATACTAATATCAAGTAACAAATTCACATACTGCACATTACCTAATACTGATCCGAAGCTTCCGCGACATTGACTAATTGCTTGTCACGGTACAGATATATTATTTACCATGAACTAACCATAAAGTATATCTAATAGCCAGTGGCTCCCATGGTTAGTCAATAACTAAACACGAAATGCTAGAAAGACAACCCTATTCTTTTGATTTGCAGACTTTAATCTTTTATATACATCCTTAAAAACAAAAGTCTGAACGCAGCAAGTGCGTTTTGGTAGTGAACTCTATTGCTATATCTTTATCATTTCCGGAGACACTATACTATTCCTAAAGAAAACCCAAAACTTTCCTGGAAACACTAGTCCGATTTCACTGGCTAACGAAATTCTTCAAGCCACAAAAAAGCAAAAGGAAGGTTCGTACCAAATTTGATCAAAATCGGCCCATTATTTTTAATTATCGGTGTAATAAATAAATAAATAAATATATATATATATATATATATATATATATATATATATATATATATATATATATATATATATATATATATATATATATATATATATATATATATATATATATATATATATATAATTAAAAATGGATCTGGATATGGGTTCTAGAGGGCCTAGATCGCGCTCATTTGAACAAATTTTTTAAAATTCAAAAGTCAGGTTCTCCTGATTTGTGAATTTTTTTAACGAAATTCTCTAAAAAAAAATGAAAATACTAAATTAATACAGGATTCACTCACACCTACTTTAAAAGATATCATTTTTGTCGATTACAGGCTGTCTAATAATATATATTTATTCTGAGTCTTAAACTAATGCATAATTTTTAACTTATTATCCTCCACAACGCTTTAATTTTTGCTGAACTAAATGTAACCTGAGGCATTCAGAAAATTGACGTATGATATATGCAAAGTATTAAAATAAAAGATATGTAGACTAATCGTTAGAATACATATTATAAACAAGATTCCGGTAAGTTGAAAACCAGTATTTGATAAAAAATTCTCTTTTCAGCACCAATCGCATATCGTCGCTCCGAATCTAATTTGTTTTTCATGTGCTCATAATAGGAAATAAGTGTGTGTGTGTGTGACGTCAGATTGCACTGGCTGTGGTATGGTTACCATTCGCACATTTTAAAAGGAAATAAGAAATACTTAAAATAAATGGACATACGTATATGATCAGATATACGAGTGCGTCAAATACTACTACTAGTACCGAGTGCAGGGTACATATACTAGCCACCTGTATACGAGTTGTTACTAAAGAATGTATATTTGTAGATTATTTAATGAGTCGTATAGGCCTAGGACTTTGGCCTCTCGGCGCTCCGGTCCCAATGGGTCTTTTGTGTCTGACCCTTTTTCCGAATAGCTGCCCAAAATGTTCAGACTTTTTATGTAGTTTCCTATCTTTTTGGGGGCATTTTGCCTATTTCCTGGTGTGTTAGAGTCCCCCCCTCCAAGGTATTTGTGCCTTTTGCAGAACTGAGCCTTGCAGTCGCATAGCAACTTGTTGTTTCTGTTGCTTCAGTTATTATCTGCAGTTTTCGCTGTCCGCCTACCCATCTTCAAGAGGTCCTGTGGTTACTTTCGAGTCGTTTAATTCAAGAAACAGTTCAGACTTTTTTGTTGATATGGTAATAAACCGTTTTGCCTTTCTTAAGTTTAGCATTTGATTCCAGTATGACAGCATTTGGTTTCTCTCCCAAGTATCAAGTTCATTTCTTACAAGGCTTTTTGCTGGTGCACAATAGCGCTCTGGAACAGAGAATGGTGTTTTGCTGTCGTTTTTTCAAGGCTATATGCTTTCTCATTCCCTTCGATGTCTTGATACGCTAGTACCTACATCAAAGTTACTGTGTTGTTCGTAGCCAGTTGCAGTCCCTGGTCACTTGAGACTCGGTTTTACAGATTTCAGAGTCTTAAGTACTGCCTGGCTGTCTGACAAGATGTATATCTCTCTATTTCTTTATTTGTATGCACTTTTATACACAGAGATTTATAGCAGGCATCTCTGCTTGGAAGATGAAAGTTTTTCCTAGGGACTAGCGAGTCTAAGGTTAGGTCCTCTTATACCCAGTCCTGCTCCCTCCATTTGTTTAGACCCGTCTATACTGCACCATACAGATGAGTTGTTTGTCAGCCTTGTACTGTCTCTGTCCCATGCTTGGCGGCCACTTATAACCACGTCGAATGGAATTATGAAGTCCAGTTTGGCTAGAGTTTGATGTGTTGGTTTGGCAAGTGACTCCAGTGGAATAGTTTCCAGGATTTTCAAGTGGCAGCCAAGTCTCCTGGTTTGAATTTGTCCGCTTGGGATAGTCTTGAGGCATTTAATGCTGCCTCCCTCTTCGCGCATATGTGCAGCGGAGCTAGATTCAGCATTGCGTTTATTGCAGCTGTAGGGGATATTACCATAGCGCCCGTTATTCCAAGACAGATTAACCGCTGCAATTGTTCCAAGTTGCTATGTCTTGAAGCTTACTCCGGTTTTTGACCACCATACTATAGATGCATGTGTGACCATGGATTTGATCACAGTTTGGTATCGCCAGTATACCGTTTTGGGATTCAGCCTCCAGGTCTTTTCTACCACACATGTCCAGATTACCATTGTGGCTCTCAAAATAGTTTGTTCCAAGTGTGTGTGTGTACTAAGTAATGATTACTTTTCTAAATGACTGTTCGTTACTTCGAGATGGAATACAAAGCATTCGTTATTGTACTACCCACACTTTACTAATTATAACGTAATTATAATCATTAAATAAAATAGGAGTGTTACTACTTACCTTTCTCTTTATCGTGGGCTTCTAATGTGTCTCTCCTTCTTTCAGAGATCCAAGCAATAGTAAGAAAAAAGTATAACATAAGCGACGAAGACTTCCGAATCATGGAGACAGTGGTGTTAAAGTCAGAGCCTCACCGGGCAGGTCAGCAATGGAAGTTCACTGGGGCCTTCTATTACGCAACTACGGTCCTGACCACGATAGGGTACGGCCATTCAACACCCAGCACCATAGCTGGGAAACTATTCACCATGTGCTATGCTATGATAGGAATACCTTTAGGACTTGTTATGTTCCAGAGTATAGGGGAGAGAGTTAATAGATTAAGCAGGTGAGTGCAAATTAGAACTATAGTGCACAGTATTTTTTCCTCTAGCTTGACAATGGAGTCTTTCCTTCCATGCAATCAGCTTCGCATTTACGGCATTGCCAAGTAAAAGAAAATAGAAAATATTCATACGCAACGTGCACGACAACTAAAACAAATAAAAATCGGTTGCTATGTCGAGGTATTTTTCAACTGAATAAGCCTATTTGACAACTATAGCCATAGGCGATAATCAAATTAGTTCTTAAATTTAACAAATTACCTTGTTAGATACAGGTAAGAATGCTTCTCGTTTGCCTTCACAAGTTCTTGTTTTTTTCCTCTGTAGCCGGTTTGGCCTTTTATGACATCGTCTGACAATGCCTCAAAAGTCGAAACCGGTTACAGAGAAAAACCACTTGTGAAGCTAGAGAAGAAATATCTACATCTGTATTGAGTATGGAACGGTTTCAACAAGTAAGAACAACTACAATCAATTAATGTTCTTCGATTTGCTCAGGGAGCTAGCTTACAGACGTGCCAAAATTAACAACCCAATAATATCCGTTTTCCACACAGAGCAGCGCTAGCTATATTAGGCTTGCAAAATTTCTTTCCGGAGATACCAAAAGTACCCGAAGGAAAACCCAAAGTATTTCCGGAAAAACTGGTCCGATTTTCCTGGATAAGGATTTTGTCCAAGCCACTCAAGAAGGGTATGTGCCAAATTTCGTCGAAATAGCCCCATTATGTTTTGAATTATCGGTGTGGTATACCTATGCTTTGTCACTAAATTTAAAAAATTCACTAATGAAAAAATCTTGTCTTTTAAATGTTGAATTTGTTTTTAATAAACGCTTACTAGGACCCCTGAAACCTATATCATGTAGGAGACTGTTTCAATTTTTATATGATTATATTTTTTTTATCAGCAAAATTTGCTAAGAATTATTATTTCCACAAGGATTAAGTGGAAGAATTTTACGTCAAGAATTAGATGAAATATTTCTCCCTAAAATTCCCTAAAACAATTTTTTAACGAAAATTTATTAAAACGAGGAACAAACGCTGGCAATTCTACTCTCAACCCACCTCCAAATGTTCAACCACCAACAGTCCCCAATGTCGCGCATAAAATGACTGATATCATTTTCAAAACTAAAAAGGTACGAAAGATGCTCTCTTCTCATAATACCAGGAAAGCCTCTGGCCTTGACGAGATCCCAGCAATTGTTCTCAAAAATTGCGCACCAGAACTTGCTCCTGTCCTGACTCGTCTGTTTCAGATATCTTACAATACAGGCATATTCCGTAGTAACTGGGAACTGCTCGAGTACAACCCATCCACAATAAATGATCCAAAGCGCGTCCTAGCAACTACAGACCTATTTCACTCCTTTCAGTCGTCTCTAAAGTGATGGAAAAGTATATAAACACCGAATTACTAAAATTTCTTGAAAAACACAGTCTAATCCACGACAGGCAGTATGGATTCCGTCAGCGCAGATCGACTGCTGACCTCCTTTCCTCTGTCACCCATTCTTGGAACAAGTCTATGGAACTACACGGTGAATCTCATATTGTTGCTCTAGACATATCCAAAGCATTTGACCAGGTCTGGCACGCAGCGCTGCTTAATAAACTTTCGGTGTATGGCCTACCACCAAAACTTTGTGCCTGGACAGCAAATTTCCTCTCCAACAGGAGCATGTTTGTTGTTGTGGATGGCCATTCCTCTAAACTGTATCCAATTAACACAGGAGTTTCTCAAGGTGCAGCTTTAGCCCCTACTTTGTTTCTTCTCCACATCAATGACCTCCTCTCTAGCACATCCAACCCAGTTCACAGTTACGCGGACGACAGCACCCTCCACTCAAATATACAATATTCTAAGCCTGTCTCTTTAGCCCAATTAGATGAGGATCGCAGATTCATGGAGAGTTCTGTCTCCGTGGACCTCCAAAGAATATTAGACTGGGGAAGTAAAAATCTTGTACAATTCAACCCCACCAAATCTCAGTCTTGCTTTCTTTCTCATAAGAGATGCACCAGCCCTAGACTTATCACAATGAACAACCAAGTTATTCAAAGTAATGAGTCCTTTTCTCTTGTTGGCATTTCTGTGGATCGAAATCTTAATTGGCACCAGCATGTCACATCAATTGCAGAAGCGGCTGCTAAGAAATTAGGTTTCCTCTTCCGGGCTCGCAAATACTTTTCACCAGCTAATCTCTATAACTTATGTACTTCACAAATAAGACCAAACCTCGAATACTGCTCCCACATCTGGGGTGCAGCTGCCGCTTCTACACTCGCTATCCTGGACTCTATTCAATAGAGAGCTATACGTCTCATCGATGACCCTACCCTCACCCAGGGGCTGCCATCCCTTGCCCACCGACGTGCCATTGGTGACCTCTCTCTCTCTTTTATAGATATCTGCACGGGCACTGCTCAGAGGAGCTTTCCTCCATAGTTCCCCCACCTGCTGCCCCCAACAGATCTACCAGGGGAACAGAGCGAATGCACCCTTTTACTGTCCAGGTCACCAGACATAGAACATCTTGTTATGCCCGCTCTTTTGTCCCGAGGACTTCTAAGTTGTGGAATTCCTTGCCGGCACATGTTTTTCCTTCTCCTCCGAACCTCCAAACCTTCAAGTCCAGAATTAACAAGTTGCCCCTTTCCTCCTTGTCAACACCCACGGTACGATAGTATTTTGGCTGTGAGCCCTCGTGGTGTGTTGTTAAAATTAAAATAAAAATTAAAAATTGAAATAATTCACAAGGAAATTTCGCCCATGCGTTAACGGAAACCTGTTCTGGAAAATGTGATTGTCCATTGCATGTATGTTATCTTCTAACCGCGAATGGTTCTGACGAAAATTACGTATAACGTTGCGTGAAAAATTTGCTTCGTCAGTAAACAGGATCTTATTTTTAATTAAAGGGTTTTTAATGAGCTATAGATGAATTCACTAACAAGGCTTAATGCGTAGTGGGCAATCACGTGGGAAAAGTACGGGGGCTCTCTGAATGTGGTAAGGGCATAACACATTACTAGTAACAATTTTCCATGCGAAAAAGTGAGAAATATTTAGCATCAACTCTACTTTCCTTGTCCTTGTTTTTGAATTCTCCCCAACTTGATGAAAAACTGCTTTCTCAATTTCGTACTGTAGTGTGCATTCTAAAAAAATATGGCTACCTTCCTCAAAAGCTTCCGTTTTACTTAAACGAATATGTTTTTAAAATGGGGATTGTCATATTTGAATATCTTTCTTCAACCACCGTTTAGTCTGATATGAATTCCTATCAGCAAGCCCATATATGTAAAACGTATGTCAGCTAGTTCTGCATTTATAGCTTTTGGGTTTTTTTTGACAAATAATCACCTTAATTCTCTTAAACGCAAAATTACTTACTTAAAAACATGATACGCAGGTAAAATTAGTTGTCTACTTCAGCTTGTTATTTTTTACAGAATACTTAAGTGTTAATATTTTTTGGTAAATATTTTGAACACGGTTACGTATTATATAAAAAACAAGATAAAAAGTTTTATATCACCGCAAGGAACCTAATACCAGGGACAGTCAGTGTCTTCGTAAAAAAATCACGTTGACAAAAACCCGTGACCCCTGAAAGGACAATATATATACAATTTAAGATTTTAATGATATTCACTAAAAGCACCTTAAAGTGTAGCACATGTTCCAAGTTTTTTTAAATAATTTTAAACAATACAAAATTACGAAAATAATTAAACACACCCTGTATCTTCGAAACGAAACTCATTTGACCACATATTGGTAAAAAATATCTATCTTAGAATTACTTAGATTCTCGGTGGTCCAGTGGTAAGAACGTGTGCTTCTGGAACCAAGGGTACTGGGTTCGATTTCCAGGGTTCCCCTTTTAACATCAATCGAGGTTATGGCATTGTATTTGAGCAAGTTGAATGTCTGTATGGTTCGCCCTTCGGAGGGAGCGTCAAGCCGTCGGTCGTGTGTACAATGCGATGTTGTGCACGTTAAAGATTCCTACCCTACATTAGAAAAGCAGGGGTTCGGCAAAATTTCCAGGATAGTGATGTGAAACTGCTCTGTAGCGTCGGTGATTGGCCATAGTTGCGGAGATAGATCGACGTTAAGTAAAAAGGTCTGGAAGCAGCAATTGCGTTATGGAAGTGAATTTTCATAAGAATGTTTTTTAATAGCAAATATGTATATCTATCCAAGCAGGCATAAATCCGGTTCCGGTACAGCCTATAGTAGAAACAATGTACCACATTTTATCAAAATAACTTTTTTTTAAATGTACAAACATTTTTCGAAAATAAACTTAAAATGTCTCCGATAAAAATGGTTTCCTAGCCAACAAACCTTAGGTTGAGTTATTGAAATTTAAGCACTCACTGCGTCTCGATTTTTTTCTTACAAACATGCATCATACTTCGATAGGAAATGCAAAAATGCAATAATATAAGGGTGTTCGAAAAAAACTGGTCGGATCACCAACGACTTATGGGCCAGCCTGTGATTATCAACATAATTTTAAGACACCCTAAAATTAACGTAATATATATATATATATATATATATATATATATATATATATATATATATATATATATATATATATATATATATATATATATATATATATATATATATATATATATATATATATATATATAAAGTTAACTAAAAGTACCACCAAAGCATCAGAGAAAGGGTCTATTTGAAATGAATTTTCTGTAAATATTTACGTAAAATGAAGGAAAATGGCCGTCGAAGCTGAAACTTAAGGCTTTGCAGAACACTCTTCCTGCGAAATTTTCTTTACATAATCCGTATTTGTTTCCCGTTCTTTCTCTAATTGTTGCCAATTTTGACGTTTAAAATCACGACTTTGAGGTTTTGAGGAAACCTCATTTTTTTCTTCAATCGCCCATAACTTTTTTCTTTTAAACTTACAAGGTGCGTGGTTCACGTTTTATAATCAAACACGCGTACCAAATTTGGTTGCCCTTGCTTTGTCATTTCCGGAGATATCAAAAATTTTCGAAAGAAAACACAACATTTTCTGGGAAAACCTTGGGCGGTTTTCCTGGCTAACGAACTTAACGAAGCCACTTGCAAAAGAAAGTTACTCACCAAACTTGATCAAAATCGGTCCATTCTTTTTGAGTTATCGGTGTGATACACACACACACACACAATATATATATATATATATATATATATATATATATATATATATATATATATATATATATATATATATATATTGTATGTGTGTGTATAAGCATTTAAAATTTGAAACTGACTCTGGATGTGGGTTCTAGGGGGCCTAGTTTGCGCTCATTTGAAGGAATTTTTTTTTTTTAATTCAAAGATCGGGATCTCCCCATTAGTGATTTTTGTAAAGAAAATTCTGCTAAAATAACAATAACTTGAAAAATCACCCTGCAAAATATTTGACAGTTAGAAGAAACCTATATAGAATATGCACCCATAAATACAGCTGTCTGTTTTGAAAGGCTAAACCAGAGAACTGATGAGAATTTCGAAAACGCATAAAAAAGTCGATGCTGCTTGCGAGGGAGATACTTTTCCGAGGGAAACTTTCACCCTTTTAATTTAAATAGCAAAGGTGAGTCCAGTGGCACCTTTTTGGAAAGTCCTTTTGGTTCTCTATTCATAGCTGCAATTTTAAAATCTACCAATTAGTTTTTTAGATATTTGAATCCAAAACTTTAGCTGCAATTTGGAAATCTACCGATTAGTTTCTTACATATTTGCTTTCAAACCTTCAACATAAAACGTTTAAAACAATAGTACTAATTTCATGCGTAAGTCTGCAATTACAGCTGGATCAATTTGTACCGAAACTATAGCTCTTTTTTAGGATGTGTGGCTCCGCTAATATTGAATTCCAGTTTTTACTATGAAATAAGGTATTTGGCTGTTTTTTTAACAAAAGGGCTTGCATAAAATAATACAGTCCGACATTTACCAACATCTCTGGAGTTATTTTGTGGCATTCAGTGGTTATTATCTTCCTCAGATCCTACAAAACTTGTGGTTGGGTTTGAGAGACTGCTTCGTATGGAATCGTATCCTTTGGAGTTTTTATTAGATTTGACAATTTTTGTTGTGTTGCGATTATGGTTTTGACCTTATTTGATTTAAAATTGTAATAAAAACAAGATAACGGTTCCAAACGAATCGCACAGAGTTTACAAAATCCCTTGTTCCGACTGCTCCAGGACCTATTGAGGACAAACTAATAAACGTATCCACAATAAAATATATGAACTAACCTTCGTAGTACCGTTACGAAATCACTGTCCATGATCCGACTAATAACAACGATGACGAGGCAGGTAGACGAAAACGTTACAAATAACACAAGACTTACGGCGAACTCTCAAATCTCTCCCAGGTCTAGGGTTGAACATACTGAAACCTCAGAGGCGATCTTCAGCGAGATTTGGGGAGTATGCGGATTGAAGCCCCGTAATTGAAGTACAACAACCCAATCTATACTTACCGCCCACTCTAAGAAGTATGCAGCTTGAAGCCTCTTAGAGTTTATTTCCTTTTGTATTTCCTTAAGCTCTTGAAAATGGCTCCAAAAAAATTAGCAGAAACGTTCAAATTATTTCGGTTGTCTAACATTTTTGATTAATGTTAGGTTTTTTTATCTATGTGGTAATTATTATCCCAAATATGTCTGGCAACACATGACTTATCTACAGTATCGTTTTTCAGTTGTGCAAAATGTTCCTTAAATCTAGTTTCAATACATCTTTTAGTTTGCCCATCGTATTTAAGATCAAAATCTCTACAACTTTTTTCATAGATCCCCGACATTCAAGTGACTTAATCCTTATCTTTTTTGTTACCTAACAAATTTTGAAAAATATTTTTCTCGTGAAAATGTTAGTTAAAAATTAGATACCTAAGAATGCTATCGACACTGCGTGATTCGCTGTTCAAGTGCTGAGCTGACAAACCTTTTGTAAGCTTTCTCTTTTCAAAAGCGCGTTGATTTAGCTAACATTTTCTTTTTTTTAAGCTGTTAACTAATGATAATGTATTTAGCCCTAGATCCGTCTAGTTTTAGTAAATTCTGGACACGGACCCGAGAACCAAGCATATCTCACACTAATGAGCACGAAAACCCGTCCGAATTTTGGTAGCAACGCCCCTGAGTGCGAGGAAAATTTCCTGCTTTATATGTCAGATCAGATTTTAGTTACTTCTGAAAAATTAAATTTGAAATATTCATGGGTATCAAATGGCACTATGACACCACACCGAATTATTCTGAACATCCTTAGATTACTAAAAAGCCGCAAAATGATTAAAATGTTTTAACGTTGCTTAATCCTAAAATGTGAAGCAGCTTCGTAGCAAGAAACATAAATATTTATCTCATTAATTTTTAACCTACGAACTGTTACCCAGCATTGTATTAACTGTTGCTGTATCATCGTTGTCTTGTCCCTCATAAGTTATTGTGTAATTAGTGAATGGTTGTACAGTTTCAATTACGCCTGTGACCAGAGACAATTGTTTTCAAGCTTTTACGACATCAAGTTCACATTTTGTGACATACAAAGCAACAAAATACAACGTTCTAACCCATATTATATTTAATTATGTATGAGCATACGCAGGGGTCTCCTTTTGTGTCTGAAACAAAGAGAACAGTGTTGGTGGTTATGTAGGTCAGTGTGATACATGTTCTACGTGACTTGCCGTTATCCTGCAATCCAAATAGAAATCCTGGATTTCTTTTACTGGCAGTTTCACTTACTAAATCCATTTTTCATTGTTCACGATTTTGCGTGACGTAAAAGGAAGCCATGTAACTATTTTACCAGGTTAGCGTTTAACCATATAATTTTGTAAATGTTAATCATTTTTTTTCGGAGTTGTTTGGTTTCGAACTGGCAACTCATCTAGTCACTGTACTTGTGTAACAATGTGTCATATTCTATTGATGTTTTCTTGGTTAAATCGATATTGAAGAAGTATATCTAATAACCTTAAATCCCGATATCTACTTTACATCATCTCCTAGTAGACAAATTATTTAGGTTTAATCCCATTACATCTATTTCATTCACAAATGACATGATCCACTATTCAAATCTTAGTGTAGTTAAGTCACATTTTTGCGATGACTACTGGGTGGTCTCTCTCTCTCTCTCTCTCTCTCTATTTCTATCTCTGTATCTCTCATTGAAGACAATGTATGAGGGGCAGACATGGAAAAGGCATTTTGTCCAAAACTTCATAATTTTAGCTATAGGTAGCGTTCGCTTCCTTATACATATTTCCAACTATTAGGTCTATCTAAGACATTCAAACCATATTATTTTTCATCTGAAACCTTACTAGAATTTTACTTGGATAAACAAAGCGCATTTTGTCCAACAACAGTAGACAAACAAATCACGTTATGTCCACAAATTGTGGACAAACTGCATTTTGATTGGGATTTAAAGCAGTAAGCATATGTTCTTACTTCTTAGCAGGTGTGTAATAATATTGTCAGTGCTGTTTTATATGTTGTGCATTATTGTTGTTACAATAATGCACGAAATCAAAGGAGACCATATTGTTGGAGACACTGATCGTGGATGCAGAAAAAGGAAGCTAAGTTCTACATCGAGAGAACGCAAAAAAATGTGAAGTATGTTCAAGCCATTTTCTAGGTTAAGTACCATCACTATTATTGATTACTAAACCTTATAGGTACCTTTATTAATTTTATATAGTACATTGTTTATGGTAAATTGCAGATATTCAAATTTGGATCCCGATTTACTGAATTTCGAAATCAGATGCAACTATAAACACCAAGACTTTAATTGCCACAAATTACCAAAACCTATTATAATAGGACTGAGAAATGCATTTTTTATTGTGTGTGTGTGTTTTTATTTCTTTAACGTCGGCCTGTTTCCGCGACTATGGCCAATCACCGACGCCAGGGAGCAGTTTCACCTCACAATCCTGAAAATTTTGCCGAACCCCAGCAAGGAGGGTAGAGATCTTTAACGTGCCCAACATCGCGTTGACACGGGACCGACGACTTTACGCCCCCTCTGAACGGCGGAACGTGCAGACATTCAACTTGCTCAAATACAATGCCAGAACCTCGGTTGATGTTAATTGTACAGTATGTACTGAAAAAGTGAAAGGAGTACCCTGGGATCGAACCCAGTACCCTTCGGTTCAGAGGCACACGTTCTTACCTCTGAACCACCGAGATTCTCATTTTTTATTGAAACATGCAAAACGACGCAAGACAACAAATTAACATTTTTGATGACAATAGACAATCCAAAGCGTTCAAGAAGTCGTAAAGAGAATGGAGAAAAATAATAAAAATTTGGTATTTTTTTAGGTGTTCATTGATAACAAAAAAGTACAGGTTTGTCAGAAGTTGTTTAGAGGTATTTACAACGTTGGTCAAAGGAGACTAAATACAATTTGCAATAAAATAGTACATGGAGAAGCAGTTGAAGAAGAAAGAGGTGGGGACAAACGGTCTTCTAAATTTCGTGAAAAATTACTCTCAGTTATGGATTTTATAAAACAGTTGAAAGGCAAAGACAGTCATTATGGTAGAAACAAATTAAAAAGGATGTACTTGCCTCCCGAGTACAGCATCTCTAAACTTTGTGATCTATACAATGAAAAAGCTACTGATAATCTAAAAGTAAACTACAAATACTTCAGTAAGGTGTTAATAATAAGTTCAACGTAGGATTTGATAGTCCTGCAACGGATGTGTGCGAGTTCTATGTTAGAACAATAACTCAAATAAACAATACAAAAGTTGCAAATGAAATACAAAAGTTGCAAACTGAATTGAAAGTGCACCGAATAAAAGCTGCGCAGTTCCACAAAATGATGAAAGAGGATCCGCCCAATAAAATATCTTTTTGTTTCGAATCCAAGTACTACCCGAAGTACCTATACAAGATGCATTTTATGCCCAACAGCTTTCCCTATACTTTTTTTGTATCGTTAGAACTAATGGCGAAAGTCCAATATTTTACTCATGGATGGAACATCAAGGTGGTAAAGAGGTTGTGGAAGTGTCGTCTCCTCTTTTACATTTTTTAAATAAAATACAACTTTCCCCAGATATAAGCTGTTTACGACTGTTCGCGGATGGTTGTGGGGGACAAAATAAGAACAGCTATGTCATACACATGCTAATGATATGGCTTTATAGATTTATAGATTTGCCCCCGAAACAATTAGAACTATAGCGTTGACATTTCCCGTTCGTGGGCATTCATACTTACCTGCCGATAGAATTTTTGGCAGGGTCGAAGGAATTTTGAGGCGCCACAGTACTATTAAGACACCTGAGAAATATTATCAACTTTATTCTCAAGTAGGCCAAATACGTCAACTTGGCAATCATTGGTTTTTGCAAGACATTAAAAATGCATCAGTATGTTTAAAAAAAGTGACTGGAATAAGTCAATGTAAAAGAATTTACATCAAAAGGGGAGACCCTGGTGATAAAATTTTAGTAAAAACAGAAACTTTATACAGGAATCACGACACATCCAAAAAGGCTGAAACCCTTATAAAACCACGAAAACGTTTAGATCAAACTCAAATCCCTGATATACCTCTGGGGTCATAAAATAAAAAAGAAAAAAATAGACAGCCTCAAAAAGCTGTTGACTTCTTTATCAGGTGAAACCTGGAGCACTGTAGATCCGGAATTGGCTTGGATGGTTCCAATCTTTTCTGAATTCGTCGATGAAGAAAATGATCTGAATGACGATTACAACGCCGAAATGTTGTGCGAATGTGATGACATTAAAGCAGTAAATTTGGTATAAAAATTTACTTAATTAATGAGCATAACAATTAAAAATTGCGTTTTTTCTTTAATATCTGTTAAAAAAATGTTATGATTTCTTCAATGAAGCACTTGTTAGCTATTATGTTGGGTTTTAGAATTATTTTGTCGTTTGTACGTACTGATAAAAAATCTAAAGACTTGCAAAAGACAGTTTCTCCACTAACATTCAAATTGCATTTTGTCCTAACTATTTTTTTGTGTTAGTAATTCAGGGGTAAACTTTCTTTTGTTAGTTTTCAAAGCAAATATGTTTGATTTATTTTCTATTTTTAGAAAGAAATCCGATTTAAATAGCATGTATAATTATGCTACCACAGTTTTTTTCTGTTTCCTGTAAATTTACAATATTGGATAAAATGCGTTTTGCATATCTGCTCCTCGTATATCAGTAGATTTAAAACGTATGTATGGGTAACTTTAACAGAAAGGGCTTTTACATAATATGACATATAAAAATAGCGTAAAAGCAAAAGTTTCAAAGTAAAGAATTTCGGAACGCACCAAGTGCGTTATCGTAATGAATTTTGATAAGAACTGTACACTATTCGTACGGCAGACCTTGAAGATAGAATTTTAGTGTCCTTATACGCCCATTTGAAGCATTATTTCGAAAGTGCTACCATCGTTATCTCTCTATTACCAAAAAAAGTATTTTAATCTTGTGTTTTAGCTCCTTTTGAGACAAATGACCAAAATTAAATGTTCTATTAAGCTAGTAAATTAAGTTGGTATAGTACAGTAAATCTCTCTCAAAAAAAAACCTGAATTACAAATGGCAATAAAGTTACAAAAGAATACTTAATGTATTTAGAAAAAGAAAGTATCTGCCAAATTAAAAACCCGGCTGGTATTTTTCTTTATTAATCCCCTGGATGATTTCGTTTTAGGCACCCTAATCAAACCAGTTTTTCAAGCAACAACGAGAAAATATTTAAGACTAATGTTCTTCTTTATATAAACAAAAAAAAATATGTGCGGAAATTTATAATTTTAGGCTCAAATGTGATAAAGTAGTTCAGGCGTTTTTAAGAAAAATGAGATCTTGGTCCAAACGTATGAAATCTGGACACTATTGTTTCTAAAAAATAATAAAGTTAGTGAAACAAAACAAAACGCTACATATGTTTCGCGCGGGAATAGAAACCGGGCGGTCCGCGTGTCAGGCGAACACTCTTCCACAACAAAAGCTAGTTAATGTATTGTGTGTTTACGCGATACTTATAAAACACGTCAACTTGCTACCCCGGGAAATTCTATATTATATCCTCTGATATGTCCTATATTATATCCTAGGAGTAAATTAACTAAACAGCTCATTACAGAATTAACAAACTGTCTTTAGCCATATTCAGTTCATTCTTCCTTATCTTTATAATATGAAACATACCAAATCATGGTTTGGCAAAAACGTTATATTTTCCTTATAGAAACGATAGTTCCGTAAAAACTTCTCTAGTGCCCTCATTAAATCTTAATCACGCCACTATATGCTACATTTGCAGTCTGAAAGTTTAATGGGGGCCGTTCATCAAGCTCCAAATATAATGTATTTTAAAAATGTATTGAATCCCCACTTAAGAAACAATTACTTCATTTTTTATTTTATGTTATCAGTCGTTTTATCGTCGTAATTCTGACAACAGTTTTCGGGATTTTAGTAGCCGATTGCTAGCTCTGGTATTACGTTTTACCCGTGTTATTTGTAGGATGTATCAATTTATGCATGGCAGCTACATACTCTGTCTTTGTCAAGTATTGGACTTCAACCATTTAAATCGTTTCAATTCATGTCTTTCAGATTTTACTCTTATTTTGGAAAAATTCCAAATTGTGTGATTCAAATTACTTAACATTCACAACAGGGGTTTATCTACAGCATTTATAGCTACATGTAAAGTTGCGTTGCTGTTACTCGAATAATTTTTAAAATATAGCGTATTCAACATATTTTTGTATACTTTTGGGGGGGAAAATATCCATTATAGCTGATTTACGAACTCAAATCAGTTGAGTATTTTGAGTTATTGCTCGGATACCTATATATATATATATATATATATATATATATATATATATATATATATATATATATATATATATATATATATATATATATATATATATATATATATATATATATATATATATATATATATATATATATATATATATATATGTAATATTACATTTTCTTTGAATTTTTGTTAAAAACGTTTTTGTGTATAATTATTTTTTCGCAGGTGTAGTTTTTGTATAAGATACCTAAGGAGGTTCATTGGTCAGGAGAGTGAGACAACTTTGTTCAGAAAATTTTCGTACTTTTCAAACAATACACTTATTTAGAGAGCCTCGGTGGTTCAGGGGCAAAAACGTGTGCCTCTGAACCGAAGGGTACTGGGTTTGATCCCAGGGTACTCCTTGCATTTTTGTTGAATGCCTGCACGTTCCGCCCTTCGAAGAGGGCGTTAAGCCGTCGGTCCCGTGTCCATGCGGTGTTGGGCACGTTAAAGATCCCTACCCTCCTTACAGAAAGGCAGGGGTTCGGCAAAATTTCCAAGGGTAGTGAGGTGAAACTGCTCCCTGGCGTCGGTGATTGGCCATAGTCGCGGAAATAGGCCGGCGTTAAAGAAACAAAAAACACACACACAGTTATTTAGATGAAATATGGTATATAAAGGTTACACTATCTACCAAGTTTGTTGTTTTTTATTCACAAAAAGACATGTTTGACATTAAGAACATTTTAATAAAATTTCGTTGCCATACCCTGATTGCTGCGGTCAGGCTTTTATAATACCTGCACTTATAAATATATAATAGTATCGCGATGCAGCTATCGTAATCTGAAAAGTTTATTGAAATCTAATTTTATAGGTCAATTATTTTTTACAGCAAACGCAAATATACACGGCATCCTCGTCATCAGTGTCAATTCCCGCGCAACGATTATGAACTCATTATAAGTGCAGAAGAGCATCTAATCCACCTTTTATGTGAAAATTTATGGCGAACAGATCAACTTTTTCTTTTGGCAACATAGCAAATGCTCGATCACTTGAAGCCAGGGAGAAGCTGGTGGTGAAATTGCTACCGATAATTTTTGCCATAGATCAAAAACGTCAGGTATTACTTGGACATTAGATGACTTTCTTTCCTATTGATTGGTTAAAGTATTTTTTGGATTATGGATTATCTGCTTGTACGTACATGTACCTCTGTCATCCCCATAAATTGATGCAAACTCAGAAGCTCATGGTTTTGATAGAAGAAGGTGTTTTCGTGAACAAATGATGGAAACGTTGGATAATAATATTATCCAACTAGTACATGTTTTTTTTTTTTTGATAAGTGCGATTTCACACTTCGAGGCCATCATAGTCGTCAAAATTGTCGCTACTGGTCTAAAGAAAATCCACATTATAGCATTAAGCGATGTGATTAGTCCCTTTTTCATTAATGACAATTCAAATGGAGATAATTATTCAGTACTGCTACACAATAATGACGTGCCAACTTTAGCAAACTCATATCCTGATCAAGCAAACCCAAAAGTTTCAGCGAATGTAATATGGTTCCAGTAGGATGGAGCACCAACACATTACGAAATCAATGTCCGGCAGTAGTTCTACTTTATATTTTCAAATCGGTGGGTAGGGATGCAAGGATCGTTAGAATGGCCAGCACGATCACCCGATCTTTCGCTATTGGACTTTTCTTATACGGAATTTAAAATGTATGCTATACCAAACTAAACCAATTTAGCTGACTTAAGAAAAAGAATAACGATTGCGATTAGGCCGATCATGCCTCGGATGTTGATTAACGTTAAAAGACATCTTTATTTACAATTAGGATGATGCCAAGACGCTCAAGGCATGCATTTAAATCATCGCCTGCATTAAGATTAATGTGATTTTTTTATTTTTTCTCATTTTCAAGAATAAAACGCGATTAATGGTTAATTTTTTAGTGTGTTATAGGGATGTTCTTAAATCAGATGAATTTCTTTTTTTTTACTGTTAATTTTTAGAATAAATTTTAAAACCACAACATTTTTAAATTCGGAATAAAGAAATCTTTCACATAAGGCCCCACAAGCCCCTCGTTTCTATTTGAAAATTTGGGGATCGCAACTGTCACTGCATGGGGGTTGAATGTTGCAAAATGTCATTTTTTTAACCTAAAATTGAAGTATTACGAGATCTTTATAAATATGGTTAATAATTGAAATACTATGTATTCCTTTTAGCTGTTCCACACTATATGAAACATTATTTCTTTGAAGCTAACGATTAGCGTTATGATAGATCAGATAATGCATCCCCATTAAATGCACCGTTTTCTAGTTGTGAACTTAAATCAGCTCTTAAATCTACCCATGATTCCACAGCTGTACCAGACGATATCCCAGAAATATTCTTGAAACAATTACCAGATGATGCACTAGAAGTACTTCTAAATATATATATATAACATAATACAAGTTTTTCCAACCATATGGAGACAGTCCATCACCTTACCCATTCTCAAACCAGGCAAATCTAAACTGGATGCCAACAGTTATAGACCCATTTCTCTAACCTGTACAGTTTGTAAACTACTTGAAAAGATGGTTAATCGAAGATTACTTTGGTTTAGAGAACACAACAATTATCTCGATCAACATCAATCTGCATTCCTACCCAATCGCAGCACGTTAGATAATCTTATGTATCTTAAATCCGAAATTCTTGATGCCTTTTTAAATCATCAGCAACTCGTGGCTGTTTTCTTTGATATCAAACATGCATTCGACTCAGTCTGGAGATATGGAGTTGTACAAAAATTAACTAAATGTGGAATTTAAGGTAATATATTAATGTTTATAAAGAATTTTCTTAGTAAAAGAACTTTTAAAGTGAAAACTAACAACACTTTATCTGATTCATATGATCTAAAAAATGGAGTACCCCAGGGATCAGTCTTAAGTCCAACTCTCTTTAATGTTGCAATAAGTGATATTCTTCAATCAATAAGTATTCCTGTAAAAAGTGCTTTGTATGCTGACGATCTAGTCATATACTGCAGAGATAAGAATAGCTTATCAACATGTAATCTAATTTAAAAGACTATCGATAAATTGGAAAAATGGTCTGATAACAATGGATTAAACTTTTCCTGTTCCAAATCAAAGTTTATGATTTTTTCGAAAAAGAAAAATCTGTCAGTTACTCACACTCTCAAGTTAGGGGGAATGATTTTACAAGAGGTTACAAAGCATAAATTTCTAGGAATAACCTTTGATTCAAAGCTTAACTGGAAATCTCACATAAATGTACTCAAAGCTGATTGTATTATTAAACTAAACATTTTGAAAACTCTTGGACATTATAACTGGGGTGCTCATGAATCAGTCTTGCTAAGTATTTTCAGATCACTGATAGGATCAAAAATTGGCTATTGCTCAGCTATTTATATTTCCGCAAGCAAATCAACTTTAAAACCGCTTGAAGTTCTTGTAAATCATGCACTTAGAATAGTCACAGGTGCTTTTCGAACAAGTCCAGTGGAAAGTATTTAGAGAGAGAGAGAATGTAACGAGCCTTCAATCAAGTTAAGAAGAGAAGAATTACTATTAAAATATGCGGCTAAGATATCAGTAAACCCAAATAATCCAGTCTACAAATTCTTGGCACAGACCAACTTCAACAGATCCTATGCTGCGAACGTTTCAGCACAGCTACCATTTTCTTTACATATAAAAAAGCTAAATTATATTTTCAATACAGATCTGACAAATCATATATGCAATGGTGCTATTTCTCCATGGACCATTGTTTTTCCACCTACTGATACGACTTTTTTATCGCATAAATCGAATGTATTACCAGCTGAATGTATCAAAAGATTATTTTAAGAGATTATCTCTAGATATCGATATGATATAATTCTTTACACTGATGGATCAAGAAGTGAAATTGGTGTCGGATGTAGTATTACTTCTGCACTAAAGGAAGAAGCATATCACTTACCATCAATATGTAGTAACTATACAGCAGAACTATACGCCATAATGAGAGCAATTGACACGTTCGTCAACTCTCATTTCAATAACGCCTTAATATGCACCGATTCTCTTTCGTCGATTATATCACTCACAAACCTTTACCCAAAGGACCATCTTGTAATCCAAGTACAAGAATCTATTCATTGTGCCTTGCAATCTGGCAAATCTATCAGACTTATATTTGTCCAATCACACTGTGGCATTACTGGAAATGAAAATGCAGACGAATGTTTCAGAAATGCTGTCTTAATCGATACTGTAATTCCTCTTCAACTTTACTCCGACGTTTCTGCACAGATAGCAAATTTTTATAGACAGAAATGACAAACTGCGAGAAATTGAACCAACTGTGGTAATCAAGAAACTTCCTGATTTATCACGCAGGGAAGAAGTGATTATCAGAAGACTCCGAATTGGCCACTCTCTACATACACATGGTTATCTCTTAAATCAACAACAACGCCCTTATTGTGAGCTCTGTGACCGACTAACTTCAATTTTTCACATTCTATTGGAATGTCCCTTATATGCCTATCCACGATTTCAAAATTTTGGTGAAATAAACTTGTCTGAAATTTTAGGTCTAAATTTTACGAATGTAAACTGTTTACTTAGATTTTTAAGACAGTCTAATTTATATAATAGTATTTAAGTGTATTTATTAGTCTTATTATATATAATTTTGTTATGTAATTAGTTAAAGTGTCGTTAGTGTCAATGACCTTAGTTGTTAAGGCACTTAAATTATAAGGAAAAAAACATTATTTTTCAATCCGCATTATAAAATGCTTCTCTCAGGTATACAAAATCAATAAAGTTATTTCTGTTTTGCCAATCCTCCTTTCTCCTATTGTTTTAAGTTCCAGAAACATACGTTCACCTATCGTTACTGAATTTAATACATCACATGAAAAACTTTACTGTTGAACCCCAAGTCTTGAAACTTTATTCCAACTTAATGAGGTTCATATACACAGTGAGCTCTTACAAAAACACTTGACTCTTACTTGACACCAAGGCAAGTCTCCATTACTTTGCATAGCAAAAAGCTTTACGTAAAGGGCATAGAAGGTCATAGCATTTGACCTATAAACTACGGAAACAATTGTGCTGATATACTTGTTTAACCAACACAAGATATAATATGCTTTCAAGCAGTAGATAGACAATAGATACATAAAAAGTCCTTACGCAGCAAATTGCGTTCAAGTGGCGAATTTTCATAAGTAATGTAATGATAAACCAATCGTAAAGAGACGCATGAAAAAATGGAAGTCGTACAACAAGAGTCCGTAAAAGGATTTATGAGGTAGGAAGTAGTTGTGAAAAAGCTGCAATTTTAGCAGAACTGATTGTTACAATTCCAGAAAGTTTTACACAGCAAGAAATTATTTGTAAAATACATTGTGCTATCTATATGCAAAATAAAGTATAATATACATAAAGACACATGTACGTGTGTGGGTATGTGCGTGCGTGTGTGTGTGAGAGTGTGTGTTTGTGTAGATGTGCGTGCAAGCGCGTGTGTATGGGTTTCATATTATGTATGTACCATACATGGTACTCTGGTATGTACCATACATGGTACTCTGGTATGTACCATACATGGTACTCTGGTATGTATCATATATGTTACTCTGTGTCTATAAAGTAACGCATAAATTCAATAAAATTTAAAGTGACCGGTATTAAGGAAAATTCAAAAACACGTGCATTTTTATTTTTAAAAACTAACTTTTTGATATAAAAATCTTACCCCTATCCTTGTACCTCTTCAAGAGGTAGCTACCCTTTCGAAATTTTGAAGCCGGATGGTGGCTGGTGTGACACATCTTTTTATTACTAACTCAATTCTCTATTCAGCAATACCAGTTTTTGCAGGAATAAAATAAAGTGAGTTATAACATTTACATTATCAGTAACACCTAACACAAGTGAAGCTTATAAAGAATTACATAGTTCAGTCTTATCTAATCAGATGTTCGAAATGTCCGCCTTCTTGTGCCTGACAATACCCCAAACGGTTCACAAATTCTCGTTGGACTCTATTCATCATCTATTGAGAGATGTTGGTACATTTAGTTCTAATTCTTGTTTTTAATTCGTCGATAGTATCTGGTTTACTTTTAAATACAACATTATTCAGATGACCCCACAGAAAAATTCTATGGGGGTTAGGTCAGGTGGCCTTCCTGACCACTCTATTAGACCGCTCCTGCCAATTCATCTGTTGGAAAATTGTTGATCCAGATACTGTCGAACATTAACGTGATAATGCGCGGGGGCACCATTTTGTTTATACCACAAGTTATGATTTACCATAGCAGCATTGTGTCCATCAGGAAATAAGTTCAGTAACGTCGGAATGAGATATTGCTGTAAAAATTGTAGATATCATGGTCCATTTATAGTTCCATGAAAAAGATAGGGACCAATAATCATACTCCTTACAATTTCCGCCCAAACATTTACCTTTTGTGGATATTGTGTGCGATTCTGTCGCACCAATCTTGTATTTTCCTTTGCGCAATATCTGCTATTTTGATGGTTAACTTCTCCATGTAATGTAAAAGTTGATTCGTCCAAAAACAGAATATTCGGTACTTGAAAAGAGTTATAATTCCATTTATCCATTAATGTTGCAGAAAACTGCATTCTTCGGCTTGCATCGTCATCGGATAACTCCTGCAAAAACTGTATTTTATGAGGATGAAGCTTTTTAAGTTTAAATACTTTATATGCCGTCTAAAATGCAATCCCATTGGCTCGGTCAATTTGCCGAACACTACTGTGGGGATTCTCTTCCACTGCCAATAAGACGTTTAATTTCACTTCTTTAATTATAGACCGGCGACCTGTTTTTGGCAGATCTTTCACGCTAGAAGTCTCTCGAAATTTCTTATCTATTTGCCTTACTGTTGACTGATTGATAGACATATCCGGATATTTAGTATTAAACAGAATACACACCTCTGGGAAAGTTTGGATCCTGTCACCATAACCAATCATCATTAGAACTTCAATTCTTTGAGGTATTGATAAACGCATTTATTTTATTATTAACTTTATTATTAGTTTGAAAAATCAAAAGCTGAAAATTATACGTATTTACTTTGCACGACCAACAAAATGTAAATGTACTACTATTATCTGTAAATTGTATCGCAAAAAATTATCAAACTTATGCTTGATTAGTTTTTTGACACATGTCACACAGCAGATAATTCTTATCATCAGTCGACTGTTACATATACGACGTAGTATACAACAAAATCTCCAACATGGTGGATATTATCCCAAATATGTCGGGCGGCGGAAGATCTATCTATACTACCGTATTTTAATTGTGCTAAATGTTCTTTGGGTCTAATTCTAATAGATCTTTTTGATTGTTCGACGTAATTAAGATCACAATCTTTACAATCAGTTTTATAAATTCCCAACATTTTGGCCGTACTATCCTTGTCTTTTGAGTTACCTAGCAAGTTTGTTAAATTATTTTTTGTCGAAAACGTTAATTGCAAAGTGGCTTTTTTTTAATGTTATCTAGACCACTCGTTATTCGATGTTTAAATGATAAGCAAACAAAGTTTTTTCAGCTTTCTCTCTTCTAAAAGTCGTTGTTTCCGCTAAAATATTCTTTGTTTTCTGTTTGTTAATTAATTTCTTCACTAGGCAAGCAGTGTATCCGTTATATTCGGCCACGTTCTTAATATACTTTAATTCTTTGTGTGTGTGTTTTTTTTTATTTATTTAACGTCGGTCTATTTCCGCGACTATGGCCAATCACCGACGCCAGGGCGCAGTTTCACATCACTATCTTGAAAACTTTGCCTTTTTGTAAGGAGGGTAGGGATCTTTAACGTGCCCGACATCGCAAGGATGCGGGACCGTCGGCTTTACGCAACCTCCGAAGGGCAGCACGTGCAGATATTCAACTTGCTCAAATACAATGCCAGAAGCTCGGTTGATGTTAATGTTACAGTTTGTACTGAAAAAGTGAAAGGAGAACCCTGGGATCGAACCCAGTACCCTTCGGTTCAGAGGCACACGTTCTTGCCCCTGAACCACCGAGGCTCTTTAATTCTTTGGTATATCTACTTTTACTTAAAAGAAAATTAAATTTACTAAAAAATTCAGACTGGCCATTTTTTGTGCGTAGATATGATGTGAGTCATTCGAAATGTAGCTAAGACTGGTGGTTTCCTTTCTATGGACATCGAATTCTAAAGTGTTTTTATTTTTGATAACTAGTACATCTAGATAGGGTAATTTATTACTAATTTCTAATTCGTTGATAAATTTTATAGAATAAAATTTATTGTTTAATTTGGTAATAAATTCTTCTGTTTTGAAAATGTTTGTCTTAAACACGGTGAAAATATCACCCACGTAACGAAATCACACTCTAGGAAAACACTCACTTTCACTTTCAAGATCTGTTTCAAATCCACTCAAGAAAAGGTCTGCATAAATGGTGATATCGGGTCACCCATTGCCGTGCCTTGGGTTTGTTCAAAAAACTAATCGTTGAATTGAAAAATATTTTGTTTAATAAAAAAGGTTTGTTAAAGGTTTCCCGTCAAACGAAAAACTTTTTCAGTAACAAATTCACTTAAATTTGTTAATAAATTTAAAGAGGTTGAATTGATTGAAGGGGAGGTTTTAGTTTCATTTGATGTAACCTCATTGTTTCCTAGCGTTCCTACAAAGCACACGTTAGCGTATTTAGAAGAGTTATCAAAAATGAATAACAATGAAAAGGTCTGGTAAGAATATGTAACTTTAAGAAACCTTCATATTAAACAAAACAAAAATTAATTCAACAATGCGTTTTTCTAACAAACCCAAGGTACGGCAATGGGCAAGCCGCTATCACCATTTATTGCAGACCTTTTCATAAGCAGATTTGAAACAGATCTTGGAAGTCAAAGTGAGTATTTTCCTAGAGTGTGATTTCATTACGCGGATGATATTTTGGCAGTGTTTAACACACACATTTGCAGAATAGAAGATTTTATTGCCAAATTATACAATAAATTTGATTCTTCAAAAATTACCCACTAATTAGAAATTAATAATAAATTACCGTTCCTAGATGTACTAGTTGTCAAAAATAAAGACACGTTAGAATTCGAGGTTCATCTAAAGGAAACCACGACTCTAAGCTACATTACAAATGACTCGCATCATACGTATGCACAAAAAATGGCCAGTGTGAATTTTTTAGTAAACAGGTTAATTAACTTTCCTTTAAGTAAAACTAGATATCCCAAAGAAATAACTTATAGTAAGAACGTGGCCGAGTATAACGGATACACTGCTTGCCTAGTGGAGAAATTAAATAACAAACAGAAACAAAGAAAATATTAGCGGAACCAGCGACTTTTAGAAGAGAGAAAGCCTGAAAAACTTTGTTGACTTACCATTTGAATCTCCGTTCACGAGGGGTCAACATTTTCGACAAGGAATACATTTAAAAAACTTGCTAAGTAAACCAAAATACTAGAATAGTACAACCAAAATGTCGGGAAATTATGAAATGGGTTGTAATGATTGTGATCTTAAATACATCGGACAAAGAAAAAGATTTATTGGAAATGCATTCAGAAAACATTTAGCACAACTAAGATACGGTACTATAGATAGATCTTCCGTCGCCCGACATATTTGGGATAATAATTGTAACGTTGTAGTTTCAGTTAATAACAACGTTTTACTAAGTTAATAAGTGATTTATTTTAACAAAATCATTATTCATAGTTCATAAACCAGAATGACAAGAAGGATAATTGCGTGTTGACAACGATAATAATAAATATGGCATATCGACAGGCTGAGAAACATAACTAGTGCCAACCAACCTGACATTAATACCAAATATAACTAAACAATAATATTCTTATGTTACATCTTCCCTTTTTACGGAGAACAAGAGAAATACCCCATTAAATATTACAATCCACACTTAATAGGAAACATGTTAACAATTGAACATAGATGCCTTTACAGATCCAGCCTCTGAACAGGTCTAACAACACGACCAGCTCTAGTAACAATACGATCATCACTTGAATTATTAACAGGCACTGACACTGGTACACGTGTTGATTTAGGACTTTGTTGCAAGTTATCTTGAACTACTGCTTCTGTTCCATCTTTGGTGTTTTGAGTAGAAACAATCTCGGTGGGATTCGGGATGCTTGCTTCTGTTTTATGGAGATGAGCTAAATTTCTGCAATAAGTCGAACCATCTTTAAGCGTGACATTGTAAGATCTTTCATTTAGGGTTTCATCAACCACTCCTTCTTTCCAATTTCGCTTACCAATTTGCATTCTGATCCGATCTCCTTTGTTTAACGGTTTTGTTGGTTTTGAACATTTATCGGCATACTTTTTCTGTTTGTTTCGAGCAAATGATAAATTTACAGATACATTACGAACAACTTTAGGAGCCAATTGTTCGTTTGATATTGGAATTTGTGTTCTTGTAATTCTACTCATCAGTCTTTGAGCTGGTGAACCCAATTCTTCAGTTCGTGGGATATTTCTGTGATTTAATAAGGCAAGTTGCACGTCAGAGTTGTCAAGCTCACATTTTCTTAAGATTGATTTCGCAATGGCAACGCTTTTCTCTGCTAAGCCATTTGCACGTGGAAATCGAGGGCTTGAAGTAATGTGGTTGAAACCCCAAATTTTTGTAAACTTCTTAAATTCTTGAGAACAATACTGTGGACCATTGTCTGATTCGAAAACTTCCGGAATTCCATGCACTGAAAACCAGTCTTTTAAGTGTTTGATGATTTCTTGGGACGTTAAATTTTTAAGTCGTTTGAAGTCTAAATAACCGGAGTAACTATCAGTTATCACTATATAGTCACGATTAGAGTATGTAAACAAATCACTTGCGACTATTTGCCATGGCAAGTCTGGAATGGGTTTCGTCAAAATTGGTTGTTTTGGATTTGAACTTTGAGTCTGCTGACAAATACTGCACTTATTTACAAAGTTAGAAATATCTTCATGCATCCCTCTCCAATACAGTAGTTGTCTGGCTCTTCTTAAGCTGCTTTGAATTCCAAAATGACCAGCATGTATTTGTTTCAACATGTGGTGAATTTTTGACTGAGGAATTATGATTCGGTCATTCTTAAAAATTAGATTGTTGTAAATTGAGAGTTCTTCTCGAAAATTGAAATAGTGGCGAATAGTTTGTGGTAACTCCTTGATGCTATCTGGCCAACCATTTAGAATAAATCTCTTGAGAATTTTCAACTCTTCATCAGCTTCTGTAGCTGTTGTGATTTCAGATTGCGCAGTCTCAGACATGGCTAAGGCAATTACTACTTCCTCTTCATCTTTTTCTTCTTTGGTCACGATTTCTTGATTATTACAGTCACGGCTTAGAGCATCTGCAATAGGAATGTCACTTCCTTTGACATATTTTACTTCTGGCCTATAAGATGTTAGTTCGAGTAATATTTTTTGAAGTCTAGGAGGAGCACTTTGAATTGGTTTCTTGAAAATTGTTTCCAAAGGCTTATGGTCTGTTTCTACTAATAGCTTTTTGCCATAGATGTATTCGTGGAATTTTTTACACCCAAATTTGATAGCCACTGCTTCTTTTTCAATTTGTGGGTAATTCTGTTGGGCTGGCGTTAGTGCTTTCGATGCATAAGCAACTGGTTGATTTTCTTGCATTAAGACAGCTCCCAAACTATATGAACTTGCGTCTACTGACAGCGTTACGTCTTTATTTACATCATAGAACTTTAGGACTGGCGGCGAAGTTAGAAGTTCTTTAATTTTCTTGACTGCTACTTCTTGTTCCTGTTCCCAGTGCCATACGACATCTTTTTTTAATAATTCACGTAGTGGTTGCGTAATTTCTGACAGATTTGGAATAAACTTGATTAGATAGGTTACCATACCTAACAGTCTTTGAAGTTGTTTCTTATTTTCAGGAGTCTTCATTGTTTTAATCGCTGAAATCTTCTCGGGATCACTTTCAAGTCCTGTTTCTGTTATCACGTGACCCAGAAAATTGATTTTCTTCACTTCAAATTTGCATTTCTCCTTGTTGAGCTTTAATCCAGAATCTTGAATAAATTGCAATACTTTTTCAGTTATTTTTCTTAACTCTTCTTTGGATTTGGCATAAATTAAAATATCATCCATAGAGCATTCTACGTTTGAAATGTCCTTTAATAAATCAGACATGATTTTCTGAAATAGTTCTGGTGCTGAAGCGAGGCCAAATGGTAATCTTTTACATGAATATCTTCCCCATGGCGTTGCGAATGTCAAATACTGTTGGGTGCGCTTTGTAACTTTGATTTGCCAGAATCCTCTCTTACAATCTAACAATGTAAAATACTTTGAGTCCTTTAATTTAGCTGCAATTTCTTCCACTGTTGTTAAGGGAAACCTTCTTCTTAAAATATTTTTATTGACATCAGTCGGATCAAGGCAAAGTCTGATTTTATTATTTTTCTTGACAATAACCATTGGGCTGACCACTGGTGTTGGCTCACTGACTGGTTCGATCACATCCATTTTAACCATTGCATCCAGTTCACGTTTAACATCATTATGAAGTGAATGTGGTATTTTTCGAGGGGCCCTGATGTGGAAATTAGGATTTTCTACCAAATCAATATCATATTCAAAATTTTTGAGGCAACCCAGTCCTTTAAACAGATTCTCATTTGACTGTATGGAAACTGTTTGTACTCTTTGAATAAGGCCCAGTTTAGTAGAAGATTCTCTTCCTAGAATCGCAGGAACTTTCTTATCAACAATTTTGAAGTTAACAATTGCAGTTTGATTTTTAATAGTTGCTTCCAGATCGACTTCTCCCACAACTTGAAGTTTATTGTCGCCAAATGCTATGAGTCTTTTCACTTTCGATGGTTTCAACTCTTCATTAAAATACTTGACTATTTTCCAAGGCAAGACGTTACAATCAGCACATGAGTCTAGATAAATATGGAATTTTTTACTTTTAATTTCAATAATTTCAGTCCATCTATCTTCATCTAGTTCTGTGTTCAATGAATTTATGAACAGTTCTTCATCACTGCTTGATTCTTCATTCTCTACAGCGTTAACTTTCTTTTCTTGCTTCTTGTTGGCTTTTGATTTTGTTTTAGCCCAACACTGTGATGCAAAATGACCTTTTTTGGAGCAGTTGTCACAACTTTTATTGAATGCTGGACAATTTTGTTGTCGGTGTTTTTTTCCGCATCTTTTACAATCGAATTCTTCAGTCGTAACTTTGTTTTGCACGATTTTGTGTCTTGCTTCAGTTTTGAATTTATTAACTGTAATATCTTCACTTTTCAACTCAGCTAGCTGCTTTGTAGCTTGCTCACTAGCTCTACATATTGACAAACATTTATTCAACGTTAAGTTTTCTTCCGCAAACAACCTTTCTCGCACTTTATCGGAACGTATTCCAATTACAAGTTTATCCATTATCAAGCTATCATGAAGTGCTTGAAAATCACACGTTTTAGCTAAATTTCTGACCTTTGTCACGAATTCATCAAAGGATTCACCTTGTTCTTGACAAGCTTTATTGAATTTGTATCTTTCAAAAGCGATATTTGTTTTCGGTATGAAATGAGAATTGAACTTATCTTTCAATGTAGCTAAATCCTTTTGTGCCGCTGTCGTAAGATTGAAGCTGTTAAACACTGGGACGGCGTCTGATCCTAATGTTGCCATAAAAGTTGCAGCTTGAATTTCAGGTGCTTTTTTCCCCAATTGCGTAGCTGTAGCATACCACTCAAATTGCTGTAGCCATTGTTTCCAAGCGATAGAGAGATTTTCAGCCCCAAAATTGAACGCTTTCGGCGGTCGGACTCCCACGCTAGCCCTAGCAGCTCCTTCTTCGTCACTTGGCATTTTCTTTGCTGGTTATTTGAGATGAACAATGAACCACACCTGACACCATGTAACGTTGTAGTTTCAGTTAATAACAACGTTTTACTAAGTTAATAAGTGATTTATTTTAACAAAATCATTATTCATAGTTCATAAACCAGAATGACAAGAAGAATAATTGCGTGTTGACAACGATAATAATAAATATGGCATATCGACAGGCTGAGAAACATAACTAGTGCCAACCAACCTGACATTAATACCAAATATAACTAAACAATAATATTCTTATGTTACAATAATCACCACGTTAATGGGGAGAATCCAAAATTAATGAAAAATGTTAGACAACCAGGACAGCTAAACGCCTTCGAAAGTATATATTACCAAATACAGTAATAATAAAAAATGTATGAATCTCTCTCCGCCGCCTAAAATTAGTCTCCTCATAGATTACTTTATAAAATAAATATCGGCAGAAAGCACGTCCGATAGATAATAAAAGAATAGAGATATTTCCGCCAAACGAAATATGCTAATTTTGGTATCGTTGAAACTCCCTAAATCATTAGTAACCGACTACCTGCAGAAGAATATAAATAGAGTTGTGAATATAAGATATTTCAAATTATTCATCCTCTGGTGACGCTAACTTGGTTAATGAAACGATCGTCAGGTTTTTTTAATGTGCTGTGGTGATTTGGGTTTTACAAGTGTGCTTATAATTTTGAACCAACATGAATCATATTTTTTTACTATTTTTACATCAAAAGAGACCTCTTAGGAGGATACACAGGATTTTTTGTTAAGAAAGAAAATATTGCGCAGTAAATGGTTGAATCGAATCTTCACCACCCCTGTGTGTCTGGAAAACGTTTTATTATAAAAATAAAAGAAAATAACCATCTGGGAGAAGGAAACGTCTTGCAACTCTATAACTTTTTAATAGCTTTTTAATATTCTTTAAAACGAAAAAGTAAAACCTTTCTAGAATATTTTACGTAACTTTCAATTAATTATAATATAGCTGCATTAGCATACCGCCTTTTTCTGACTACTAATGGTTTCGCGAATTCAATTTACTTCGACTGAAAGTTCTAATTGAGGGATCATTCTTTAGAATTAAGTAGGTAACCTGTATTCAATTACGTTTTCATTTATTGTCACAGCTGGTCTAAGTGACCTACGACGAAAACCTTTTAAATTTGCTTTAACCTGAGAATTAGATTTCTTAAACATTTATAATTCAATTTCGGTCTCATTGTGGTGGCGTAGACATTTAATTGTTACACGAAAATCAACTAAGCGACGCAGCCAGCCTGCTGCAGAGAGAACTAATATAAATAAAAGCCTGGACGCAGCAAGTGCGTTATGGTAGTGAATTTTCATAGAAATGATCTGGCACAAAATATTTTATTATACCTTTTTTTTTCTTGTAACATAGAAATCTAAATTTTGGTGTGTAGTTTACTTTTTATACTGTAAACCTACCGACCAAATTTGGTTATCATATTTTTTTTTTAGATAAAAAAATTTTTCGAATGAAAACTCAAAATTTTTTCGGAAAACCTCACCCGCTTTTCCTGACTAACGAACTTATCCAAGCCATTTACAAAAGGAAGGTACGTGCCAAATTTTATCAAAAGCAGCCCATTATTTTTTGAGTTATCGGTGTGATACACACACACACACACACACACATATATATATATATATATATATATATATATATATATATATATATATATATATATATATATATATATATATATATATATATATATATATAAACATATAAAAAAATAAAAATTGAAACTGACCCAGGATATGGGTTCTAAGGGTCCTAGTTCGCGCTCATTTGCAAAAAATTTTTCACAATTCAAAAGTCGGGATCTCCCGCTTAGTGAATTTTGAAATATGTTAGAACACAATCCAGCATTGGTCAACATCATTCTGTTCTCAGATGAGGCAACTGTTTATCTGGACGGCACCGTCAATAGACAAAATTGCAGATACTAGGCGCCACAAAATCCACATTGGTTTCGCGGGCAGAAGACACAGTACCCCAGAAAGTCAAGGTATGGACTGAAAATGTTGGCAGTCAAGTCTTAAAACCGTATCTTCATTTTTTTCAAAATTAATTACTTCCCTCATGTTGTTGTCTTCTTTCATGGCTGCGGTCGTCAGACCATTCTCACTGCTTCACTCATTTATTCGCATTTACCCCAACGCTGAAAATCCAGCGATTTTCACTCGTTCTTTGTGGCTTCAGCGAGACGGAGCACCGCCGAATTATTCAAGACAAGTTCGTGAATATCTTAATTTTACGTTTCCTAATCGGTGGATTGAGCGACGATGTGGAGTATAATGGCCTGCACGATCTCCTGATTTGACTCCTCTGGACTTTTTTGTGGGGTCTTGTAAAAAGTGCTGTGTACAGACAGAAACTACTTCTTTTTATAGGGTTATATAAAAAAAATTGTTTATCAGACACAACCGTCGACAAAAGAAGATATGAAGGCAAGAATCCGTGGTGTATTTGATAATATTAATTTAAGTGTATTACTCGACGCTAACTATTCTTTTGAAACTCGCTTAAACTTATGTGCTGAGTGAAATGGTGGTCATTTCGAACACTTAAATAACTAGCTTTCACTGCTTTTGTGTAGTTGTTATATCATTGTTATCACAATTTTCCATGGTTTGATACATTCTAATTTCAGCTTTAAGTTTGATTTCAATATCACTGAGTCGGATAGTCTTTAATTTATACTTGTTAATTTTTCCATTAAAACTTTCTTTTATTTTTATTTGAGGAATATTTTTTCTCCACGCTTTTGTATATCGGTAACAATACATTCTTTAAGGCATATATCACAGTTGAAACAAGCCGACATTTGCAAGTTTTCTGAAATAACAAAACGAAGTCGGAATGAGTACTAGGTTTTGAGAAGTGGCGACCATAAATCTTAATATAATTCTTCATATCCCCAACAGACTATTAGTAATGAAACCGAGAGGAGTATAGACAGGAAACTGTATAAAAGTATTTAAAAAGTAATACACTAATTCGTTTCTATGTATAAATGTACCTTTTTAGTGAATTTTCTTTAAAAAATTCACCAATGTGGAGATGCCTCATTTCTACAAATTAGCGCTAATTAGGCCCCCTAGAACACATATCCGGGGTCAGTTTCAATTTTTATATGTTTATATATATATATATATATATATATATATATATATATATATATATATATATATATATATATATATATATATATATATATATATATATATATATATATAGATGTATCACACCGATAACTCAAAAAATAATGGGCCGATTTTGATTAAATTTGGTGAATACCTTCCTTTTGTAAATGGCTTGGACAAGTTCGTTATCCAGGAACATTGGCCCAGGTTTTCCCGGAAAGTTTTGTGTTTTCTTTCGAAAAAAAATTATATCTCCGCAATTAACAAAGTAAGGCAACCAAATTTGGTACGCGAGTGTATGTCCTTATAGGTAAGTTACCTACCAAAATTTAGCTCTGTAGGTCAAAATACCAAAAAGTTATAGGCGTTTAAAGAAAATCAAATTAGGTTTTTCCTCAAAACGCTAAAGTTGCGATTTAAAGCGTCAAAATTGGCAACATTTAGGCAAATAGCTTGAATCTAATACGGGCTATGTAAATAAAATGTCTCACGAAGAATGTTTTACAAACCCTGAAGTCTTAGTTTCAACCGTCACTGTCTTTCATTTTACTAAAATATTTCCAGAAATTTTATTTCAAATAGACCCTTTATCTGATGCTTGGCAGTAGTCTTAGCTATAGAGTTTATCATTTAATGGTATATAATTTTTGTCGCATTTTCGTAAAAAATCAATAAAGCTCAATATATCCGTTATTATACAAGATATGAAAAAAAATGGATATACGAATTATAAGGTGTCTTGAGCTACATCTTAAAAAATTATTTCTACAATCACAGGGTGGCCCATAAGTCGTTGGTGTTACAAATTTTCCTTTTTTTTTAATCAAACACGCCTTGTGTTATTGCATTTTTGCATTTTCCATCGAAATATAATGCATGTTTGTAAGAAAAGCAATTCTGGGCGTAGCAAGTGCGTTATGGTAGCGAATTTTGATCAAATGCTTCATATTTGAATAGATCAATTTGCTATTAACCTATAAGGTTGGCCAAGAAACGAGTTTTCTTCGGGAACACTTTAAGCTTACTTTCGGAATTTTTTGTACATTTTCAAACAATAAAGTTATTTTGATGAAACATGACACATTGTTTTTACTATGTAGGTTATACTGGTAACCAAATTTGATGCCTGCTTTCTTAAAAAAACACATATATTTGCTATTAAAAACTTTTTTTTTAATTCATAAGTCGCGATCGCCTCATTTGTGATTTTTTAAAAAGAAAATTTAATAAATAAAGTAATTATAAAAATACCTGTTTCCACAGCTTTCATAAAATTCTGAATCAAGACCATTTGTTAACAGCAAATTATTATCTTTACGTTTTAGTGAATTTTCGTAGAAAAAAATCACTAATGACGAGAACCCGATTTTTGAATTTTGAAATAATTTTCAAATGAGCGCGAACTAGGACCCCTAGAACCCATATGGGGTCAGTTTCAATATATATATATATATATATATATATATATATATATATATATATATATATATATATATATATATAATATGTATGTATGTATCACACCGATAAAACAAAAAATAATGGGCTAATTTTGATAAAATTTGGCATGTACCTTCATTTTGTAAATGGCTTGGATAAGTTCGGTAGTCAGAAAAATTGGACGAGGTTTTCCGGAAAGATTTTCATTTTTGATTCAAAAAAATTTTGATCTCAAAAAATAAAAAATCTATGATAACCAAATTTGGTAGGTAGGTTAACGATATAAGAAGTAAACTATACACCAACATTTAGATTTCTATCTTACAAGAAAAAAAGTTATAATAAAATATTTTGTGCTAGATCATTTCTATGAAAATTCACTACCATAACGCACTTGCTGCGTCCAGGCTTTTTTCTTAAAGAACACCCAATATATCAGTAAATACTGGTCTTGATATAGGGAATAATTCATGAAACTGAAACAACAAGTGTTGATGTATCGAAATTGATTATAATATACAGGCTGTTCCATTTGAGTTTCTCGGGGAAACTTGCCTCCAGTGTTTTTACACATCCTGTATACTGTTTTCAAGGAATTCTTTATGTATTGATTAAGTTAAAAAAAGAACACTTTTTCAGATTTTTTGCATGATAGAGTGTAGCACGTTGATATATTAATGAAGATACAGGCAGTCAAATGTGCCTCTGATGTTTTAGAAAAGTGGCTAAAACTTTTGAACGACTCTGTATAGATCCCAAGAACTATACACCGGAGGAATCGACAAAATAAGAGGAATTGAGAAATGAAACAATATACAGGATGTACCATTTAAAAAAAGTTGGGGTTGTATCTAACTTATGCAACAGCCTGTATATGCAAAAATAATTTTATTTTGCAGCTAACGTTAGTACCTGCAGCTTTTGTTCAATTTTTTTTATTATTGAATAATAAAAGGAATATCCATCTTGGACCACCCGGTATAAACGTATAAAAATTTAAGTTGACCCTTAATATGGGTTCTAGGGGTCCTATTTCGCACTCATTTGCAGAAAGTTTTTGAATTACACATAAAATTCAAAATAAAGTTTACCCACAAACGATAAACATACGTTATTCGATTGTTGAATCCCCCCGTACATTTGTACATCCTGTGTACATGTAAAGCTCTAAATAATAAAGGACAGTGTTTATTTACCGAAGTCAGTAATGGTACCAGATGATTTCCTTTTAAAGTCTTGGAAAACCTGTACAAATTGGTACAGGTAACTTTATTTCTTACTATGATAATAATAATAAGGTTTATTGATAAGTTGTAACAAACATTTACAATTAGATACAAAATGTTACCAAATACATATGCACAATAAAAAAAATAGAATTTACATTCAATACAAAGAAGTAATTAACAAATCAATAAACGCGCATGTCGTATATTCTTAAGTAATCAGTTAACAATTATCCTAATAGTTATAAGACTTAGACATCTTCACAGAAGCAAACTTGCTTGTTAGCGAAAATATCTATGTGACATGGTAAACAAACTGAAAAATACAATATAAAAAACTAGCATAATATTAGTGTAGAGTATCATAAAGTGAACAATATTTGGCAGCGTTCTACAATTAAAAAAGTCAACAAGTGCGTTATGGTAGTGCATTTTTATTAAATGCTTCAAATTTAAATAACTCAATTTTCTATAAACTTAGAGAGTTTAATTTTAATACGTAGTAAGGTTTTTTCTAAGGCAAGATATCCACACAATTTCATTAAAATAACTTTGTAATTTTCGGAGACAAACATTTTTTTCTAGAGAAAATTTAAAATTTGAATAACTCAATTTTCTCTAAACTTAGAAAGTTGAATTTTGGTACGTAGTAAGGTTGAGGCAACATATATAGTAAATTTCATTAAAACAGCTTTGTTACTTTCGGAGAAAAAAAATTTTTCGAAAGAAAACTCAAAATTTTTCCGGAAAACCCCGTCTGATTTTTCTGGATAACGAACTCATCCAAGCCATTAATAAAATACAGGCACTTGCCAAGTTTCATCGAAATCGGTTAATTATTTTTTGAGTTATCATATATATATATATATATATATATATATATATATATATATATATATATATATATATATATATATATATATATATATATATATATATATATATATATATATATATATATATATATATATAAACATATAACAATTAAACCTATTTACAAATGAACTTTAATAAGATATTATGCTGTGACAATACCTCTCTCAAGCACCCTAAAATATAATCAAAATATGCACAGTTATATATGTTTTATTTCTTTTTCCCTTGTCTTAATACACTACATATTTTATGACAATCGATTTAATTTACTTATTTGATTTCATAAATAGTGGGTTAATAGTGACTTGGAATGAAGTAGACACCACATCTTCAAACATATTAAGAGAATATGAGTAAATGAACAGCAACTGGGAATGAATTCGGTCAGTCCCCCAGCCACGTGGTTAAAAAACACTGGCTGTATGAGTGGTTACAACTCTACCTCTAAATAAAAGGACTGTGACAGCGGCAGAAGCAGAAGTCAATGGAAGCTGTGTGTATTCTAAAAGAAACTATTGACTATTAATAACAACAATTGACTAAAAACGCTGCGAGTTGTAAGGAAAAAAATAATTATACTACAGAGGTGATAAATGATAATAAATTACAATAGGGTTATATATAATCGTAAATGCTTCCAATGATTAACAATCAGTGAATTCAGTATTATTGACATTTCTCTGAAACTTAAAAATGAATTTCATGAGTCAATGACAATAAGAGAAGCATGGACTAACCAACAGCAACCACATACTTATGATTTAAACATAAATGTTTCAAATTTGAATAGCTCAATTTTCTGTAACCCTAGAAAGCTGAATTTTGGCACATAGTTAGGTATTTCCCAAAGAAATATGTAGACCAAATTTTATCGAAATTTTCGGAAAAAAAATTTTTTTTTGAAAGAAAACTCAAAATTTTTCCGGAAAACCCCGTCCGATTTTCCTGGCCAAC
Organism: Tillus elongatus; assembly: GCA_964006375.1. Taxonomy (NCBI): domain Eukaryota; kingdom Metazoa; phylum Arthropoda; class Insecta; order Coleoptera; family Cleridae; genus Tillus; species Tillus elongatus. The sequence continues at coordinate 171,591,182 of OZ023263.1, read as the reverse complement.
GAACTCATCCAAGCCATTAATAAAAGAAAGGCACTTGCCGAGTTTCATCTAAATCGGTTAATTATTTTTTGAGTTATCAGACGGATACATACATATATATATATATATATATATATATATATATATATATATATATATATATATATATATATATATATATATATATATATATAAATTCAAACTGACCCCGGATATGGGTTCTAGGGGTCCTAATTCGCGCTCATTTGAAAGAATTTTTGCAAAGTCTCACCATCGATACCTCTCTATTAGTGATTTTTTTTAATAAAAATTCACTAAAAACAGCAAAATAACTCCATATGCCCACACCATAGAAAACACAACACACAACAGAATTATGACTGTCAAGAAAGTAAAACCCACAGTAATTGACAGTCAAGAGATAAAATACCCTGGAGAAAAACAACAAACACAAACAACACTGCCACAAGCAATGGTGTATTGCACCATCTGCTGTAACACACCAAATTCTTGCCCCGCCGCAGCGAGCGCCGCCAAACATCCGAGGCGACTCTCCCGACAACAATCAAAAACGACCGTAAAAAGAGTTTTAAACAAGGGTATGCGCGGTGAGGTTTCTGGGCTGCAGTGCTTTCGAAACATATTTATAGAAGGGCCAAGAGCAAAAAAATATTGTTAGAATAGTGTAAAGTGGTTTTATAGGTGTCTGATTTTGGTTCAGACATAAATTTTTAATATATTTTTAACTAAAATAATATGTGCTAATGTAAAGTATTTATTATTGATAATAGTACTTTTTTTCAGTGTGATAATCCGAAGCGTAAAGTCTTCACTACATTGTCGACAGACGCAGGCATCGGAGCTGGACCTGATCTGTGTAGTGACAACTCTTAGTTCTCTAACCATCGCTGGTGGGGCGGCAGCCTTCTCCAGGTACGAGGGTTGGAGCTACTTTGATTCGGTATATTACTGTTTCATCACCCTTACCACTATAGGCTTCGGAGATATGGTAAGTTAATATATCAAAGTAAGATCAAAAATATATGAATAAGAGGTATTGTAGAACTGTAAGAACTATTTGAAGCAATAATAAAATTTTAAATTTTATAAAGATGACATTTCCTAGAAGAATAGGTATCAACTGGAAACAACACTTTATGTACCTAAGAAAATCAGTGTCGTGTCAACGTCACTAGACATTCTTACACACACTGGTGGATTCTATATCCAAAATGCTATAAGCTTTATGATTAAGCTGCGCATCTCTTATTTATTATTATGACCGGCTTCTATACCATCATTATTATTTTTGTTGATACAACTCCATTGTCTGGTGGCGAATAAAAAAATAAACACCTTTTAATGAATATTGTACCTCACGATTATCATAAAACAAAATAAGGCTTTTAGTGAATTTTTCATTAAGAAAATTCACTAATAGAGAGGTATCGATGGTGAGACTTTCGGGAAATTTCTTTAGATGAGCGTGAATTAGGGCCTCCGGAACCCATTTCCATGGTCAGTTAAAATGTTATATATATATATATATATATATATATATATATATATATATATATATATATATATATATATATATATATATATATATATATATCCAACCGATAACTCAAAAAATACTTCACTGATTTGGACCAAATTTGGGAATTACCCGTATTTTGCTAATGACTTGGATGAGTTCGTTCATCAAATCTTAACGGCCAATTTTTCTGGATAAGAAAATATTTTTAAGACACTTAAATATCTCTCAAATTGTCTAAGTGATTGAAACTAAAATTTACAACTTAAAGGAAAATAGACAGACGTGGTGTATACCAATTCAAGTCGTTTGATCAAAGCAAAATAAAGTTATTCGAAATTAATAATAAAATAATCCCCGACATCACTTCTGTAATGGAATATCTACAATGTTGTACAAAGACGGATGACGTTATCTGTACTGCTATGCTATTTAAACAAATCGTAGATAAAATCTAAACAATGAAAATTATTGCAACATGTCAGACTGGAGAACATTGTGAGAGATACGACAGGATCGCTATCTCGGTGCAGGGCCAGGTAGTATGTTGTCACGACACCTCTCTAGTTTATACAAAATTTTATAAATAGAGCTGTGTACAATGTACAACTAAATTGTAAAATCTCAGCCTTGGACCATTTCTTTCGTAATACTGGGACACAGCTTGCGTTCTAAAGCGCCAAATTTTAGCATGCGAATGTATACTAATAAATAAAAAATTTAATGAATGTGATTAATGAAATATACCTACCTCAAACTAATACAGTAAGTATTTTAATATCTACGTAGGTACTACAAAGTACATACATCCCTACCTAAAATTATATAAACAGATGTTTAAGTTAAATTATTAAAATTTTAATATCAAAATTTTTTATTGTTTATATTTATTTCATTTTCTAAAAGTATGGATACAGCAATAGTAGATAAGTGTTGAAAAGAGTTCGAGTGCGTTATGGTAGCGAATTTGCATAAAAATATTTCAAATGGTGATAACCCAATTTCCCATTAAACTAGAATCTCCAGTTTTAATACATAGTAAAACATATGTAAAAGCAGCGTGGATACTAAATTTAAACAATAACACAATGATGTTCTCAAATAATTACAAATTTGTTTTAAAAAACCTCTTTTGTGATTTTGTTTGCAGAAGCTGGTTCGTTTGATTTCATATAAACCGATCATTCAAGCGATTAATATGTAAAATAACTTACCTGCCACTTATAATTTCATAGATGCATTCCGTTTGTAAATAAAAATTAAATGTTCGGTAAATTTACAGATTAGCACATGGGGGTGTTTAGAAAAATATTTTCAGAAATATGCTTAGAACCCCTTCTGGATGCCCAAACCAGAAGAAGAATTTCTTGCAAACAGTCCATTAGAAAGTTACGGGACCAAGAGTGAATAGGCGTGCTGGGCGAAGAAGAATATAAAAAGTAAGTGTGAGCGGGCAGTGCGAAAGAAACAGCTTAGTTGGACCTCTTTAAGCTGCCTTTATCCCATTTTGTAGCTATACCACAGCATAATCAATATTACGCTGTAGCTATACCGCCTCAGAATCCTATTTACCGCACGCAGAACCTCTATATTCACCGCACGTCCCGTAACTTTCTCAGGGGTTGCTCCAAAGGAATTTTTATTGTTTACATTGTTATTGTTTATGCATTGAGGGTAATTGTAGGCATGCAGAAGGGAAAGGAGTATCCCCGTGACGAAGCAGCGAACCAAGATTTTCAATTTATGTTTAAATTGTTATCTCATCTCATTAAAAATGAATCCAAGAATAACTTTGAGGTTGCCTTGTTTGTCAGTTTTACATAGCAAGCTGCAATATTTTATTATTTTCAAAAAATATGGATACAGCTACCGTAAATAGGTGTTGGGAAAGGTCTGGGTGCAGCAAGTATGTTATGGTAGAAAATTTTCGTAAAAGTATTTTAAATCCGATAGCTTAATAAATTTCCCATTAAGCTAGAATCTTCAATCTTAAACCATAGTAACACCCATGTAAACGCACCGTGCGCATTATGTTAAAGAAAAATAAGACAATGAGCTTATTAAAAAAATATTACAAAAGTTATTTGTAGGGTGTTTTGAGCTGCATCTTATAAAATTATGTTGATATGGCCCATAAGTCGTTGGTGATACAGGTTTTCTTTTCTTTTAATGGAAAAGATCATTTATTGTAGCATTATTGCATTTTAGATCCCATTTTAATGCATGCTTGTACGGAGAAAACATTTATATCGCCCACCGTTTTCTATTTATTTCAATTGTTTTTTAATTGTTTACATTTGAATTTCAACACATCAAAAATTGTGATACGGCGTTTTTACCATGGAAATCGGAGTCCCTTGAAAATGACACATTTAGGGAGGTTTTCAGTTATATTTACCAATATATAGGAGAGTCTTATAAAAATGACGTATTCAGACAGGTTTTTTATTTAATATTATTTGTCGAAAAAACCGAAGTAGATAGTGCGACACCTGGGCTCATCCCCTCCACTTTTTACTGCGCATGCGCGAGTCATCATGCGCATGCGCTGACCTGCGCAGACCTGTGACAGTTGACAGCTGACCTGTCAGATTTGACAGGTGTCAAATGTCACTGACCTGACAGCTGTCAACGTCAGCTGTCACCTGACCTGACATGTGTCAACGTCAAATGTCACCTGACCTGTCAGATGACGTCACAAGCATTCCAAGATGGCTGACCTGTCATAGACAGTTGCAAGCCGGGTTCTCTCTATGGAACTAACCTGAGATGACGTCACAAGCATTCCAAGATGGCTGACCTGTAAGAGACAGCTGCAACTCCGGGGTTCTCTCTCTATGGAACTAACCTGAGATGACGTCACAAGCATTCCAAGATGTCTGACCTGTGTGTCCATAGATATCTACAAGTCGGGTTAGCTCTCCATGTGTGTTTGTCTGATTGTTTATTAAGGTTATGTATTTGTTTATTAAGGTTATGTTCGCTCACGTGTCATCTGTTTGTTTATTAAGGTTATGTTTGTATTTGTTTATTAAGGTTATGTCATGTGTGTGTGTTGATTACCATGCATCTGTTTGTTTATTAAGGTTATGTATTTTGTTTATTAAGGTTAGGTGTTCGTAAACACAGCTGTTTGGTTTGTTTATTGTGTTGTTGTTGTTAAGGTGTATTGAAGTTTGTTAGGGTATTTCGTTTTTGGCGGGAAATTTGAATTTGTTTGAAAATTTCTGTCTGTTGTGTCCAGAGATCTTACTCCTCAAGCTAGAGAACATTCTATTTGTAAAGTTGTAGAGTGTAGAGAATATTCTCTAGCTCGAGGGGAGACATCTGTTGGACACAGTCATTCGGTTTAGTCACACACACATACATATATGAGGAAGATATATTGAGCGGGTAATTTGAAATTTTGAATTTAATTTGAAATATGATTTTTGAAAGAAAAGCATTCGCCAGAAATTAGATTTGAACCCCCAACCATACAGCTTACTAAGATATGCAAACGTCCCTAAACCGATTATGCTATTCAGACATACGATGAAAGTTTGTTATCAGTGGGTATATATATAAAACAAAAACCTGTTACATAAAACGAGTTTATGAGGCTGCTGAGTTTGTGTGTGTAGGTAGGGGTGGTATCTCTATTACATTCCAATTGAATAATAGGAACTGTAATGTTAAAAACAATTGTTTATTTATAGTAAAAAGAAATTTTAAAACACGTACCAATTTACCTATCTAATATCATTTAATAACAAAAAACGTTTCAAGTAAACTATATCAATAAGGAAAAACGTATTTACATCTAGATATGTTAATGAGTTTATTTTAATAGCCTCATAAAACTCGGGGACTTGGTTTTATTGCCGGCGTGTTTGTTTATGTTAGTGTGTTTGTATTTTGAATGAATGAATCTAAATTTATATAGGGAGTGATCAAAAACACACAAGTAACAAAACTCAATTTAAAACAACTAAATTAAACTTTGATATACGAGGATTGTTTGATAAGTATTGTTTGTATGTAAACATAAATAATATAATAGTATACTTACATGCAGCAAGAGACGTCATACTTGTTTCACGGCTTAACACACACTAACGTATGTTGAGGTCTTGAATGGGGCCCCGTTATAGAAATAACACAGTTGTTTAATGACATCCACTTGAACCAAACAAAACATATAGACGCTGTTGTTGATTGTTAACACACACACACACACGTCATGACAGCTCGAAGTCTTTGCTTAGACTGACAGAGCTGTGTAATAAAAGACAGACAGACAATTGATTGCCCAACAAGTATCATTGAACCAAACAAAACATACAGACGCTGTTGTTGATTGTTAACACACACACGTCATGACAGCTCGAAGTCTTTGCTTAGACTGACAGAGCTGTGTAATAAAAGACAGACAATTGATTGCCCAACAAGTATCATATAGAAACTTGTTTGAGCTTGTACAGCTGTTTAACAAACACGTCATGACAGCTCGAAGTCTTTGCTTAGACTGACAGACAGAAAGGGGTTAATAAAAATGCAACAAAATAAAAATAAAACAACTGTTTTACATACAATAAAAATTTATTAGGATTAATTAAGTTGTACATATTGATACATAAATGACATACAATTATTACATAATGGCTCTAACGATACCCGTTAGAGGTTTATATTCCATTACACTGTCATGAATAACCAGACAATAAACACGAGTATTTTTTGGGAAGTTGGCGTGACTCATAAACTCCACCTTAATGTCCACCGTTGAAGACTTGATTGACTCGTTCTGGTGCTGACAGTCAATCACAAATAGAGCTCTGTCTTTAAACTCGTCATAATTCAAGATAGGCTCCGACATGTTTTTATAACAGAAGCTTTTTTGAAAATCTGTATACATGTTATAGGCTTCTGCATATTTCGATTTCTCAAAATCCATATTCATAGATTCATAAGGGTAGCATTCTGAATTTAGAAACACTCGAAGGTCCATCATACCAATGTTATCGAAATAGTCTGACCTCTTCTTCACGTTATCCTTACGATCTGTTTGAAATGCTATAATCACATATCGAGGTCTTTCCAAGTTGGTTGCAGTTTTAACAGCCCACACATCTCTGTTGATATCTCTGAGTGCTGGTAACTCGTATATGTCCCATTTGCGGTAGGCGAGAAATATAGAGGTGTCTTTGGCTATTTTATCCATCAGTTCCAATTTCATTTTATCATTGGGAAATACATGTTTTACCTTTAAAAACATATTGGTTACGGTAATTTTTGCTCGTGCCGTACCTGTGCTGTAATAGCCATTGGAATCGTTTCGACTTCTTGTAAAGCGGAAAGTATGTTTGCCACAGAGAACTCCTTTGAAATGATGAAAGAAACTGAAGAGGAACCAGACAGGTATGAGCATGTGAAACTTGTTATCATTTAAGGTGATGTGCTCCGACGACACATTCAGACCGGCGTTGCTAAGAGATTGGGCTTCATTCTTACTGAACGATAGCAGACTTTTGATGATGGTTGTGGTGTATGGGTCTCGCACTCGTTCCACTTCCTTGTTATTTAACTCATAGGTCATGGATTCAAACAGAGCTGCTCCTCCATTATTTGACAGATAACAAGCACCAGTGGCATTTTGGATTGCTACAGGTTCCAGAGCACCTTCGATTATTAGAGCTGACTCGGCCAGACATACGAACGCATCTTGTTGGTTGATGGCTATTTCAATTTCATCGCTGTTACCAAACGATTTAGTTGGTGAATAGTAAGAGCGCAGCTCTTCTCGATCGATGCCATCATCAAACACGGGTTCTTTGAATATTTCTAGTTTTGACGACATGATAACCCAGGCTTTGCAGGAACTCAATATTATCGGGACGAAGCGTACCCTTTGACGTGTCTGACTCAACTGAATTTGATGTGGTAGATGCACTTGCTTTTATATCCTTAAAGACCAACATACTAAGCAACTTTTATAAGTTTCAAGCGAACAGACACCTCTTCACCTTGAAAGTTGACAGGAACTGAATCTTGGTCGACGATGTCGATGCTTATATTGGAAATCTCTTGCTTGTTCACCGGCAAGTAAATTAAATTTTTAGGTTCTATGTCGATTGCGTAGCCAGGATCAACCATCGGAGCAAACTCATACAGCGTATGTGAGGGTTGTCCGTTATAATAGGAACCAGACACGATATTGGTTTCGATGCGAATCTGTCTAACATCCACTATATCAACAGGTAAATCAGATTCATAAAAGGTGTCCGGCTGAAGAACTTGTTTTGAAAAGCCCAACATTCGCCCAATCGAACCATCAAATTCAAAACTGACATTTGTATAACACTTTAGTCTGCATTTGATGGTGTTCGGATTAGGTCTCAGAATGAGAGCCTGTTGCTTTTGTTCGTGTGTTGCTGTAGCACCAACAAGTTCATTTTGAAGTAACTCTTCCAAGTGTGTTATTTCATAAGCACCGGTGGGTATCGTGATGGTTCGCCAACCGGTTCCTTCTTTTACATGAAATTTGTTTTTACCTTCATAGATGTTGGGTATGTTGTTGTAGGTGTGAAAGCCTATCAAGGCAACAGCATAATTACCATCCAAAACAATTGGTGGATGGTAGTCTGACGACAGATGGGAGCTGCGGTCTTTCAACACAAAGGTGTGCGCCATGACTGATACACACAGGCTACTGTTTCAGTCTTTTATTGCATTGGTTTTTGCAGATACAACCCATAACCGGAGCGCTGTTTCTTGAGATACATGCCTTTGTCTCACTTGCATTCATATATATACACACCCAAATAAAATATAGTTTAGTTTAAGTTAAGATGCGTACCAGCAAACACGCTTCTGCCTTACCCATTACAAATATAGACGATGTTGTTACGGACACAGCTCAACAACAACTGAGGCATGGTCCTCTCTTTCCAAACACCGTTCGCTGTATCATATGTGGTCCGAGTGGTTGTGGTAAAACTAATGTCATGCTGAGTTTATTGTTTGAAGCAAACGGTTTAAAATTTGATAACGTGTATGTGTATTCAAAGTCTCTGTATCAACCGAAATACAAGATGTTAAAGGAGGTGATGAATGCAACAAAAGGTGTTGGTTACTATCCTTATAGAGAAAACGATGAAATATTAGATCCGGCAGATGCCAAGGACAACTCTGTGTTTATATTTGATGATGTAGCTTGTGACAAACAAGATAAAATAAGAGCATACTTCAGTATGGGCAGACATAAGAATATTGATTCATTCTATCTCTGTCAAACATATACACGAATACCCAAGCATCTGGTGCGTGACAACACCAATGTTATTGTGTTATTCAAGCAAGATGAAACCAATTTAAAACATGTGTACGACGATCATGTAACCACCGATATGGACTTTAAACAATTTAAAACTATCTGCCACCAATGCTGGAAAGATAATAAGTATGGTGTGTTGGTGATTGTGAAGGAAAACGATGTACACAAAGGTCGATATAGAAAAGGATTCGATAGATATATATTATTCTAACAATGGTAGACAGGACAGACAGCTGTCTAACACAGGTGTCTAACACAGCTGTCTAAGACAGCTGTCTAACACAGCTGTCATACAGCTGTCTAACACACAGCTGTCTAACAGACAGCTGTCTAACAGACAGCTGTCTAACACACAGCTGTCTAACACACAGCTGTCTAACAGACAGCTGTCTAACAGACAGCTGTCTAACACACAGCTGTCTAACACACAGCTGTCTAACAGACAGCTGTCTAACACACAGCTGTCTAACAGACAGCTGTCTAACACACAGCTGTCTAACACACAGCTGTCTAACACACAGCTGTCTAACACACAGCTGTCTAACAGACAGCTGTCTAACACACAGCTGTCTAACAGACAGCTGTCTAACACACAGCTGTCTAACAGACAGCTGTCTAACACACAGCTGTCTAACACACAGCTGTCTAACAGACAGCTGTCTAACACACAGCTGTCTAACAGACAGCTGTCTAACACAGCTGTCTAACACAGCTGTCTAACAGACAGCTGTCTAACACAGCTGTCTAACACAGCTGTCTAACACAGCCAGACATCGTGATAAATAAGAAGGCATGTACCATGAAGGAGTCAGTATATGTTAAACCACCACACAACCTGTATCGCTCAAACAAACTATTAGACCAGCTGGTAACACTGACTAGTTGTAGCACAATGGAAGTGTTGGGTAAGGAAGAGCAAAAAGTTAAGAAAAGGATTTTACAACTTGCTGACAATATTCGAAAAAAACATTTAATGCTTAAACTTAACAGAGCTGAGAATGATGATGCTCTGCAACGTTTATATAAACCACTTGTTGAGCCCCTAAGTGAAATATCTAAAAACACAGCAGCACTGCAGCAGCAGCAGTCCCAGCAACAACCAAAGGCTGAACAAATCAAAGACGAAGTCGATATACCAGAAACGAAACCCCAAGTACAGTTCCTTAAAGACCATGAAGTTTTTGAAGCTGAACCAAGGGAAGAGGCTGAGGCGGCAAGTTCCGATGAGGATATCCCAACATTTGAAGAGCTTGAGGCAGACCTACAAACTGTCACAACCAACCCTGCATATCAAGAATTTTTGGAGCAATATCCTGACCGAGTTCGATATTATGTAGACAAGTATTTTACTGAACCACCAAGGCTCGGTACCATTGATCAAACGTATGGTGCCCGCTACGCTAAAGATACCGGTAGCTGGAGTGTTGGTAACAAACACTTAGACTTTACTGATGCTGAGATTCAACTGGGCCAAAGGAGATACCCGCAAACACAAGGTTTGCTAGAATTGTTATTTATGAAAAGACCCCGGGGGTATACTTATGACGATCTTCAGCACTATAGAGATATTCTAGAAGCAACTAGTGTTTATAAAATGAACTATGATCCTAACGCCCGAACCAAGGGTTGTTCCTCTGAAAAGTATCTGACTCTAATAAAACCAGTGATAAATCCACGAGGTCGTAGATCCTCAACACCTCAAGGTTTTGGTTACACCTACGAGGAAGACGATGACGACAGCAACGACAGACATCTTAACAAAAAACAAAAGACTGAACTTAAAACTCAGAGTGATAAGAGCAGCGATAGCAACGGCATGAGCCCTAACAACAACATCAGCACCAACAACTATATGATACAAAATAACAAACAAATAGCCTATGTGTATTGGAATGACATAAACGAGTTGGTTGACAGACTTAGACTTTTAGTGGCTTCCCAAGTTGCAGGTAATAATGCTCATAACAACGAAATTCAGTCAATCTTGGAAGAACTAAAAGAAGCTAGTGTTATCACCTAGTAAACCCACAGCCATGAAGAGGCACCAACGACAACAACAACAACAGCACCAACGCAACACTGAACCATCTAATGTTAATAATTCTATAAATGTATTCCAACAAAGAGTTTACATACTTGTACTTAGAATCAAATAAAAGTCTTTGTTAAAATTAATGTGTTTTTATTTTGTAATACAATTAAAAAGTATGTCTTAAAGCAATAATATCCTGAACAAACTTATCTTGTGGTACATCTGCTATACGTAGGTTGTTTCTATGTGCTGTAAGGTATTTCACTTCAGTCTTGATTCTGTTAAAGAGATTTACTGAATTTGGATCGTACAGCTTGTTTAGGATCACTTGGGCGTCGGGGTGTTTATTTTTAAAGTTCCTCACAGCCCTGGGGAAACTTTTCTTTTGTGTTCTTACAGCATGATATGGATAGGGGGCGTCTTTCTCGTTTCTTGCAAGTAAACCAAACACACTTATTTTTCCCAGGTTACTTGGCTTTGGGGATATATCTTCAAGATATTCTGTGACTTTAGCATTTGTTTCTCGCATACGCTGCAACTCATCATTTATCTCCATTAATTTTACTTCAATCGCATCTAGGCTGTCCCTGTATTTCTGATCAAATTCGTTTAGGAAAAAATCATAAATAATTTGGTTGCATTTTTTATAGAACTGATTGGATATCCAACAAGCCAAATTTAATATTAAATCTTTACACACATATGTACCAGATATCAAGTTGTTTTCAGCCTGTCTCCCACCAAAGTCCACCAGATATGTAGCTGTTGTTGGTATTACTTGAGTTGTTGCTTCCGTTTTAAGGGGGCTAGTAGTCCGGCTCCTTGGCGATAACTCTAAGTGGGCTCCCTCAGTTGAAATATTGAGGGTATCGGTATTCAGATACCCTGACTCTTCCTTTAGCAGACTGTTGTAATAGGCAATCAGCTCTTTAGTTTTCTTATTTTCCAACCAATGATACATTTTTTTATTACTAGTTTTACACAGTTTAGTTGCATTAAAATAGCCAGTGTTTTTATCGATAATAAGTTGAAAGTCTCCAAATAGACCATACCAGAAGTTGTCTTTAATTTGCTGGTAACACACATCACTTAATGTAGCCATTTTGAAACAGATTTGGGTAGAGTAAACTGCAGTAAGTCTTTTCTCAACAACAACTGAATTGTGAATGAGCTTTAGAGTGTGTGTACCCACTTTATATATGCTGCCACAATAGCCGTTTTTAAAACCATATTTGTTTTCACAGAAACCTTACTAAATGTGTGTGTGTCTACAAATACGTTGTTTCTTATGGGAAACGTATCAAAAGCTCTATATTAGGCTAAAATACATGTAATCTTATGGGAAATAGAAACGATTTAAGGTGTGAGCAGGGGCCTTTTCTACAAACACAAATAATGTGATGATGTCATCCTTTGGGTTTTGTCTGTATTCTAGACAAGCTCAAACACGAATAATGTGGGGTTATTGAACAGATATAACACAAGGTCATCAACTGACAGGTTGTTTACCTTTAAGAGGGCCTCTCTCTTGTGTATATTAAACAGATACACAGACAAGCTCAAACAGGATCAAGGTTAACAACTGTAAAACGTTGTTTATCCTTTGTAAGGCCTCTCTCTTACATCAGTTTGTTTCCTCAATACAAGAGACAGAGACACTTGTTCAGTATGTGTTAAGTCGTGAAACAAGGATGACGTCTATTGCTGTATGTAAGTACACTCTTATTATTATGTGTGTTTGCATTCAAATAACAAATACAAACATAACCTTATTAAACAATCAGATGATTGGTAATCAACATGTATACAAACACCTCATAAACTCGTTTTATGTAACAGGTTTTTGTTTTATATATATACCCACTGATAACAAACTTTCATCGTATGTCTGAATAGCATAATCGGTTTAGGGACGTTTGCATATCTTAGTAAGCTGTATGGTTGGGGGTTCAAATCTAATTTCTGGCGAATGCTTTTCTTTCAAAAATCATATTTCAAATTAAATTCAAAATTTCAAATTACCCGCTCAATATATCTTCCTCATATATGTATGTGTGTGTGTGACTAAACCGAATGACTGTGTCCAACAGATGTCTCCCCTCGAGCTAGAGAATATTCTCTACACTCTACAACTTTACAAATAGAATGTTCTCTAGCTTGAGGAGTAAGATCTCTGGACACAACAGACAGAAATTTTCAAACAAATTCAAATTTCCCGCCAAAAACGAAATACCCTAACAAACTTCAATACACCTTAACAACAACAACAACAACACAATAAACAAACCAAACAGCTGTGTTTACGAACACCTAACCTTAATAAACAAACAGATGCATGGTAATCAACACACACACATGACATAACCTTAATAAACAAATACAAACATAACCTTAATAAACAAACAGATGACACGTGAGCGAACATAACCTTAATAAACAAATACATAACCTTAATAAACAATCAGACAAACACACATGGAGAGCTAACCCGACTTGTAGATATCTATGGACACACAGGTCAGACATCTTGGAATGCTTGTGACGTCATCTCAGGTTAGTTCCATAGAGAGAGAACCCCGGAGTTGCAGCTGTCTCTTACAGGTCAGCCATCTTGGAATGCTTGTGACGTCATCTCAGGTTAGTTCCATAGAGAGAACCCGGCTTGCAACTGTCTATGACAGGTCAGCCATCTTGGAATGCTTGTGACGTCATCTGACAGGTCAGGTGACATTTGACGTTGACACATGTCAGGTCAGGTGACAGCTGACGTTGACAGCTGTCAGGTCAGTGACATTTGACACCTGTCAAATCTGACAGGTCAGCTGTCAACTGTCACAGGTCTGCGCAGGTCAGCGCATGCGCATGATGACTCGCGCATGCGCAGTAAAAAGTGGAGGGGATGAGCCCAGGTGTCGCACTATCTACTAACCGAGATGCCGTATACACTGCGCTCTCAAATAGTGACAGAATTTGAAAAAATTCAAACTGTCGTAGCTTAATTTTTTCAAATTGACCAACTCCCTATACCCACAAACTCTAGTTTTGGAAATATTTTTTTTCATTTTTCTATTTTTAAACTTAGTTACAGATTAGGTATATAATTTGAATTTTATATATTCTTTAGACAAATTTTTGTTAAAAAAAATAGTTTGTCAATTTTCGCAGAAAATGTTTGGTGTTTCCGGACAAATCATTGTTTGTAAGTTTTTTGTGACATTTTGGTAATCAATTTCTTATCAGATATTGTCAAACAATTATTTTCGGATTTTCATGAACAAATTCTTTGCAAATTTTCATGTAATTTTTTTTGGGAGTTTCGGCGGAAAGCTTTTTGTGAATAGTTATATCCTTCTAGGTTGATAAGTAGCTTGAACAGGTTCGTTGGTCAGAAAAGTCGGACCAGTTTTTTGGGGAACATCTTAAGTTTATTTTCTGGAAATTTTTGTACTTTTCCAAACAATAAAGTTATTTTGATGAAATATGGCACATTTTTTTGCGATATAGGTTATACCGGTAACCAAATTTGATGCCTGCCCTCATTAAAAAAAGACCTATTTGATGTTAACAATATTTTTATGAAAATTCACTACTATAGCGCACTTGCTGCGTCCAGACTTTTTATAAATATGCTCTATTGAGATACAGAATTTACTCGATTTGCCTGTTTCACACTGTATAAACCTGTCGGTTCTACAATGAAATGATATATAAAAGTCATGAAAAGGGGGGTTGCTATTTTGAAAAAAATGATAATGGCGTCATTATTCTAAAAAAAATGATGGTGGAAAATCAACTTTTATGTAAGATAGAGTATGTTTATTAAATAAAATCGAGATTTTAGAGGATTTTTCTAGGAAAATGTTTTGGTTTTACTTAATTTATTCCGTAATGTAGGTGCGCGCTGTATTTTATGTGGTCCTGATAGAGACAAGCGACTATATATGCTAAATTGTAAAATATTTACAATAACTCTTTTACACCCTGAACTTGCTATGATGTAAACATGCCAATGTGAAACACAGAACAGAATATAAAGCATGTAGAAGAAAAACTCAGCGAATAGCAATTTCCCCTGGAGTATAGGAATGTTCTGCCTTTCACATTACTGACCTTTCAATATTTAAATATACTGAGATCTGAGCTCGAACCGATTCCTATTCAAATTGCATTCTTATGTTCAGTTTCTTTCTGTTTCAAACCTAATTTTGAAGGATTGAGATGGCAGAGGATAACAAACGATAAGATCATGTGACAATAAAGCGACTTTCCAACCTTAGATACTCTTTTTTTATACTTATTGAATCCCACATTGTATCCTTACTAAAATGTGAGATACGACCCATACCTTAAATCAAAGTAAATGTAGAGTATAGTCAGCACTTTAAAAGGTTTTACATGGTATTTTAGATAAGACACTTTCTATATGGTGTCTCATATATTTTATCTAAATAGTAACATAGCAATCAGAGGCTCAATTTAAAAATTACCTACTCATCATGATGCAAGCAGACTTTAAAACATTTGTTTATGTTTTTAGTGAATGTCCATTCTATGTTCCATATATTCCAATTTTTTGAGATTTTTAGTGAATTTTCATTAAAAAAATTCACTAATGAGGAGATTCCTACTTTTGAATCTTAAAAAAAATTCTTCAAATGAGCGCTAATTAGGCCCCCTAGAACACATATCCGGGGTCAGTTTCAATTTTCATATGTTTATATATATATATATATATATATATATATATATATATATATATATATATATATATATATATATATATATATATATATATATATATATATATATATATATATATATATATATGTGTGTGTGTGTGTGTGTGTGTGTGTGTATGTATGTATCACACCGATAACTCAAAAAATAATGGGCCGATTTTGATTAAATTTAGTGAATACCTTCCTTTTGCAAATGGCTTAGACAAGTTCGTTAGCCAGGAAAATCGGCCTAGGTTTTCCCGGAAAATTTTGTATTTTCTTTCGAAAAAAAATTATATCTCCCGAATTAGCAAAGCACGGGCAACGGGGTACACGGGTTTATATCATTATAGGTAATTTAGCCACCAAAACTAAGCTCTGTAGGTCCAAAGACAAAAAAGTTATAGGCATTTAAATAAAAATAAATTGGGGTTTTCCTCAAAACGTCAAAGTTGCGATTTAAAACGTCAAAATTGACAACATTTAGGCAAAGAACTTGAATCTAGTACGGGCTATGGAAAGAAAATGTCTCAAGTAGAATGTTTTACAAACCCTGAAGTCTTAGTTTCAACCGTCATTGTTCTGCATTTTACTAAAATATTTCCAGAAAATTCCTTTCAAATAGACCCTTTCTCTGATGCTTGGCAGTAGCATTAGCTATAGAGTTTATCGTTTAATGGTATATAATTTTGTCGAATTTTCATAAAGAATCAATAAAGCCCCATATATCCGTTATTATACAAGATATGAAAAAAATGTATACATTAATTATAGGATGTCTTGAGTTACCTCTTAAAAAATATTTCTACAATCACAGGATGGCCCATAAGTCGTTGCTGATACAAATTCTCTTTTTCAAACACGCCTTATGTTATTGCATTTTTGCATTTTCCATCGAAATAGAATGTATGTTTGTAAGAAAAGAAATTCTGGACGCAGCAAGTGCGTTATGGTAGCGAATTTTAATCAAATGCTTCATAATTGAATAGCTCAATTTACTATTAACCTATAAGGTTTACCAAGAAACGAGTTTTTCGGGAACACTTTAAGTTTACTTTCGGAAATTTTTGTACATTTTCAAACAATAAAGATATTTTGATGAAACATGACACATTGTTTTTACTATATTTATTTATATCACCTTCTCCTAATAAATGTATAACTAGTTGGATACGATATTTTAATATATGTATCGAAATTTCAAATTTCCCGGCTTTCTGACTCCCACAACTCAAAGGGTATTAGTGAATTATCCCTTTTTTAGTGAAAAAAATCACTAATGAGGAGATCGCGACTTTTGAATTTTGAAAAAATTCCTTCAAATGAGCACTGATTGGGCCCTCGAGAACACATATCCCGGGTCAGTTTCAGTTTGTATATGTTTATATATATATATATATATATATATATATATATATATATATATATATATATATATATATATATATATATATATATATATATTTATATTTATATTTATATTTATATTTATATTTATATTTATATTTATATTTATATTTATATATGTATCACACCGATAACTCAAAAAATAATCGGCCGATTTTGATCAAATTTCGTGAGTACCTTTCTTTTGCCAGTAGCTTGGATAAGTTCGTTAGCCAAGAAATCTGCTCAGTTGAAATACATTAAACTATGATTTGTTTTAATTAGACAGACCGATTCCCCCGGTCAGTATCAGTTCTGAGCTGACCTTAAATGAATGGAATTTCGTCCACGAAATTATAATGCATATTTTGTAAGAAAATAAATTCGGGACTCAGCAAGTGCGTTATGGTAGCGAATTTTTATTGAAGGCCCCAAATTTGAATAACTCAATTTGCTATTAACTTATAAGGTTCGTTGGCCAGGAAACTAGTTTTTTCGGGAATATTTTAAGATTATTTTCGACAAATTTGTGTACATTTTCAAACAGTAAAGTTATTTTTATGAAATGTGGTACATTGTCTCTACTATCTATGTTATACTGGTAACCAAATTTGATGTCTGCTTTCTTAAAAATAACACATATTTGCTATTTAAAACATTTTTATGAAAATTGACTATCATAACGCACTTGCTGCGTCCAGAATTTTTTAATTCAATTAGCTAAATACGCTGTTTGACGAAAAATGTACGAAACCGTTTAGTAAAGCTGTACAGGGGACGTTAGGTTAAGTTCAGACACAATTTTTTGATATCACTATTATCCTCAAGGAGCACATATACAGGGTGGGCCAAACTCGATGGCGTAGGAGAAGTATATGGTGAACCAGAAAAGATAGAAATATGAAATTTAGGTTATTCGTGAGTGGTCATGAGCGTCATTTGGAAAATGTTTTTGAGACTGCGACGTTGCCATATCCATCCATACTAGATAGCAACTTTGTTTTTTCAAATGAAACAGTATTGTGTGACATTTTCATATTCCCCGCAATATTTTAAAAGTTTTTTATGTGATGTATGTATGTAAGTTTTTTATGTGATGTATCTTTCACCCTCAAGCTGTTAAGCAGATAAAAATTATTTTTTAGGAAATTCGGCAACCTGCATCCATTTGTGAAAAAACTATTCTTTCCGCAACCAGCATAGTCTGAGTTTGGTAAAGGTTTACTTTCGGAACGCGTGTTTGACTTTTATGAAATTTTGTATATAGACGTGTTTTGGGGTGTAGATGACGAAAATCACAATAATAATGAGGGCAGACGCAAATTTTTGGAGTTATTTGGAATTTATTGTAGCAAAAACGTAAGTTGTACTCACTTTTGCGACATGTCTTTGTCATATTTTACATATTTTCGGGGGTCGTTCGTTTTATATCGAGCTAAAGAAGGGTGTATTCCACTATTATAATTCATTTTTACATAGTTAATGCACCCCCTATTTAGTTTAGGGGTCTCTGTAAATTTTATAATCGATCCTAAGATGACATTGACATTTGACATATAAATCCAACTTATCAATGTCATACATTTTGAAGTTTGATATTGCAAAAAGGAAAGTTTTATATTATATTATAGGGAGTGCATATAAATAAATATTTTTATTGATGCTTTAAAATGCAGAGATATTTTAAGTAAAATTATTAACATCTAAATATAGTACATAATTAATTTTTGAATATATAAATATTATAATTTTTTAAAAAATGTTTTAACATTATTTTTTTTATATGTAATGTTATAAATCAATCAAGTAAGCTTCATTTATGTTGTTTCAAGGTGTAAACCTTAAAATAAATCGATTTTCCCATCAAAAAATCGATTTCTATTTTATTTTCGATTCGGCGTACCTTTTAGATTAACTTAAGGATTTGAGAGATTATTCCACTTAAAACAAGACATGAAAAAAAGTTAGTTTCAAAATTGTTCTAGAAGGTTATCATAAACAAAAAGTAATAATTTCGAAAATAATTGCCTGTTTCCAAAAACTGTTATGAATATTTTGAACTGTTATTTTTTTCCAACTATATCACTTTTACATTTTCATAAAATGTCCCAATTTAATTTAAATCGGTTAAGCCGTTTTTGAATAACAAATATATTGTGAGTTTTTGTTTTTCCGATTTATTCAAGAACCAAAATAGAGATCTTAAACTTACAGACGATCCAGATACCTCTTTTTTTTTAATTTTAACAACACACCACAAGGGCTTACAGCCTAAATACTATCGTACCGTGGGTGTTGACAAGGAGGAAAGAGGCAACTTGTTAATTCTGGACTTGAATGTTTGGAGGTTCGGAGGAGAAGGAAAAACATGTGCCGGCAAGGAATTCCACAACTTGGAAGTCCTCGGGACAAAAGAGCGGGCATAACAAGATGTTCTATGTCTGGTGACCTGGACAGTAAAAGGGTGCATTCGCTCTGTTCCTCTGGTAGATCTGTTGGGGACAGCAGGTGGGGAAACTATGGAGGAAAGCTCCTCTGAGCAGTGCCCGTGCAAATATCTATAAAAGAGAGAGAGAGGTCACCAACGGCACGTGTGGGCAAGGGATGGCAGCCTTTGGGTGAGGGTTGGGTCACCGATGAGACGTATAGCTCTCTTTTGAATGGAGTCCAGGATAGCGAGTGTAGAAGCGGCGGCTGCACCCCAGATGTGGGAGCAGTATTCGAGGTTTGGCCTTATTTGTGAAGTATATAAGGTATAGAGATTAGCTGGTGAAAAGTATTTGCGAGGCCGGAAGAGGAAACCTAATTTCTTAGCAGCCGCTTCTGCAATTGATGTGACATGTTGGTGCCAATTAAGATTTCGATGCAAGAATCCAATACTGCAAATTAAATCTGTAGCATGTAACGAGGACAATCATTACCCTGTCATGTTTTTCTGCAAAATATTACTTCAAATGAGCGGGAACTAGGACCCCTAGAACCCACACCCGGGGTTAGTTTCAGTTTTTATCTGTCTACATGTATACTGGGATGCATTTCTACTCAATATATCCGTTATTATACAAGACACGAGAAAAAAATTCTACGTTAATTATATGGTAGCTTGAGCTGCATCTTATAACATTATTTTAACAATCAGAGGTGGCCCATAAGTCATTGGCGATACAATTCTTTTTCGAACACCTTTATATCATTGCATTTTTCATTGAATTATAAAGCATGTTTGTAGGAAAAAAATTTGATAGCGATCTTCGTTTTCAAGGTGTGATTGTTTTGCAACTTTTCACATTTTTGGTGCATATCAGAAATTACGATACGGCATTTTAACCAATAGATAATAGAGTCCCATAAAACTGACGTATTAAGACAGATCTTTGTTTATATTATTCGGCGAAAAAATTAAATGCCGTATACAGGGCGCTTTCAAATAATGCATTTAAGAAGGTCAAACTGGCGTAACTCAATTGTTTTAAATAGAACATCCTGTACTTTGTGTGAAGTGAAGGGCATAATAATATAATATAATAATGTTTAATAAGTTATTCTAAAAAATGTTTTTGGATTTTCGTGTAATTTTTTTTTACATTTTTTTGCGAGTTTTGTCGAAAAGCTTTTTAGGATTAAATAGCTTGAAGATGTTCTCTTTCCAGGAAAATCTGACCAGTTTTTCGGGAACATTTTCGGCTTATTGTGGGAAAATTTTGGTAAACAATAAAGTTATTTCGATGAAATTAGTTATATTGGTTCTACTATATATTGTATGTTATACTAGTAACCAAATTTGATGCCTGTTTTCATTAAAAAGAACATGTTTGCCATTAAAAACATTTTTATGTAAATTTACTACAATAACGCACGTGCTGCGTCCAGACTTTTTTTAGTGTGAACAAATTTGGACCACGTTGAATTTTTTGCATGTTAAATTTAGATTTTGTTATTAAATCTAAAAGTATTTGTTCATAGAACATGAGGTCTATCAGTTGGAAAATGGATATTTTCATGTTGGTTTATGGCATTTCTCCACTGAAATGCCTTTTGATACTGTCATGAAAACAAGTCGAGCCAATTTTGTTGTGACATTTTGAAACTAGAGCAACTGTGCATCAAGTATGACATACTTTTTTGAGCAAATTTGATTTATTTTTTTATTTTTTGGAAAAACTTGTAACCTCCTTCAAATAAGTTGCATCAATATAATATAGTATAGTATGGTAAGCGGAAAAGCTGTTATCTAAAGATTGACCTCAAGTGGATATAAATCCGTTCGGTAGTGAGGTCACCATTACCTGTTAAACCCTAACCTAATGCATCTATCTATCAGATTTTATTACTTGCAAGATAAGAGACACTGGTAAGGTCAGAAGATGTCAATAAAAACTTACTACTTACTTAGTTCTGGGTTGTTCTGTCTGAAGTCCCATATTTGTTTAATCCCCTGATCAGAACCTGGTTACTCTTAAGTTGTAGCGGAATTATTGTCTGTGTTGCCATCAAATGTGGGAAATATTGGTTAGGAATTACTTTTCAATTAAACAGATATGTTAATGTAACAATAACATTAAATTTATTCATATAAATATATTTGGGATTGCAAACAAAATTAACTCAACATGGTTGGTAAATCTCAAGTAACCATTAAATCATACACAAATAAAAATCAAATAGACAGCAAGAATTTTAAGAAAAAGAAATTTTCATTTCACATGGCATATGACAAAATAATAAGATAAAATGGTTGATACCAAAATATTAACATTACGTACTTGGGGTATATAAAAGGTCAAATGCTATATCTTACAGCTCAAAAGCAAACACAAAATATTATGTAAATCACTTGACGTTTGTCAATCAGTTCGGTTGCTTGTTCAATGACTTAACTGACCTGCCCTTTGAGTGAGGCTCCATTTAGGAAAAATATTCTTATGTGAAATTTCTACTTTAATGATTGAAAATGAAAGATGTTAAAAAATGTACAGGTTAAATATTTCACATACAACATCTGCTAATTGCTGGATGCTAGAAACTAAACAGGAAATTTATAGTTTTCCTTACAGGCACCTCACTGACACTATTGAAGTTCAAATTTGATTATGTTATTTTGAAAATTCAAATTGTAGAGGTTCAAATATTAGATTGCTGCATGAAAAATTCTGCTGGTTCACAAAAATAGAGTTTATATCGACTCACCAAGTCCTGATACCTGAAGTTATCTGATGACCGTTTGAAGATGCTTAGCTAGTGGAATCAACCATCAGTGCCTGACACAGGCTCAACAAACCCCAATAGGAGAGAGAAGGCTGGAGAAAGGGAGTGGTACGTCCCATTAACGGTTATTGAGCAGGTGGATTTTGTTGCTCCAATAGTAGGTGAGACAATTTGTCCCCTATCCCGATACTCTGAATTAATTTGACGAAAATTTTTCTACAGCAATTAAAACGTAAATTGTCTCAAATGAAATTTATTGCCAATTGACTCAGAATTCCCGTAATAATCAGAAACTCTTTCGTGAACAAAGGATCACTACTTAACTCGCGTTTTTATGCCAAACACGTCGTTGATTTAAATGTAAAAACCGCTTCAATGACTTTAAACAATCTGTTAACTATTATTAGATAGTATCGATAGCGAAAAAGATTTTATCACCTATTTTAAGATAATTTTTAGCCACCGTAATTAAAAGATGTTTAGTCGGCAATCGCCCAGCTACGACTCTCCTCGAGGTAACGTCTTGTGCGTTGAGGCCTGACTTCATCCCCCCTTTAGCACATTCGTCCCTCGCCTATAGTTCAGGGCCTTTAAGGTTAATTTAGTCACTGTATTGCAAATATAGTCCAGACTTCCCTTTAACATTTAAAATGGACTCGTACTTTTCCAAGGTTCTTTTAACATTTTGAACAGATTTTTAAGATAAATTAATTTGTTCTAGAGTATTCTTACCGTATGTTTTGTTTACTCTAACACCCTTCCAGGAATAATGCGACACATCACTTACTAACAAAGCTATATTGCGTCTTTAGATGTTTGAATTTTTAACGTGCTTTTCTAGCCTGCAGCATGGAGGTTAGCGTAGTTAAATGTTGGCGACTTTTCATCAAATCATTTCTGAAATTAAAACATGAACTGCTCTACAGATATTGTCAGCTATTAATTAAGTCTGTTACGGGCTCATTTTGAATATTTGAAGTAGTAACGAAACGCAATCGTTACACACTCTAAGTAGAAACATTTTGAACAGAAAAAACACTTCAGCAGATGGGTGTACTACATCTTAACGAGTCTTTTCGGATTTTCATAAATTCGAATGAGCCATAAAAATGTTAGGTTAAAAAACATGAAAAAGTTCAAGGTGGTCCAAATTTGTTAAACATTTGGTGGGTAGGTGAAAAACTCAAAAATAAATAACTTTTGCATTCGACATTTTTCGAAGTTTTAGAAAATAACCCAACTTTTTTTTTTTATGAGTTGTCAGTCCAAAAAGTAACCAAAAAACCACTAGACTTGGGACCCTAAAGATACTAAATCAATTGACAATTGACAGTTCATTCCATTGGCACTCAATTCCTTTTGACGGTTATTTTTAACCGACTTCAAAAAAAGGAGAAGGTTCTCAATTCGCCTATATGTTTTTTTATGTGTGTTAACTCAGAACTTTGGTCTAGGTGCACCGATTTTGATGATTCTTTCTTGATTTGAGAGCTGGTGCTTCTCTTGCGGTCCCATATAAATTTGATCAAGATCTGACCAGTAGTTTTTGAGTTATCCTTAATTTACCTCCGTTAACACGTTTAACAAATGGTGGCAGCGGTGATATGCATTTTGGAGTTATCCTTAATGAAGTCGGTTTTCCATTTTTTTTAATTTTACATGTATGTATATTGTGCATTTTCCAAATTCGACCAGTGTTTACCTTCTTCAAATAATGTTCTATCTGTTGGACAATAAAAATAAACAGTTTTTATCAAAACTTAGCATTATCATTCCGTTTTTACGTAAGTTAAAAGTGTAGGTATGTTAAGGTTATGTTGTTGACGATATTCAACATCGCATGGAACGAAGCCCTACCAAATCTGTTTGTCGGTAATCTGCCCAAACAGGTACATATTTGTTCAATGTTACACAATACACAGTCCCTAAGCCGTAAATTACAAGTTTAAATAATCGAACCTCAATTTGTTTACGTACATTACAAAATTTTGATATCTATACAAAATAAAAGTAATATGTCATTGTTTTTAATTTATTTTTTTAACAATCAATAACAGTGAACCATACATGAACAGACTTGCTGTTAAAAATACTAAATAATAAATACATTTAAGACATTTACAGTTTCACCTGATTATGATTTTTATATTTTTTATAAAACCCCAAAGGAAATATGAGACAACACTGGCATCTTATAGGGATTTCATTAATTCAGGTTGTACAACAGTGTACGCCGGGTTGCCTAACTTAAGCGGTCACGTGGGGTTCGGGAATTAATGAAGGCCCTGTATGTATATATATATATATATATATATATATATATATATATATATATATATATATATATATATATATATATATATATATATATATATATATATATATATATACCGTGTCTATAAAGTAACGCATAAATTCAATAAAATTGAAAGTGACCATGATTAAGGAAAATTCAAAAATATGGCGATTTTTTTTTTTTTTTAAACTAACTTTTTGATATAAAAATCTCACCCCTATCCTTATACCTCTACAAGTGGTAGCTACCCTTTGAAAATTTGGAATTGGATGGTGGGTAGTGTGATACATCTTTTGAAAGCTAATTCAAGTCTATTCAGCAACACCTTTTTTTTAGCAGGAATAAAATAAAGTAAGTAATAACATTTTTATTATCAGTAACACCTAACACAAGTAAATGATATAAAGACCTAAATAGTTCAGTCCTATCTAATCAAATGTTCGAAATGCCCCCCCTTCTTGTGCTGACAATATCCCAACCGGTCAACAAATTCTTGTTGGACTCTGTTTATAATCTCTGAAGAAATGTCTGTACATTCAGTTCTTGTTGTTTTTTTCGTCGATAGTGTCTGGTTTACTTTTGACTACCACATTCTTGAAATGATCAAAAAAAATCTAAGAGAGTTAGGTCAGGTGACCTTGCTGGCCACTCGATTGCACCACGCCTGCCAATCCATCTGTTGGAAAATTGTTGATCCAGATACTGGTCAAACATTAACGTCATGATGCGCGGGAGCACCATGTTGTTATGATTTACTATACCAGCATTGTGTTCATCAGAAAATAAGTTCAATAACGTCGGAATGAGATATTGTTGTAAAAAATTTAGATATCGTGGTCCGTTTATAGTACAATAAAAAAAATAGGAACCAATAATCCTACTCCTAACAATTCCCGCCCAAACATTTACTATTGTTATTGGTATTGTGTGTGATTCTGTCGCATCCATCTTGGATTTTCCCTTGTCCAATATCTAAGGCTTTAGCGATTAACTTCTTCATGTAGTGTAAAAGTGCATTCATCCAAAAACAGAATATTCGTTACTTGCAAAGAGTTATCATTACATTTATCCATTAATGTTGCAAAAAACTGCATCCTTCGGCCTGGATCGTCATCGGATAACTCCTGCAAAAGCTGTATTTTATAGGGAATCCTTTCAAGTTTAAATACTTTATGTGCCGTCTGAAATGGAATTCCATTGTCTTGGCTAATTTTTCGAAAGGTACTGTGGGGATTCTCTTCCACTGCCAAGAAGACGTCTAATTTTACTTCTTAGCTTATAGACCGGCGACCTGCTTTTGGCAAATCTTCCACACTAGACGGTCCTCGAAATTATCTATTCGACTCACTGTTGATTGATTGATAGATATATCCGAATATTTGGTATTAAACGGAATACACGCCTCTGTCAGAGTTCGGATCTTGTCACCATAACCAATCATTATTAAAACTTCGATTTTTGAGCTATTGATAAACGCATTTTACCAACGATTTGATAATTAATTTGAAAAAGCAAAAGTTGAAAATTATACGTATTCGCTAGGTATTCAAAACGTAAATTTACCACTGCCATCTGTAGATTGTATCGCAAAAAAATATTAAACTTATGCTTGATTAGTTTTTATGACACATGTCACACAGCAGATGATAATTGTTAGTCAGTCGATTGCTACAGATACGACATAGTACACAACAAAATCTATAGACTTCTTTTCGTACAAGAAGCCCAACATTTTGAACATTGTTTACAGAATTTTAGATATTAAAGTATCATATCATAAGTACCATTTTAATATCATAAG
Source organism: Tillus elongatus (assembly GCA_964006375.1). Classification (NCBI taxonomy): domain Eukaryota; kingdom Metazoa; phylum Arthropoda; class Insecta; order Coleoptera; family Cleridae; genus Tillus; species Tillus elongatus. Next base: position 171,564,913 of record OZ023263.1, on the reverse strand, counting down.
ACTGGACTATGTAATTCTTTACAGCATTCACTTGTGTTAGGTGTTCCTGATGATAAAAATGTTATTACTTAGTATATTGTATTCCTACAAAAAAAAATATTCATCTTACGCACAACTATTGGAGAAACAAAACTTCACCACCATTATTTGACGCTTCTTTGTAAATCGTAAATTCTCAATGGTATGCGAAAGAAATCCTTAGTTTTAAATTTGATTTCTCATATAACATACAACTGATAAAACCTCACATTATTATACCCATATTTACTAACATACCAGATATAAATACTTGTATATTGAAACAAGCGTTAAAACCATATAAAGAAGTGGTCAAAATTTATACTGATGGGTCAAAAATTCAAGATTCAGTGGGATGCGCAGTGTACATTAAACAATTTGATTATGTTGAGCTATTTAGTCTGCCAAAGTTCACTTCAATTTACACTGCTGAAGCTGTTGCGATACAAAAAGCGTTAGTACTAGCCTGTAACCAAAATATGAGTAGCTTTGTTGTTTTGACCGATTCCCTTTCACTGTTAACAACTATAGCGAATCTTAAAAATGCTATATATCGGTCCAGGGTAATATGTGATAGTGCTTATCAATTAGAGGTCTTGGAACAACAGCACAAAAGAGTTGCTTTCATATGGGTAAAAGGGCACTCAAAGCTTGAGGGTAATGAAAAGGCCGACTATTTTGATAAAAAAGCAACGATAACAGGTTGTAAACATGACTTTTACAGTAACAGAGATCTACTTCCGCAAGTAAAACATGTGTGTAATATAAGATGGCAGGATCATTGGGATAAGTTGAAAAGTAGCTGTAACAAGCACTAAAGTAGTATCATCCCTAATCTAAGAAAACAGTCCATTTACAAAGAACTGTTGCTTCCTAGGTACTTGTCTACGACCTTAACAGAATTATCATAGGCCATGGTGCTTTTAAGTCTCATTTGTATAAAATAAAAGTTGAAGATAATCCATTTTGCTCATGCGACAATACCAGCCCAGCTGATTTAAATCATTTAATTTTTTCCTGTATTATACATCATGAACAAAGAAAAATATTATTTTGTAATTTGATAGAATACAATGTTTTCTTTCCACTTGATGTGACATCACTTATGTATGAAGCTGTTTGTAATAAAAGTGTCGTGGTAGCTTTCATGTGTTTTGTTAAAGACTCTAAGTTAGCTAGGTTTATATAGCTCCTAGTAAACAGATAATATGCTGAAAATTGGACTGTTCCAATAAATATTGTACCAGTGGCAATATACTATATAGTCTTAAGGGATACTTAATAAACTTAGCAGATTAATTTATAGTCAGAGAGATAAAAGTAAGTTTCTTTGTGTCTTTCCTTGTGTTAACCTCTCCAGTACGTTAAAAAGTCACCATGGCAGGCTCCATTGGTGTGAAAAGTGTCCCAGTGTTTCTCCTGCAACAACTTGTGGCGTAGATGTGTGCATGCATATGTATGTGTGTGTATGTGCACATGAAGAAATAATGTGCATTTTCTGTCTTGCATCTAGTGTTAAGTACTGGACGTATAAAGCCTATTGATGTGGGTGCGTATACATGAGTGTATATGCGCTCGCATACGTGTGGGGGTGGATATGTGTGTAAGTTTTAATTTTAGTATATATTTTTAGTAAACAGCAAGTGTATAGGGAGATAAAAGATAAAAGTTAAAGAGCTTGTTAGATTAACATTCTTAAGACATGTTTTGCCATTGTAAAAGCAAGGGCAGATGCATCCTCGTTCATTTTAATGATTGACGGTGACTGAATGACCCAGTTCTCAAAGTCAAAACTCTAATAAAAAAAATATTTCTGCGAGTTTAATCATACCTTCCACATAGCTGTGATAATTTATTCTCTTCAGAAATACATTCTTATGGAATGAATTTAGGGCCCATAACTTGGCCACAAAGAAGATATTTTTATTCCTGTACCCATAAACTTGTCAATGGTTATGTTACTCGAGTTTAGTTGAAAAAGTGTCAATTTTCACCAAATCATCCGTTATTTATCCCCTACCCCCTGAAGCGATCTTACCCAAAAACATTTCGAATCGTTCCTTTGTCGGGTGCTAACTGGATACCAACTTTAAAGATGATATCTCAATTCGTTCGAAAGTTATTGTGCCTATTAACAGACAGACGTACATGCCAGCAGATCGACAGGCCGACCGACTGACAGACTCACAGAAGAAAAAAATTGTTCCGAAAAAAGTTTTCTATATCTTTTGAGATTTTTACGCCGTTTTAACAATAAAAAAATTCGAAAATTTTGTCAACAATATTTCGTATAAAACGCAACCTTTTGATTTAGATGATTTGAAAATGAAAATAACAACAGAAATTAGGAACGTAACGCCTGACGTGTTGAACAGAGTTAGGGAAGAATTCCAAAGCAGATTATTTCGTTGTGTGCAAGTAAATGGAGAACATTTTGTAGATGTATTATATGAAAAGGACGTTTTTATTTAGTTTATTTTCGAAATTTGAATTTCAGGGTAAACTGTTTAGTTTTTAGTTTAATATTCCAGTATTAAATTTCCACCCTGTATTGAAAACTGTAATATTAGACCATACATATGGGGTGTCTCCGCATTCAGAAAAATGTGATGCATCGAATTGTGATGAAAAAATGTATGGTTGCTATTTTAAAAAATTGATAAAATGGTGGGGGTAAAATGGTGGTAGTTAAATTTGTTTAACTATAATTATAAGATAATGTTCGACTTCACCTGTCTCAGCGTTTTCCACAAAAACTATTTTTTGCTGAATAATGAATTTTATTTCATAAGTGTGTTTCACACTGTATATTTGTAAATACCAAAACTGCACTTTGTGTACTTCCTGTCCCCACTCTGTTTAATATTCATAAGTTAATGAACATCAGAATCTAGAGACCCATGTAACAAATTTGAAACTGTGGTAGTTTGTTCGTTATCAAGTCAAGCTAACTAATTCAACAACTTTGCATACAAGTTTGGTGTTTCGCTTGCAAATAACAAAAACAAGCTGTAAACTTCAGACAATTTAAATAAAAAAATGTTTACCTTATTAATTAAAAACTTTCAAAGCTTCTTCCAATGGTGGTCAATATGCATCTAGCAATATATCTTCACAAATACATCTCACAATGTTCCCTAAGCGTGGCTGCCTTTATCCAAATTGGTATGGATGTCTTTTAATTTTCATTAGTATAACGCACGTACGAGCTCTAATAAAAGCAAAACCGGTATGTGTGTCTGACCATAGATAAAATGCAATGTCGGTATATTGAGTTCTTATTCGTTTTTTTTTTATTCTTCGATAGTATCTGGTTTACTTTTGACTACCACATTCTTCAAATGATCCGACAAAAAAAAATCTAAGGGAGTCAGGTCAGATGACCTTGCTGGCCACTCGATTGCACCACGCCTGCCAATCCATCTGTTAGAAAATTGTTGATCCAAATACTGTCAAACGTTAACGTCATGATGCGCGAGAACACCATTTTGTTATGATTTACTATACCAGCATTGTATTCATCAGGAAATAAGTTCAATAACGTCGGATTGAGATATTGTTGTAAAAATTTTAGATATCGTGGTCCGTAGTATAGCGCACGTACGAGCTCTAATAAAAGCAAAACCGGTATGTGTGTCTGAACATAGACAAAATGCAACTTGCCTTGAATATACTGAGTTCCATAAAAAGTGACGAAAGTGAATTTATCAGCAACCTTAAAGCTTTATCATTTATGAACAAATGAACCGATATACGCAATTTTATTTAAGTTTACAGCTTATGTTTTCCTCAGCAAAGCCAGTATCTTCGATAGTTTGTACAGATTCTCCAAAGAAGACAAATTAGAAACTTATGTAGGTTTTTGACAAGTGTTTGAAATGCCATCTGTGTAAAGGAAACAGTTTTACAGTAATTTTCTAACAAAATTTGGTTTTTTCTTGTGGACTTTTTTATCTCTGAAACTTTTTACAATGTCGTGTTTTTAATAAAACTTTGAATTTTGGTCTTCTATCACGCAATTATAGGTTAAAGGGTATGCGATATATCAGGTTACTCAGAACAAGTAGTTTACTGAATAAATTTAAGTTTTTATATTTTATTAAAAGGGTAGCGGAACTCTTGTGACACCCGTATACAGTGTGAAACAGAAAAATTAAATAAAACGAGTATTTCAATTACTGTGCATATTTATAAATAAAACTCTGGACGCAGCAAGTGCGTTATGGTAGTGAATTTTCATTAAAATGTTTTTAATAGCAAATATGTGTGTTTTTTAAGAAAGCAGGCATCAAATTTGGTTACTAGTATTACCTATATAGTAAAAACAATGTGCCATGTTTCATCAAAATAATTTTATTGTTTGAAAATGTACAAAAAATTCCGAATGCAAACTTAAAGTGTTCCCGAAAAAACTCGTTGCTTGGTCAACCTTATAGGTTAATCACAAAGTGAGCTATTCAAATATGAAGCATTTAATGAAAATTCGCTACCATTAACGCACTTGCTGCGTCCAGAATTTCTTTACTTACAAACATGCATTATATTTCGATGAAAATGCAAAAACATAAGGCGTTTTCGTTTAAATAAAAATTATTTGTATCACCAACGACCTACGGACCAGCCTGTGATTGTAGAAATATTTTTTTAAGATATAGCTTAAGACACCCTATAATTAATGTATACAAATTTTTTTTCACATCTTGTAGAAGAACGTATATATATATATATATATATATATATATATATATATATATATATATATATATATATATATATATATAGAGAGAGAGAGAGAGAGAGAGCTTCATTGATTTTTTACGAAAATTCGATAAAAGTTATATATCATTAAACGAGAAACTCTATAGCTAGGACTACTTCCGAACATCAGAGAAAGGGTCTATTTGAAATGAATTTTCTGGAAACATTTTAGTAAAATGAAGGACAATGACAAGTTAAACTAAGACTTCAGGGTTTGTAAAACATTCTTCTTGGGACATTTTCTTTCCATAGCCCGTATTAGATTCAAGTTCCTTGCCTAAATGTTGCAAATTTTGACGTTTTAAATTGTCACTTTGACGTTTTGAGGAAAACCCCAATTTTTTTTAATGTCCATAACTTTTTTGTCTTTTGACCTACGGCGCTAAATTTGGTGGGTAATTTACCTATAGCGATATAAATGGATGGACCAATTTTGGTTGCCCTTACTTTGTTATTTCCGGAGATATGATTTTTTTTCTAAAGAAAACACAAAATTTTCCGGGAAAACCTCTGCCGATTTTCCTGGCTAACGAACATATCCAATCCACTTACAAAAGGAAGGTATGTGTTCTGGGGGGCCTAATTAGCGCTCATTTGAAGAAATTTTTTCAAAATTCAAAAGTCGGGATCTCTTCATTGTGAATTTTTTTAAGAAAATTCACTAAAATCCCAAAACACGTTAATTTTACATGAAAAAAAAAACGACATCCTGCGACGTGAAAACTGCAATTCTACATTCACCCCCCTTCAAGTTACAGTTGCAACCCCCTATTTTTGAATAGGAAGTAAGGGCCTGTGCTACCTCGTTTAAAAAATCTCTTTATTCTCTATTCAAGAATGGTATTATTTTAGAATTTATTGAAAAAATATATATATATATATATATATATATATATATATATATATATATATATATATAAACATATAAATATAAACATATAAAAATTGAAACTGGCCCCGGATATGGGTTCTAGGGGTCCTAGCTCGCGCTCATTTGCAAAAATTTTGTCAAAATTCAAAAGTCGGGATCTCCCCATTAGTGAATTTTTTCTACGAAAATTCACTAATACACATTTGCTATTTAAAACATTTTTTTATCAATTAAAAAGAAAACATAAAAAGTTATGGACATTCTTCTTAGTTGGCAATGTTTTCTTTTGTGGCGCGTTGCTGACGTATCACCGCGAAACTGCCATCTCTGACATAACATCGTGGTGCAGGACTGTCTTTTTCTCTGATCGTTTTTTGTTCTCCTACATCTCCCTTCCCTCATTATTTGAGGATTAGGAGTTTGGTTGCTCTACCTGTTCTTTTGTTCATCGGCTCCGATTTAGCTCGGCTTGGCTCCTGACCTGCTGCAGTTATATATATATATATATATATATATATATATATATATATATATATATATATATATATATATATATATATATATATATATATATATATATATTTATATATATATATATATTTATATATATATATATATATATATTTATATATATTATATATATATATATATATATATATATATATATATATATATATATATATATATATATATATATATATATATATATATATATATATATATATATATATATATATATATATATATATATATATGTATCACACCGATAACTCGAAAAATAATGGGCCGATTTTGATAAAATTTGGCATGTACGTTTCTTTTGTAAATAGCTTGGATAAGTTTGTTAGTCAGGAAAATCGGACGAGGTTTTCCGGGAAAATTTTGAGTTTTCATTCGAAAAAAATTCTTATCTCAAAAAGTAATTAGCCAATTTTAATAAAATTTGGCATGTACCTTTCTTTTGTAAATGTCCTTGATAAGTTTGTTAGCCAGGAAAATGGGACGAGCTTTTCCGGGAAAATTTTGAGTTTTCATTCGAAGAAAAAAAAAATTCTCAAAGAATAATGGGCCGATTTTGATAAAATTTGGCATGTACCTTCCTTTTGTAAATGTCTTTGATAAGTTCGTTAATCAGAAAAATCGGACTAGGTTTTCCGGAAAAATTTTGAGTTTTCATTTGAAAAAAATTTTTATCTTAAAAAATAAAAAATCTATGATAACCAAATTTGGTAGGTAGGTTTACGATATAAAAAGTAAACTATACACCAAAATTTAGATTTCTATGTTACAAGCAAAAAAAGTAATAATAAAATATTTTGTGCCAGATCATTTTTATGAAAATTCACTACCATAACGCACTTGCTGCGTCCTCGACTTTTGATATATAATTTTTGTCAAATTATCGTAAAAAATCAATAAAGCTCAATATATCCGTTATTATATAAGATATGAAAAATTTTTGTATATATTAATTATAGAGTGTCTTGAGCTACATCTTAAAATAATATTTCTACAATCACAGGGTGGCCCATAAGTCGTTGGTGATACGAATTTCCTTTTTTTTTTAATCAAACACGCCTAATGTTATTGCATTTTTGCATTTTCCATCGAAATATAATGCAAGTTTGTAAGAAAAGAAATTCTGGACGCAGCAAGTGCGTTATGGTAGCTAATTTTGATCAAATGTTTCATATTTGAACAGCTCAATTTGCTATTAACCTATAAGGTTGACCAAGAAACGTGTTTTTTCTGGAACACTTTAAGTTTACTTTTGGAAATTTTTGTACATTTTCACACAATAAAGTTATTTTGATGAAACATGGCACATTGTTTCTAATATATAGATTATACTGGTAACCAAATTTGGTGCCTGCTTTCTTAAAAAAACATATTTGCTATTAAAAACATTTTTATGAAAATTCACTACCATAACGCACTTGCTGCGTCCAGAGTTTTTATTTTTTAATGAAAGAAGGCATCAAATTTGGTTGCGAGTATCCCCTATATAGTAGAAACAGTGTACCATATTTCATCAAATCAGGGTTTCGACAAAACTTCCAAAAAGTTTATGCCTAAAAATTTACAAACAATTTTTTCACGAAAATCCGAAAATATTTTTTAGATAACTTATTAAACACTTATTATGCCATTCACTTCTGAAACACAAAATCCAGGCTGTTCTATTTGAAAGAATTGGGATACGACAGTCCAATTTGTTTTTCAGTAACTATTTGAGAGCGCCCTGTATACGGCAATTCGACTTTTTCTACGAGTAATACAAACGAAAACCACTCTGAATGAGTCATTTGCATGGGACTCCGATTTCTATTGGCAAAAACGCCGTATCGCAGTTTTTGATATGTGCCAAGAATGTGAAAACAATTGAAAAAACTCGAAAGCAAGCTTACATTACAATTCGATCAAAAAATAAACAATGCAATAATGTAAGGGGTGTTCGATTTTAACAAGTCTGGACGCAGCAAGTGCGTTATGGTCGTGAATTTCCATACAAATGTTTTTAATAACAAACATACTAGTATAACCTATACAGTAGAAAGAATGTACCATATTTCATCTAAATAACTTTATTGTTTGAAAAGCTCGGGACGCAGCAAGTGCGTTATGGTAGTGAATTTTCATTAAAATGTTTTTAATAGCAAATATGTGTGTTTTTTTTTCAGAAAGCAGGCATCAAATTTGATTACCAGTATAACATATATAGTAAAAACAATGTGCCATGTTTCATCAAAATAACTTGATTCTTTGAAAACGTACAGAAATTTCCAAAAGTAAACTTAAAGTGTAACCGAAAAAATCCGTTTCTTGGTCAACCTTATAGGTTAATAGCAAATTGAGCTTTTCAAATATGAAGCATGTAATCAAAATTCGCAACCATAACGCACTTGCTGCCTCCAGAATTTCTTAACTTACAAACATGCATTATATTTCGATGGAAAATGCAAAAACATAAGGCGTTTTCGACTAAAAAAATTATTTGTATCACCAACGACTTATGGACCATCCTGTGATTGTCGTAATAATTTTTTAAGATGTGGCTCAAAACACCGTATAATTAATGTATACAATATTTTTTCATATCTTGTAGAATAACGGATATATTGAGCTTTATTGATTTTTTACGAAAATTCGACAAAAATTATATACCATTAAACAATAAACTCTATAGTTAAGACTACTGTCAAGCATCAGAGAAAGGGTCTATTTGAAATGAATTTTCTGGAAATATTTCAGTAAAATGAAGGACAATGACGGTTGAAACTAAGACTTCGGTGTTTGTAAAACATTCTTCTTGAGACATTTTCTTTCCATAGCCCGTATTAGATTCAAGTTCTTTGCCTAAATGTTGCGAATTTTGACGTTTTGAGGAAAACCTCAATTTATTTTTCTTTAAATGCCCATAACTTTTTTGCCTTTTGATCTACAGAGCTAAATTTTTAGGTAGCACACCTAGAATGATATAAACTAGCTTACCAAATTTGGTTGCCCTTACTTTGTTAATTTTGGAGATATAAATTTTTTTCGAAAGAAAACACAAAATTTTCCGGGAAAACCTCGGCGGATTTTCCTGGCTAACGAACTTATCCAAGCCACTTGAGAAAGGAAGGTACTCACCAATTTTGACGTTTACAATCACAATTTTGACGTTTTGAGGAAAACCCAATCTTATTTTTCTTTGAATGTCTGTAACTTTTTTGTCCTTTAACCCACGGAGCTAAATTTGGGTAGGTAATTTGCCTATAATAATATAAACTCGTGTATGAAACTTGGTTGCCCTTACTTTGTTAATTTTGGAGATATAATTTTTTTTTCAATTTTTTTCGAAAGAAAACACAAAATTTTCCGGGAAAACCTTGGCGGATTTTTCTGGATAAAGAACTTATCCAAGCCACTTGCGAAAGGAAGGAACTCACCAGGTTTTATCAAAATCGGTCCATTATTTTTTAAGTTATAGGTGTGACACATAAATATATATATATATATATATATATATATATATATATATATATATATATATATATATATATATATATATATAAACATATAAAGTCTGAAACTGACCACGGATTTCGGTTCCGGGGGTCCTAAACCTAGCACTCATTTGAAGAAATTTTTTCAAAATTCAATAGTCGGGATCTCCTCATTAGTGAATTTTTTTTAAGAAAATTCACTAAAAAGGACCAAAATTTTTCAAACAATTTCCGAAAATAAAATATTCCCGAAAAAACTGTCCGTTTTTTCTTGCTAACGAACCTCTTCAAGCTATTTACTCCCAAAAAACTTTTCGACAAAACTCGCAAAAAAAGGTTTGCATGAAAATTTACAAACGATTTTTCGAAAATCCGAACATATTTTTTTACAATAACTTATTACACATTATTGTATTATATTATTATGCTCTTCACTTCTGAACACAAATTACAGGATGTTCCATTTGAAACAATTGAAGTACGGCAGTTTGACTTTTTTCAAATTCAGTCATTATTTTTGAGAGCGTCCTGTATACGGCATTTCAATTTTTTGACGAATAATATTATATATATATATATATATATATATATATATATATATATATATATATATATATATATATATATATATATAAATTCAAACTGACCCTGGCTGTGAGTTCTAGTGGGCCTAGTTTTGTTTAAAAGTCAAGAAATCCACATTAGTGAATTTTTGTAAGAAAATTCACTAATACGTCTCAGTTTCTTTACCTGCTTATTATTTGAGTTGGTTTTTTTTTCAATTTTTAACGTCATATTTCCTAAATAAATTACTAAATTTTTCATTGCAGGTAGCATTACAGAAAGACAATGCCTTAAGCAAAAAGCCAGAATACGTTATGTTTGCACTGATATTCATCTTGTTTGGTCTCGCCATTGTGGCAGCTTCGCTCAACTTACTTGTACTTCGATTTGTAACAATGAACACCGAAGATGAACGAAGAGACGAAGCACAAGCAATGCAGGTAAGTTATCAGTCATATATATATATATATATATATATATATATATATATATATATATATATATATATATATATATATATATATATATATATATATATATATATATATATATATATATATATATATATGTATATATATATATATATATATATATATATATATATATATATATATATATATATATATATATCACACATTATTTGCTACAATACCTCGTTGGCAGAATTTTAGACAATAACATTATGTGACATGATATTTGTTTATCTGGATTTTATTATGCCAAATGTATTAGGCCATGCCCCTGATGACATTTCGTGCTTTATTTTTGCCAAGCTATCACATCTAAACCTGACAGCTATTTTATGTTGTTTTGGTATTCATAGCGACTGTTTATTGTTTATTTTTGCTTAAAAACGCATCGAGGCGAATTTGCAAGCATCCTCGCGATAGTTTTTGTTATGTTTGCGGTCACTATATATAAGAAGAATAAGTAAACTTTCAAATAGTGCAGAATACAAAGCTTTGGGACGCCTATGAATGTTATTTTCGCTTGACTTTTGCCATCGTAGACCAAAATTGGACACTGAATATAATTTGTGGACCTCGGATATGGGTTCAAGGGGTCCTAGTTCGCGCTCATTTGCAAAAAAATTTTCAAAATTCAAAAGTCGGGATCTCCTCATTAGTGAATTTTTTCTACGAAAATTCACTAAAAAAACGCTTGGAGAGCATTTCGCGCCATCACAAAGTGTTTTCTGGGCAATGACACAAGCGATTACTACGTGAAAGTTATTGGTGATATATTGACAGCTTTCAAAAATATGGGCTGTCGCATGTCAATTAAAATGTATTTATTGCATTCCCACATAAAATTTTGTCGAGAAAACCTCGGACATGAGGAACTTGGGGAAAGATTCTATCAGGACATTAGAGCAATGGCATAGCGTTATCAAGTTGAGTCGGATGAAGAATAATGTGTAATTATGTGTGGAATCTCGTCCAAGATGGATGTGGCCAATATAAAAGAAAAAGTAATTTGTCCACCTATTTTGAAGCTTATCTATGTAATAAAATGAAAAAAAAATTGTTTTTGTAGCAATAGTCTTTAATTTATTTATTTTTCATGTTCAATATATTTGTTGGCAAAATCTGCCTACGTTATTTATTTACATATATACATTTACATATACATATTTTTTCCTAAATTTTTTTTGTTAAACTAAAATGACTATCTGGCACCAGAATAATACAAAAAAAGCAAAAATACACAATAAACAAAACAAAAGTTAAAATTAGTTACGTAGTGTAATCGGTATCACTAACAATAAGAAAAATTAATAACATATGAAAGTGTATATATAACTTCGCAGTCATTAGTTTATCATATTTACGTGTATCCTGAATTATCTACAACAAATTACTTTATGCTGAGATCTCCACTTTGTCACAAAGCACGGTCATTTCATAAAAGTTTCGCTAGAAATTTTTTATGTAATATTACATAGTATAAACTTTCTACCGGGTTTTTTAAAGTAGAGATCCCGCCTTAAAGACTTAACATTGCTTCAAAAAAGCTTGTCAAAAACGGGTATTTACCAAGAACGCGACTTGGAGATCACAGCGCAAAAATGCATGCCGCTTTTGCATTAGCTATGAATAAGGACAAGTAGATAATTGAATAAACCAAGAATAATTTCCCAAATCGATAAGAGACAAGGTCACTTTATATCCAAACAACTCTGAATGCTCTGGTCAATCTCAAAAATTATAGGTTGATATTTCACCAGCATCTTTCCGTTCCTTGCCTCAGCTAATCACTGTATTATCAAAAGAAAAGGCTGATTTATTTGCCCTTATATTTTCTTTTAATTCGGTCCGAAGCCGAGGCGCAGGCCTCTTTCTCCGATTCGCCAGGCTATTGGGTTCAGTGACCGGGATTTTGAGTATTTCATATTATTGTTGGAATTTCATCACCAACCTTGACTCAGCCACCGCGGACCTCATGCGCGAAACTCAGTAGTAGCACTAGGAGTATTGCTTTTTTGAATATCTTAGTAAGCAACCATAATCAAGTACATAGACTACCGACAATCGGCGAAGGAGGTTCCACATTCTCCAGATACAGCTTCGTCCCTCAGATAACCCACAAGGTGTTTCGTGATCATTCACAAGCCGACTGATCCCAAGTGAAGTAAATTTGGACCTCCAGTCTAACTGAAGCTAAGGCCAATAACATGTGTTAGCTAGGAGCCGTCCCGTGGGACTGTATCACCTTAACATGAGAGAGAACCTCCAGAGAAACGGGTCGCAGCCCAGGGCAAACGTGCTGCTCTACGCTCAATAGATAGATCGTTCTCTGCCCATGAACAAAGACAAAATCTGGCCCTATGGCACCTTGCCAGTGGAAATAGTGAGGGTCAGGGAAAAAATTAAAAAAAAGTTTAAGTAGGAGGTCAGCGGACAGTCTGCTTAGGAAACCTCGAACTCGTACACCCATATCTATGGGTGTGGGAACCCAAGGTTACCGAGAGCGCACAACGGAGAAACTAATCTGTATGATGCACTCATTCATTCCTCCAAGGGAACATGAGGTGCAATTGTTGTATTCTGTATGACATTTTGAATGTGGCTATTCCGTGTCGGTATCCTGTTGTCATGCCGGTAATGATAATAGAAACTGTTATAGCAGACTGTTTTACTGAGAGAGTATACATTGTGTGAATTGAGTAAAATAACCACTGATCTGTTTTCCGAATATATATTTAAAAGACAACTACTTGATATAACTTGGTAAACCTCATTTTAAATCCAAAATATTTTTTAATAAAAAATATTAATGACACTATTTTTATTTTCAGGCATTAGCGGGTGCAGTAAGGCTTGAAGGAGATGTCATAACTGCAAACGGGTCCATTTTAAGTGGTCAAATAGGACATCATTGTACAGAAACGACTTCTTTAGATGCTTCTGATACCTCAGTGTGTTCTTGTCATTGTGGATGTTTTTCATCAAATAGCAGACATAGGTAAAAGTTCACCATTTTACTGGTTACTAAAAAGTGTGTATGAACCAGTAACAGACTCACAGACTGAGAGGTAATGAAATAACAAGGCTTGAATATTTCATTGTGCTCGAAATTATGTGTTTTGTAAGATATACTAAATACCAAATGGACCCCCGCTGACTGTAAAATGGGGAGAGTTAGTTCCAAAAGGGTAGACTATCATCAAGTTTTTCTATTCCTAAAACTAACCGTTTTCAAAATATTTAATTTTTTTCAAAAAATTTTAAACAAACAGTAGCTAATTTAAAACCATGTGTATTTTACAGTAAGAAAGATAAAACAGCAATTTTCACAGGAGGACTAACTGAATACCTAAGCTTCATCTATATCTTCAAAGTGGCTTAATTGCATACAGGGTGGTGGAGATTTAAGGACGAGTTTAGTTACATTTAGGCCTTTATAAATCGGTTTTCTTAAATAGAACTCCCTCTATATTTTCCATCTTATGATAAAAAATGTATTCCCTTTTGAACGATATAAGGTTCTGTATATCTGTTCAACTTTTAAAGTTATCTACTGTTTTTTGTGTAACCAACTAAAATCATGTAATTTCTTGCAAGGGTGGCTGTGAAAACCTCAAAACAAACAACTAAGCTGCCACCAGTTATTTGTCGTTAGTTTCTCTGCAGTGTCAGTTTAATTTAGTGTTTATGAGAAATGTTCACAGCCATCCTCGCAAGAAATTACATGATTTTAGTTGGTTACACAAAAAACAGACGATGAAGTTGAACAAATGGGTATTAAGAATTTTATATCGTTCGAAAAGAAATACATTTTTATCAGAATATGGGAAGACATACAGAGTGTTCTATTTGAAAAAACTGACTTATGAAGGTTATATTCAACTAAACTCGGCATTGAATTTTTACCAACCTGTATGCAATTAAGCCACTTTGAAAGCACACGTGGGAAGCTTAGGGATCCGTTTACTTCTCCTGTAAATATTACGGCTCTATTCTTCTTACTGTAAAATACACATGGTTTTAAATTAGTTACTCTTTCTTTTATTTTTTTTGAAAAAAATTAAATACGTAGCTTGAAACCGGTTGGTTTTAGGAATAGGGAAACTATATGAAAGTCCACCTAAAATATTCCATAGAATCAAAAGCCTGGACGCAGCAAGTGCGTTATGGTAGTGAATTTTCATAGAAATGATCTGGCACAAAATATTTTATAACTTTTTTTTCTTGTAACATAGAAATCTAAATTTTGGTATATAGTTTGCTTTTTATATCGTAAACCTACCTACCAAATTTGGTTATCATAGATTTTTTATTTTTTAAGATAAAAATTTTTTTCAAATGAAAACTCAAAATTTTTCCGGAAAACCTCGTTCGATTTTTTTGATTAACGAACTTGTCAAAGCCTTTTACAAAAGGAAGGTACGTGCCAAATTTTATCAAAATCGGCGTATTATTCTTTGAGATAAAAATTTTTTTCGAATGAAAACTCAAAATTTTCCCGGAAAACCTCGTCCGATTTTCCTGACTAACAAACTTGTCAAAGCTATTTATAAAAGAAAGGTACATGCCAAATTGTATTAAAATCAGCTAATTACTTTTTGAGATAATAATTTTTTTCGAATTAAAACTCAAAATTTTCCCGGAAAACCTCGTCCGATTTTCCTGACTAACTAACTTATCCAAGCTATTTACAAAAGAAAAATACATGCCAAATTTTATCAAAATCGGCCCATTATTTTTTGAGTTATCGGTGTGATACATATATATATATATATATATATATATATATATATATATATATATATATATATATATATATATATATATATATATATATATATATATAAATAAATATATATATATATATATATATATATATATATATATATATATATATATATATATATATATATATATATATATATATATATATATAAACATATAAAAATTGAAACTGACCCCGGATATGGGTTCTAGGGGTCCTAGATCGCGCTCATTTGAAGAAATTTTTTCAAAATTCAAAAGTCGAGATCTCCTCATTAGTGAATTTTTTCTAAGAAAATTCACTAAAAAATGCAATAATATACAGGCTATTCCATTGAAAATAACGAAGATTACGTCAACTTGCGGTATAACCGGAAGTGGTACGGGGACGCCATAATTTTACTTAACTAACACTGTTGCCCAAATTTTCCAAATTCCCGTCGAAATAGTTTCTGAAATAATTGTAATCGGCCGTCACCGTGAAACACGCTGTGTATTTATATATATATATATATATATATATATATATATATATATATATATATATATATATATATATATATATATCCCACCGATAAGTCAAAAACTAATTAACCGATTTTGATGAAATTCGGCAAGTGCCTTTTCTTTAGCTATAGCTTGGAGTAGTTTGTTAGCCAGCCCGATCGGATCAGTTTTTATTTTAAAAAAATGGTTACTTAAAAAATAAAAAAGCTATTTTAATAAAATTTGGTGGCTATCTTTCCTTGGTAAATACCTTACAAGAAGCAGCTTTCTAGATTTATATAAAATTTAGTTATTCAAATTTTAAGCATTTAATGGAAATTCGCTACCATAACGCACTTGCTGCCTCACTAACTTTTTTTATCCCTGTTTGACAGCTAGCGGGGGTCGAATCAGTATTCAGCGATACGTTTACAAACATTTAATAACAATTTCGAGCACACTGAACAATTCATATACGTTGTTCCATTTCCGCCCGGTCTACAACGAGATAATTCTACATTTTTTTATTTGTTGTTTGTTTTAAAAGCGTTTGAGTATTTTAAATACACAATTTTTTTAAACATACAAGTCCCTACTTCCTGTTTAAAAATTTGGGAGTTGCAACTGCCGTTCGAAGGGAATTGAATGTAGGGGTGAAGTTTTCGCGTTGCAGAATGTCATTTTTTAATCTAGAATTGGCGTGTTTCAGTATTTTTAATAGATGTGCACAATAATTGAGATAATACATTTATTCCATTTGGCTGCACCACACGGTAAAAATACCTACTTAAAGCAGATAGTCTAAGAGCCAGAGGTGAAAAAATTCCCTGAAGTTACAAAAGCTGTTTTTTTATAGTTAATTAGGTACGCTGTGCACGTACACATATTCTGGTCAGTCAAGCGAATCTTAGAACAGGTGCCACAGGTGCGCCAACAAATATGTCATTTTTACCGGGGTAATAAAATGAATTTACAAAAGCTGATAATTGTTATACAGATTCTATATTGTATAACGATAAAAGTTATGTCAGTCAGTCAGTTGCATATGGGAACAGAGCTGGTCAGTCTGTTCGAATGTGTGTATGAAAAATAAGTAATGTGCAAATTATTTACAAAACTTGAAAAATTTTTTTGTGGGTATATATTGATCTGTTGAACATTAAAAAATAGTCAGTCAACTGTTTTGTAGAACAACGCACGTCAGTCAGCAAAAAAAGATAAAAAAATTTCGTACGCGCCAGCGGCGTTACAGGCTGCATGCTCGCTCTTCTCCTCCCATTATTATCATTTAAAATATCAGAAAACTATGTGAAATTATAAGTTGTAATGATAAGTTATTAATTGGTATTCAAATTCAACACACAGCCAATATGTTTGCAATTTGTATGGATTAAAAAAATTAAAAACAGTTAATGAGGCACGATTTGTCATGTTTTCGAAAGCATGCATTTGTAGTTCCAGCAATGTTGATGATACATTTAAAATTGAAGTTAAAAATATTGACCGATCGAGAGCTTGCCCCCATGTGAGACTGAGTTAATGCAACACTTTTTAAGAGCCGCTCACATCGCCAACATTTGGCGTAATGCGCATTACAAAATAATAACAGAACTATCACCAATGGATCACGGCTGGAAGAGTAGTGACAATGTTTATGAATTTCATTGGTTTGAAGGTGATCAGTTACCCCAGCTAATCAACGACGTGGTCATTCCACCCCCACTGGAAAATTTAGGTTTGTAAATAATACTATTGCTAAATTGAATTATAAGATAGAAATTACATCATTTCACTTATTTTTTATATAATCAATCAGAATCTCAGTCAGAAATATCAGAGTTAGATATTTCAGATCACGAAAGCTAAACTCGTGAATTCGAAGATTCAGAGGAAGAATGGATTTTGAATGTGATTGAAAAAAATTATTTTTGAATATATACATATATTATTTGTATAGAATAATCATCAACTATACGTTTGTTTTAATAGTTAATTTTTTAATATTTTTTTTTTGTAATGTTATCCCGTTACACTTTATTAAATTAATATATTGTCTGTTATATATATATATATATATATATATATATATATATATATATATATATATATATATATATATATATTATCAATAAAAATACCAATTAATAACTTATAATTACAAATTATAATTTCACATCGTTTTCTGATATTTTAAATAATAATAATGAGAGAGGAGCGAGCATGCAGCCTGTAACGCCGCCGGCGCGCACGAAATTTTTATATCTTTTTTCGCTGACTGACGGGCGTTGTTCTACAAAACAGTTGACTGACTTTTTTTTTAATGTTCAACAGATCAATATATACCCACAAAAAAATTTCCAAGCTTTATAAATAAATTGCACATTATTTATTTTTCATACCCACATTCGAACTGACTGACCAGCTCTGTTTCCCTATGCAGCTGACTGACTGGCATAACTTTTATTGTTATACAATATAGAATCTGTATAACAATTATCAGCTTTTGTAAATTCATTTTATTACACCGGTAAAAACGACATCTTTATTGGCGCACCTCTAGCACCTGTTCTAAGATTCGCTTGACTGACCAGAATATGTGTACGTGCACAGCGTACCTAATTAACTATCAAAAAATCTGCTTTTGTAAATTCAAAGAATTTTTTCTTTGTCTAAGATCTGCAAATGCTATTTGCTACACTTTATTTGTTTCTGATTCAGGTGTATTTGTGGGTGCGTGGGTATGTGCAGTAGATTCTGTCCTCCCGTTTTTAAGCCAGTAAAAGATACTCACATTTTAGGTTCACCGTACGTAGATCACCAACACAAATCAGACATCTACTTCCAGTGTTGCCGATGCACGAATTGCATCCACCCCAGGGGCCTATCGTGCCACAGCCAGCCATATACCCCAATCATAGAGCTTCGATTTGATGCGCTGACATAATACAAACCCACGATAACAAATGTTTGTGATATAAAAACCTTAAGTAAGTAATAAATCATCCACAGATTCCTAAGGAAACGAAGTAGTGGGATTTCGTGTTGAAAATATAGCGAGAAATTTTATACTCCTGTGTGTGCAAGAAACCTGAAAACTGCTGCGTAATTTCTAGCAAGTACTTTACATATTTAATAAATTAAATAAATACGGAAAACAAATTCATATTCAAAAACCGTTATTTACAAAATGAAATAACCCAGCAAAATTAATTAAAATCGCGTGTCCAACTAAATTTGTCATCAAGGTGTATATATATATATATATATATATATATATATATATATATATATATATATATATATATATATATATATATATATATTTGATACAGGAGGGAAAAATGCATCATGAAGACTTCTTTCACAACACCGTAGTGCGAGTTTGGATAATGCCCTTTTGGCACTTCAAAACAAACAAAAATTATTTCGAAATTACAAGTTTAATTATAATTTTAAAACAAAGGAGAAATACACGATGATTAATGTTGAAACACTCGTAATATATTCTAACATAATATTGTATCTTACTTGTATATATAAAGTCGAATATGCTTAGCTAACATTATAAAATAAAACAACTTAAACTAAAGAACAACTTAAACTAGAGCAGCGGAGGCCTTTGCAGTCAGCAATTCTTTGGCCAATATGGTTCAGCAACCTACTTACTTTCCTCGTATCCCAACACACAGCTCAAATCCCTTGGATCTCCTTCTTACTACAAATCCTGAATGCTATAAGATATCAGTCACCGCCCCCCTTGGTCGCTCAGACCACGGCATGGTCACTGCTTCCTGTGCAATGCAACCCGAGGTCACACAGTCATCACACCCACGTATCGTTTGGCACTACAACTCCGCAAACTGGGACGAAATGCGGGATTACTTTTCCTCATTTCCGTGGGCGTCTGTCTGCTTCTCTCATCCTGACCCCTCTGATATCTCACAAAACGTCACCGAAATTATCCAAGCTGGCATGGAATTATTTATTCCACATACACAGAAAACCTCTTCAGCCACTCAAAAGCCCTGGTTCTCTAAATCCTGTGACAAGGCCAGACTTGAAAAGGTCAAAGCTCACAAAACGCTTCTACACAATCCCAGTCAAGAAAATCGTCAAGCATTCAACGACGCAAGAAACCGCTATGTCCGCATTCTTTCTGAGGCAAAAAACTCGTTTAATAACCACATCAAAAACGAAGTCCTCTCAAGCTCCAACGGCGGCAAACCCTTCTGGACTCTTGCTAAGTCTATTGGGAATAATTTCTGCAAGAGCACGTTCCCACCTCTTGTTTCAGGTGATGAAATTGTTTCTACCGCCCTGGGCAAGGCTGAACTATTTGCTTCGTTGTTCGCCGGAAATTCTACTCTCAACCCACCTCCAAATGCTCAACCACCAACAGTCCCCAATGTCGCGCATAAAATGACTGATATCATTTTCAAAACTAAAAAGGTACGAAAGATGCTCTCTTCTCTTAATACCAGGAAAGCCTCTGGCCTTGACGAGATCCCAGCAATTGTTCTCAAAAAATGCGCACCAGAACTTGCTCCTGTCCTGACTCGTCTGTTTCAGATATCTTACAATAAAGGCATATTCCCTAGTAACTGGAAAACTGCTCGAGTACAACCCATCCCCAAGAAAGGATCCAAAGCGCTTCCTAGCAACTACAGGCCTATTTCTCTCCTTTCAGTCATCTCTAAAGTGATGGAAAAGTATATAAACACCGAACTACTAAAATTCCTTGAAAAACACAGTCTAATCCACGACAGGCAGTATGGATTCCGTCAGCGCAGATCGACTGCCGACCTCCTTTCCTTTGTCACCCATTCTTGGAACAAGTCTATGGAACAACACGGTGAATCCCAGATTGTTGCTCTAGACATATCCAAAGCATTCGACCAGGTCTGGCACGCAGCGCTGCTTAATAAACTTCCGGCCTATGGCCTACCACCAAAACTTTGTACCTGGACAGCAAATTTCCTCTCCAACAGGAGCATATCTGTTGTTGTGGATGGCCATTCCTCTAAACTGTATCCAATTAATGCAGGAGTTCCTCAAGGTTCAGCTTTAGCCCCTACTTTGTTTCTTCTCCACATCAATGACCTCCTCTCTAGCACATCCAACCCAGTTCACAGTTACGCGGACGACAGCACCCTCCACTCAAACATACAATATTCTAAGCCTGTCTCTTTAGCCCAATTAGATGAGGATCGCAGACTCATGGAGGGTTCTGTCTCCGTAGACCTCCAAAAAATATTAGACTGGGGAAGTAGAAATCTTGTACAATTCAACCCCACCAAAACTAAGTCTTGCTTTCTTTCTCACAAGAGATACAGCAGCCCTAGACCCATCACAATGAACAACCAAGCTATTCAAAGTAATGAGTCCTTTTCCCTCGTTGGCATTTCTGTGGATCGAAATCTTAATTGGCACCAACATGTTACATCAATTGCAGAAGCGGCTGCTAAGAAATTGGGTTTCCTCTTCCGGGCTCGCAAATACTTTTCACCAGCTAATATCTATACCTTATATACTTCACAAATAAGGCCAAACCTCGAATACTGTTCCCACATCTGGGGTGCCGCTGCTACTTCTACGCTCGCTATCCTGGACTCCATTCAAAAGAGAGCTATACGTCTCATCGGTGACCCTACCCTCACCCAAAGGCTGCCATCCCTTGCCCACCGGCGTGCCGTTGGTGACCTCTCTCTCTTTTATAGATATCTGCACGGGCGCTGCTCAGAGGAGCTTTCCTCCATAGTGCCCCCACCTGCTGCCCCCAACAGATCTACCAGGGGAACAGAGCGAATGCACCCTTTTACTGTCCAGGTCACCAGACATAGAACATCTTGTTATGCCCGCTCTTTTGTCCCGAGGACTTCCAAGTTGTGGAATTCCTTGCCGGCACATGTTTTTCCTTCTCCTCCGAACCTCCAAACCTTCAAGTCCAGAATTAACAAGCTGCCTCTTTCCTCCTTGTTAACACCCACGGTACGATAGTATTTAGGCTGTAAGCCCTCGTGGTGTGTTGTTGACATAAAAAAAAAAAAAAAAAAAAAAAAAAAAAAAAAAAAAAAATAATTTGTTGACTATAATTAGTCAGCGATTTTATTATTTCCGCGGTGAACGACTGCTTCCATCCTATTATTATTATATATTATTAGGATACCTAAATCTTGAAATTGATGTCCTCCAGGAGAACTTCGTGGGTCTTCTTAAGTTCATTGATGATTTTGGACTCGGCTGCGGAACTTGTTATTCTACCTTTAAATTTCCAAAAACAGAAACATGCTACTATTAATAAAATAACACAAACAGTTAAAGTAAAATCACTTATCGAAGTATGAATTACAGGAACACTTATTGTTTGTAGTAACTCCTTCTGATGCTGTAGTTGGGATTTCACTAAATTCAATTCATCTAAATTTATAGTTTCGAGATGTAAGGGCACAATGTTGAGTTTTGAGTTCATAGACAGTTCACTAAATTTAAGTTCGGGTAACGGCACATAGAAATGTTTTTTTTTCAGATTGATGAGAACCTACGGTTTGTCCTTTGATTTTTACCTTACAGCCTTCTTCTATTTTTACCAGATAGCTACCATCTATGGCCACGATTTTACTGTCATCGCTGCATCTGTAGTTGACTATAGTTTCTACTGGAGAGATGATGATCCATTTATTTTCGCTGATCTTCTAAATCTTCACATCGTTTATTAAAATTTGGTGATGTTCACAATTGTTATACTGGGTGGAGAACTTTATTAATTGTATTTCACAAGGGCTGTTTGGACTGATGTGATTCATTGTTTGAGCTTGACACAGGAATTCAGTTGGTCGGACCTCTCGACATGGTCCATCATGGAGTTTGTAATTTTCATCATTCAAGGAAAGGTATTTTGAATGTGGAATTAATGTTAGAAATCTATGGGTTTAAACTATCATGAATGGGAAAGGCATATAAATGATAGTAATCGTAATATGCTGACTCAACTAAAGGTACGTCTAAAATGAATGTTAACTGAGTGGTTTTGTAATAGCTTTTAATAGTAATTATTTCTTCATAAAGGGCCATATTATCTATATTTACCTTATATGGCAAATTTACTTTATGTATTTGAATTTTATTAAGCTCTATCAATAAGTCGTCTGTTTCTAAAATAGAGGGATGCATTGTTTTCAATTTGGCAAATGTTATTGCATTAACTAAAGTCTCCAAAATATTTTTAATTTCCGTTATTTCGGTAATTAACTGAACAATGAGCATTTGAGCTATGATGACTATGTCCATGTAATCCTGTCTTAAGTCTTCAGCTTCAAAATTTTTCGTTAGAAATTCAATACGGTCTACTATCTTTTTTTGATTGTTAGTCAAAATGTAAACTGGTTGATTAAATTTGGTAATAGCGCTTTCAGTTATTGACATTTGATTTTTTTGAATTATTTATAATTTATTTTAGTTACTAGTTAGCTCCAAAGTTGTTGACTCATAACGTTTAGCATCACTATCATCTAAATTTCCTGTGATAGACTTAATTACTGTTCCGAGTCCGTTTATCAAACCTCTCTTTTTTCGATTTAAACTTGATTGTATAATTTGTTTGAAAATTTTGTTAGTTTCACTTATTTCGTGGAATAACACATTTTGATAATTTCGTAATTCTTCATAATAGTATTCATTATAAGGGGAGTTTTGTATAGAGATGTTCAGGTGATAGGATGTCTTTTGTAAAAATTTAAAGTCTTGTAAAAATGTTTGTAGTTCAATCTTTCTAATCAATGTCCATTTATCAATTGCGTTTTGCATAGTCCATATTTTTAGGGGTAGCAGTCCAGGGTTGTCATTCAGTCTATTAAACTCTACCTGTCCAAAGACATGGGTGAGGAAGAGGATTGTCCTGAAACATTAGGTCGTTTTAGATTTCGTAGGTGTCGTTTAGCTATTTGTTTATTTTTTCTAATTAGTGCAACATTTTTATCGGTAACTTTTATCGATTCAAATGGACCTTCGAATTTTGGATTATTTTTATTTCGTTTATCTACCTTAGTATAGACATGTGTTCCCTTATTAAATAAGGCGGTATCGTCTTTGGAATTTCTGCCGGAGACAACTCTTTATTTATCGAGGTGCTGTGAGACTCATATTCACTAAAACTGCCTCCCAGAAGTACCTTAGCCCACACCTCTGTCGGAAAGGTAATAACGTTTGGGTGTGAATGTTTCCATTCTGTTTTTACCGCGGAGGCGTTATCGGGTGAGTATAAGCTTTGAACGCTTATGCCTATGAGGAAGTTGCTCATCGTAGTCGGTGGCACTACGGAGAAGAGCATTTGGGTGAAAAGCGGCTTTTGAGAACTGAGTTGTGGATAGTATCGAAGGCATTTACAGATCAGAGTGAATCTGACTGTTTCTGACAAACCATGGCAATCCGGTAACCATTCTCAGAGTTTTATTCTGGATCATTTCAAGGGTCTTGATGTGTGTTGCGGTCGCGGTGGCCCATGCAGAGGATGCATAGGTCGTGGCTGGCCGGATTAGGACTTTGTACATGGACAATTTATTGTTCATGGGCAATTTGGAATTTCTATTTAGAAGTGGGAACAGCTTCTAGATTAACATCGAGGCTTTTCGTCGAGCATGTTGGACATGGGGGCGCCATGTTAAGCGTTTGTCAAGGAAAACCCCGAGGTATTTGGCGGAATCTTGGCAGGTAATTAGACGGTTGTCTAATGAAATGTGTTCGTGAGGTGTGTGTCTCCTTTTGGAAAATAGGACTGCTGAACATTTATCGGGGTTTATGGCTAGACAAGATTTCCTATACCAGCCTTGCAGCTCATCTACGGCGATCTGAAGTCGTTCGGTTATTATCCTCGGCCGAGTGGAGCTGCTGAGGACGGTAGTGTCGTCTGCGTACAGTGCTTTATCAGGTTTAGGTGCGGTGTCGGAATGTCTGCGACAAATATATTGTACAGCAGAGGGGAGATAGGAGAATCCTGCGGGAGACCAGCGGTGGCTGAGTACGTTCTAGATCTGGTTCCCAGATGTTTGACCTGGAACTTCCTTTGTTGCAGGTATGACCTGATTAAGAGAATCAGAGAGAGAGGATAATTGAATCAAGATGTATCTTAAAAAACAAATGTATATACGAGGTGTGTTCAATTGAAGCACATAATTGGTCCATACTTTTTTCTTTTTTAGAAATATAATCACAAATAGTTACCTGCGCATTGGTTTATTAAAGAATGTAGAAACTGCTCGTCAAATTTTTGCGAGAGTTTATTCGCAGCCTTTCGTACTTCTGTGGCCAAATAGAAACGCTTGCTTTTAACACCTCTTTCTATATCCAAGATAATATTTTTTAAATGGCTTCTTTAATCTGTTGATAATTTTCTCTTATCACATAAGCCACATAATGCGAAGCATTATCGTATACTAGTATGATACTAAGCAAAAGTTTTCCTGGATATTTTTGGCCTATTACTTGAGGAGGCTTGTACGCTGGGTTCCTTAAACTTTATCAGCAGAGTCCTGCGTGGTCGAAAAAAATGTCAACATCACACGCAAAATGAACAGTCTAAAATAATACTATTTATTTCATGCTTGAGCCATCGAATAATTTGAAAAAATATATTAAATCATTGGTGATCACTGGATATTGGAAAATAAACTATCTTTTAGTCTTACTGTGTTTTCGTTGATAAACTGTACGAGTTGGTAGAAAAAAGTACAAATGATGATAATCCGTCGATAGGTTTTCCAATTTTTGTTCATGTTTTCTTTTACTTTAAATTCCAGTGTGGATAGACAATTTGCATCGTTTTTTTTTCTTATCACATCTGATAGACATCCCACAGAGATGATTTTTAATATTATTTTTCGTTGCACATACTACAAAAATAACGATGCAAAAAAATATTTGAACATGCCAATTTCATAATTGATTTCAAACACCACTATTTTGCCGACATTATCTGTGACGTCACAGGACCGTAATGTCAACAATGATAATGAGCTTGAGATCCCGATAAACGAATAAAATTCACCATGCTGTTGAAAAACAAGCGCCCGTACTTTTCATACCGTAATGCAAATGTAAACACGTCATTTATTCACTGCCCAAGTACGCCACGACCAATAACAGAACGTTCGCAGTCACATGATAATAATTCGAAATTTTTTGATTTTAAAATTATCTGTCTGTCCACTACATAGGTTTTTGGGTATTTTCATGCATGTAATAATGTTCTATGTATGAAAAACTATTAGGTAAATGTTAATTCATTTAATGGAAAACCCATGCAAATTGTCTATTGTTTTTATAAAAAAAATTACTACATTTGTTTCATTTTGAAGCAAATACCTATCTAAAAAACTAATCGGTAAATTTTTAAACTGCAGCTTTGAATAGAGAATCAAAAAAGCTTTTTAAAACGTGTCACACCACCTACCTTCACGATTCCACTTGAGAGGGTAAAGGTCACCCCTACTGTGGTTGAATGTTACAAATTCTTTGTTATTTTTGGGTTGTCAAAATTGTAAGTGTAATTTTTCAAAACTTTTCAAGATCAATAATATTTTATTCAATTTGTTTGTCTAGTCAAACAACAGGCCGATTTCGCAAGCTTTCAAAAGTAAAAGGGGTTTTCTTTTATTTGCAAATATATATATATATATATATATATATATATATATATATATATATATATATATATATATATATATATATATATATATATATATATATATATATATATATACCACATATACAATAAGGCCTCGGTGGTTCAGTCGTAAGAAGGTGTGCATCTGAACCGAAGGGTGCTGGGTTCGATCACAGGGGTCTCCGTTCACTTTTTCAGTTCCTGCTGTAACATTAACATCAACCGGGATTGTGACATTGTATTTCAGTTAAATGTCTGCACGTTCCGCCTTTCGGAGCGGGCGTAAAGCTGTCGGTCCCGTGCCCAGGCGATGTTGGGCACGTTAAATATCCGTAACCTCCTCAGAGAAAGGCAGGAGTTCGACCAAATTTCCGGTATAGTGAGGTGAAACTCCCTAAATTTAAGTATTTCTGAAAAAATTGGTATGCCCACCCCTTCAGATAAAAGAACTTATTTTGGTGCAATTTGGTAATTGCGTTGCTTTATAAAATCTATTTCATATATCAAAGTTAAAATTTTCAAGTTCACGAAAAATTGTTATAATAATTTAAAATACTTTCCATCAAAATTCGCTATCATAAAGCATTTGTGATGATGAGCTTAATTTTGGAATACGTAAACGGAGCTGAAAGTATGAGTTGTCAGCCATTGAACAATAAAACTAATTGTTTACCAGGCTTTAAAACAAAAATTGTGGTGTATGTGTTTTCAGGTTTTTTGTACACTTGAATCATCGGCCACGCTAATTAACCACGGAGAAGATTTAACTGTTATTCTCTAATTAATACGATACCTAACAATATCAATATATAATCTGAATAATAAAAAATCTTATGATTAAATTAAGAACTCCAAAAGTAGCGGTTTTTTTAATTTTTTATATAATTTAATATTGGTTTCCACATAAATACCACGTCGTTTTACAGACATTTTTACCTAATAATATGACATTTTTTGTAAGGATTTTTTAAAATTTACTGTACTTAAAATGAAGTGGTATTAAAGACAAAATGTATAGACATAAAAATTTTAACACCTATAAATAATAAAGCGATTAACTTTATTTTTTGTGTATATTTTACATAAACTATAAACAAAAGATATAAATTCTGTATTTCAGGTTACTAGGATAAAAATTGTTCGATTGTGACTTTGATTTCTTATACACGTTGCACTTGACTTGCCATTTTGGACAATAATGGTTTATCATATCTTAAACTACTTTATTTGGAGAGTCTTTAATAGCACATCAAAGTTTCTGTACGATATTCTACTCGCTATTTAAATTACTAAGCTAAGTACTAATCATATCAAAGTAATTGGGCATGTCATATAAGTACTTGACCATATTTTCCTTGTTGATTTTTCTGTTGTATTTGGAGCAACTTACAAACGGCGGCATTATTCTAATAGAAATTTTATTGGTTTTATTGTAATAAGGGATCATAACAGGCTGCAAATGCATTGCTTATGTATTAAACATAATCGAAGTTGTCCTAAAGTAAAATCGCAGGTACCTTGCCTTTATTTGCACGCACTTCTAAATATTAACCCTAGTAGAAAGTTTATGATAAAGGCCCGTCAGAAATGTAATTACATCATTCTTTACGTAGGTCCTTACTCTCATTTGTTTTACAATTCAATGGCAGAATATGTATACTTCACTAAACACCCTATGAATCCTGTCGCTCTCTCAGCGTACCGTTCAAACAAACAACAATCAAGATCTCACTCTCGCCACCCTTTTTCTCCCCCTCTCTTCTCTCTCCCTCTCCTTCTATTCCAATAATTCCTAAATATATCATATGGCTTCCAAGAAAGTTATCAATCGCATCTCACCCTGACAAGATACTTAATTTGCCTCCATGTTTTTTTCGCATCTGCTATCTCTTTTTGAATTGATTTGTGTCATGGTGTTGCTTGTCTTCTTTTTTGTTGATCCACTGCCTGTCCGGCAATATTATCTTGCCTTCGTCTGAAAACACAAGCCATCTGACAAAATCTTCTAATTTTGGTCTATGCGAAAACCTTGTTCTACTTTTTCTATGGGGTGATTAAAAACCATATCATCAGACACCATACGTTTATGACCCAGAAAGAATATCGTGCCTCATACAATAACTGAAGAAATAAAAACATGTATGTCAACGTTTACATAACAATAAAATGTTGTAATTCCCAAACAGTTGGTCTGTATGCCAACTCTGACCGACAATACGAACATTGCATCTGCCCGAAACAAACGTGCTGTGCCTGATTTATTTGGTGCCTGATGGTGTGAGTCAGCCTTTCGCTGTTTGTTGCATGGTAACAGTAATAAATGTGCAGAATTCTTTTTAGACACGTGTTTGCAAATGAGACACTTGTACGCGGTGTCAGTTATTGTCTTTAATATAAATCCAGGTGTGACAGGCGTCGAAAAAACATGTTTTACATGTATATTGAAAATATTAACTTCCCCTGACCTGTCCATCCATGTATATATATTTTCCACGCCCGTAACCCATGACTGGCCTTTTTAATCTTTGTTTGGTCCGGGTATCGGACCATCTGCCCACGTAGTAACATTCAACAATACTCTTCATTATTTTGTCATCTATATGAAACAGAATGTTTGTGAAAATTATGGCTGGCTTGTCTCATTATCTCTACATTAAATTCAAGTTTTACTCTTCCAGCACATTCTACCAGGCAGGCTATTTTACTTTCCATGTTTTCAAAAGAGCTTATCAGAAAACATATCTTTAGCGTAATCAATCTAAGTTTCCATTTTGTCCCCTCTCTAATGTATTGACTCTACGTATGTCCCAATTTAGTGTGAGGGAGCATGGAACTATCCCAGCCACACTTTATTAAACTGTTAATAATCTTGCCTTGATATAACATTTTACATGAAGCATTCCTTTACAATTCCTTTGTAAGGTTAACTTTTTTTGTAGAAGTTTCCACCCAATGAAAAACATTTTAGAGTAACTAATGGCTTATGCTGTCAGAAGCTTCCTTGAAGTCTGCAAATACCAATCACACTAATGATTATCTAAATTCAATCGACGGCCCAATTTTTTCTTTTACAATATTGATATATGAAGCCTACTTGTTTTGGGGGTCGTTTTGGCTCTGTTATAACAACTATGATTCCAGTTAGCAAAATTTGATTCATAGTTTCGATTATGGTGGCGTTGAGCTGTTATATTTAGCTACTACACAGGCTAAGGATGCCTTTTGTTAGTAGTTTGGAATGCGTGCCTTTTTCCAAGAATCAGGGATGTTCCGCTTCCAGATATTTTTTTATGGTGGGATACAAAGCTACAGCAACCATTTGACTATTTACTTGTGATCAGTCTGTAGGGCAATTGTCTAAACCGAAATCTTAATTGTTCTTAAGATCGCGGATGTCGTTTTGTATATATTGTGTATTAAATGGGTCTGTATTAACATGGGGTGCATACTGCTTTTCTCCTGATAATAAGATGCCATGCCCTATTGATGCAATTCTTACGATAATATTTGACTACGTATAGCTATTCTTCTGAACTCATTATTATGGCTTGTTTTCTAGACAACTAGTCACTACTACCCAAGGAATTGCTGTTTTAAGTCACCACCTCATCAGAGGTATTCTCAGGGAATCTTGGAACTCCTTTGAAATAGTTGGACAACTTTCTCTTGAGTCGCCATCGCATCAGGTGTTTTCTCCGCAAATCCTGGATTTCTTTGGAGATACTTAGTTGTCTTAACGTTTTAATATTAAATTTATTTTCTTTGTTTGCCACTGATTTCCTCTAGTATTCCTCAATTTTAATGGGCGCCTGGGATTTAATATAATTATCTAAAAGGTATATAGGCATGAAGTCCAGAATCTGTCGTGGGATATACAGAAATTATCGAAACATCGTGTTATAACCCTGTACGTAGATCACTCGGAACTACTTAAATAACTGAAGACGAATACGCTCTGTGATCCACCGCTAACAACAGAGCACAGTTGATACCAAGACGATTTGATATTTCCCTGAAAACCGCATTTCTCATACCAGGACTTGTTAAAAGTTGTTGATACCTAGCCTGTTTGTGAAGTTAAGCTTTACCAATGTGTAAGACTTTTTAAGCATAATTGTGCGTAGACTCACTCAATTAAATGCTTCGCATAAGTATGTATTGCTGAGTGCTGGCCATCATTGGTAGCACAGACCTATGTTACTCTTAATTTCTCTTATAGGTATGTGTGTTATATATATATATATATATATATATATATATATATATATATATATATATATATATATATATATATATATATATATAAATGTAAAAAATAATTAAACGGAGAAAAATAATGGAGAAAAACTTACTGTAAGTTACCCATATGTGTGAAAGCATTGTAAGGAATATATATATATATATATATATATATATATATATATATATATATATATATATATATATATATATATATATATATATATATATAGTGCGTCCAGAGAATTTTTTTTAAAAAACGCTGAAACACTCCAATTTTAATATTGAGGGGGACATGTTTTGACATAAAACTCAACTTTATCAAATCAATCCCTTAAGGGTGGTGATAACAACCCTTATATTTTAAATAGGGAATATGGGTCGAAGCTCTTTCTTTTCTGAATTCTGCACACTAATTTTTTTGGAAGTTTTATCAACTCGTTTAAAAATTATTCACAGTTGGAGTTGCAAGAACGTATTTCATTCATTGTGATAAGAAATGCACTATTTAGTCCATTTTTCGTTAAAAAACTAAAAAACAAAATCAAACGTTCAAAAATGTTTATTCAGTTAAGTAAGTGTTCAAATTGTTGACCACCAGCTTCCATACAAAATGCAAATTTTGTTCAAAACGAGCTCTGACATTCTGGAGCATTTGCGGAGTTATTAGACGGCATTCTTCAACAATGCGTCGTCGTAATTCTTCCAGAGACTCCGGTTCTGTTGCGTAAATTCTAGTCTTTAAATGGCCCAATAAAAAGAAGTCTAAAGGAGTTAAATCCGGTGATCTAGGGGGCCACTCAATAGCACCTCTACGCCCAATCCATTATCCTGCAAACTCTCTGTTCAAAAACTTCCTAACACGTTGAAAAAAATGCGGAGGAGCTCCATCTTGTTAAAACACTAATTGATTTTCTTGATAGCGATCATCATTTTCAACAATGTCAATTAGTAGAGGGTAAACGATATCTTCTAGTAACTCCAAATACGTTTCGCCACTCAAATTGCCATCAAGAAAAATTGGTCCGATTAAACGGTATCCAAAAATGCCAGTCCAGACATTCAATTTCTGTGGAGTTTGAATGTGGACTTCGTGAAAATTTCTTGGATTATTATCTGCCCGATGACGAGAATTATGACAATTGACTGTAGAGTTTAAAAAAACATACACTCGTCTGAAAAACAGATATTGAACAAAAAGTTCCCGTTATCAGCTATTCGTGCAGTCATAACTTCACAAAACTCTAGCCGCCGATCAAAATCATCTTCATTCAGTTGTTGTACAAGATGAATTTTATACGGGTGAAATTTATGATGCTTCAATATTCGCTGAATAGTTTTTCTTTTGATGTTTGAAACAGTGGCCAATTTTCTCGTGCTCAAAGTTGGGTCTGGAGCAATTTGTCCTAAAACTTCAATCTCAGTAGTCTCATTTCTAACCTGAAATTCACGTTCAGGATCCTGTTTATTGTTGCCTACTGAACCACTTTGTCGAAACTTTGCAACTAACTCCAAAATGTTTTTTCTGTTAACATGTGTGTTCGGATGTCGTTCATTAAACAAATTTGCGGTACGGTTGGCACAGTCATCGTTTTTGAAAAAAAAAGAGTACTTATTTCAACCATTTCATCTACAGAATACACCATTGTGCAATTAATTTTCGGTAGTACTATAAAGTATCAAACCGACCGATAAACTGAAATAGTAAACCGCATTTCTCTCATTCCGATAAGAAATGTTCTGATAGTCCATTTTTTGTTTAGAAACCAACAAAACATTGACTATCAGCACATTTCTTATCGGAATGAGTGAAATGCGTTCTTGCATCTTCAACTGTGAATAATTTTTAAACTAGTTAATAAAACTTCCAAAAATATTAGTGTACTGAATTCAGAAAAGAAAGTGCTTTCAAATGATGTAACACTCGACCCATGTTTCCTATTTAAAATATATGGGTTGTTATCACCATCCTTAAGGGGTTGGCGTGACAAAGTTGAGTTTTATGTCAAAACATGTCTCCCTAAATATTAAGATTGAAGTGTTTCAGCGTTTCTTAGAAAAAAAATTCTCTGGGCGCAAATCGGTCTGTTTCGTTTTCAATGCGCCACCCTATATATATATATATATATATATATATATATATATATATATATATATATATATATATATATATATATATATATATATATATATATATATATATATATATATATGAGACTAGTCGAATGAAACCAAATAATTTACTTAATTCACAAATAATGAAACGGTCAGTGGTTTCGAAATTAATTAAAAACAAAAAATGTGTCATAAAAAAACAATAGTGAAAAAAAAATCAAAGCCTGTGGCCAAAAAACCTTAGCATCTAAGGTGATCACCAAATACATACCCACTCTTAATGGCTCACCTGTGTGTTATACTAGTTAAAACAAACGCATCTAAAACATTGTGAGATATATAGTACAATGTTCTGAAAAGTACACTACATATAGCTAAGCTGCTCTAGATGCCTCTTAATTTTTATTGATGTAGCACACTTACGAGCTCTAATAGGAACAAAACCGGTCTGTGTTTTTTGTGATGGTCAGAATACACCTAGCCTTACATACTTGTGCATTGATTCATGTATTAGGAAAGGAGGCAATGGTAGGGATTTAAAATTTGTTGGCTATTTCTACGCAGTTTTTGTTTAACATTATGTTTATTAGGACCGTTTTACGGACATACGTAGTTCGTAGAGATCCCCATTGCAATATATTACAATATTCTGCTTAACATAACTAAATAAATCACCTTTGGCAGTAAAATGATTCGAATTAAAATAGAGTAATTATCATAACGTTGAAGTCTTTGTTTAAATTTAAATCATTTTTTCTTGATATGTAACTGATCTCTTGATAAATAATTGATGAGAATTTTATGAACTTCTGTTTATTTTTTATAGGTGTTTAGATTTTATAGAAAGTCATATAGTATTACAATTTAAGTAGAAAGATATATCTGCTAACAAAATTTCATTTGCTAAAACTAAAACACTCAAAGTGGAACCTGTTACTGATGCTTCTGCGTATTGTGTTCTAATTTATTTCATGTGCAAAATGTTTAAGTGACTCAGGGGAAAAGTGGTACAAATGCGACTCATATCACTATTCTAACAACTTTAAATTATATTTACACTAGTTCGTCTTCCCACGCGAAGATAACGCTACTAATGCTGATTTTGACTTATTTTTGCTTCAACTAAGATATTTGCAACCCAATTCTGCACTTATCTTATATATGCGGAAAATATCACTTCCACTTCTTTTTCTCTGAGCCTCTTATTTGTAAAATGCAGTTTTCAATTGTTTTCTATTTTGTCCTGTGTTATCAGACAACAGTTTGAGATATCCGATGTAAAATATTTCAAAGGTAGAAGACTTCCAAAAAGTTTACTGAAAATTTAAATTTTAGTATTGACAAATATTTACTTTATTTTTAAGATTAATCTAAAAGGTTGTGTAATAATATTATTTTTTATTGTTGTATAGAGTCAAAAGTTCTCTACGCTACAAAATTTTTGTATCTTTTTTAATGTCAAACTATATAGGTATGGGTGCTTGGTAAACAATAGCACAAATGTAACATGTACGAAATGTTAATTATATAGGGTGTCGCATCGTTGTGAGGAAATGGAGTTTTCTTGAGACGATAGATGTTCCACAAGTGCACATTTTAAAACTATTTCCATTTATACAGGATGTTAATATACAGAGTGTTGCACCAGACGTCTTTTTTTTTAATGGAACACCCCATATAGTATCGCATTTTTGGAAAGTCACGTCGATGCTGATTAAACCAATACCCTATTATTTTGGATTATTTTTAACCGTTCTCCAACCACAGTGAGTTAAATGTAAAAAAGTGGTCTGCTTCAGACGTTTGTATCCATCGACTTGTGTGAAATATTAATATAGGGTTTTGTCATAATAAATGTTTTTTACTGTAGATTGCGATTATGCACTTTAATATAGACAATTTGTTTTTTAATTTAGGGTATATATCTTTTGAGCAATTAAAAAATACATTTTTCCTACACCCTATGAATTTTGACTTTGCTAAATGCAGAATTTCATAAGCCTTGTTATGATACCACATTTGAATAAGTTGAATTGAATACGAAAGAAGGTACACCTGTTCCAAATTTTTATTTGTGCATACTACAATTCTTATTTTATTTGAATGGATGAAAAAATTAAGAAATCAAACATTAGATGCAAAATTTTATTAGCAATTATAAAACATGTTCAAGAATGTTTCCGCTTTCCTGCATGCAAAGTTACAAAATTTTCTTTGACTCTGTTCAACATCGGCGCTGTCTAAAAGCTGTTTGTATACGATTTTTCATGTCTTCCGCAGTTGTTGGGAACTCTTGATATACTATCCCCAGATGGAAAAGTCTAATGCGGCTAGATCGGGTGATCTTGCTGGCCATCTAATGTTACCTCCTTTACCAATCGATTGGTTTCCTAGCGAATGGTTTAAAGATTGCCTTAAGGTTCGTTAAAAACAGGCCTAAGCACCATATTGCTGAAAATACATTAATCGACATGTTGGATGATCGACATGTTAGATGATCGACATCTTCAATTAAATTGGGTAAATCATCCTCTAGAAATCTGCCATAGCGTTCCCCATGATGTCGATCTTCAAAAAAGAATGTCTCGATAACTTTGTCGCCTGTAATTCCTCCCCACACATTCAAGGACCATTGATGCTGAAAATCCACTTGATGTAACCAAGGTCGATTCTTTTAGCGTTATAATGCATATTATGTTTGTTAACTACACTTATATTATTGAAAGTTGCTTCGTCACTAACCAGGACAATATTATAAAAGTTTGGAATTTCTTCAATCATATTGGAAGAAACATTATCAAATTTGATTCTGTTTTCTTTATCTTGGCCAGTAAGTGATTGATTAAGACCTAAATAACAGGGATTAAACTTGTATTTTTTAATTATCCTATTAAGTGAGGATCTAGGATCTGCTTAAACCCTGAATACATTCAATTTCTCTTATACTTATCTGGGGAATCTCTTCAATCGCTAACAAAACCTCGAATTCTGCATCTTCATGCATTGTATCACGGTTTTCATAAAATTATGCCTTGTATTTTGGGCTACAATTTTCCTCAAGGTGTGTTCTTACGTTCTCAAACTACACGTTTATTTGATTGGTTAATAATATTAACCTGTCAAATAAATATTTAAATCATAATATTATTATAATCAAATCTTACTTTTAATTTGCTTTTGATCTATGGAATAAAATGTTCTTGAACAGCTTGAACAAAATTTGTTATATAAACTTATGCATGGTAACTTAAATATGAGTTTTCTATACAATTGTATATACAGAAAGATTCTCCAACATTTAATTCTCACAATTCATCCATACAAACCACATTCATAAGGTTCATATTAGGAAATCCGTTGACTTGGATCTACCAGAGGGTCTCGCAATAAGTGACTTAGATCTGGGCATGCTCTGTAAACTCTGGATCTGTAACAAATAAATATATAACATTTGCTACGAAACTAACAAGTATACAAATACACAATAGGCTAATAGGTGACTTCCTTGATGGTGCCAATGTTACATAGATCGGATGTCGGGCTAACCAATATTTTTCCTTTAAATTCTGGACGCCAGTAGACAGTTTCCATCAGCCTCTCCCAAAGCGTAGTTTACTAACTCTCCAACAGTAAAATTTTTTCAGAACGTAGCGCTAAATAAATAAACAGCAAATAATAAACAACGAAGAATAAAAAAGGAATAATAAACAAACAGCGATAAACCATTAACGATAAACAACAAAATAATACAAAAATTAACTAATAAAAGTATTATTTGCCAAACGTCAACGGCACAATGTGTGAAATATATATTTTATTCAGCTGCCTAGGTTTCAACTTTTCTCCAGCGCCCTGATTTCGGTAATGTGTAATGATATTAAGCACATTCCAATAAAAATAAAAAATGTAAACAGCTGTACCTTCTTTCGTATTTAATTTAACTTATCCAAATATGGTATTATAAGAAAGCTTATGAAATTATGCATTCACAAAAATCAAAATATACAAAAGTGTATTTGAAAAAAAGTATTATTAAATTTCGCAATAGATAAATAGCCTATATTTTCGAAAGTAAATTGTCATTATTTGCGTGCATAAACGCAATTTACACTAAAAAAACAATTAATAATTAAAACCCGATATTAATATCTTAAACGGGTCGATGGATACAAACGTCTGAAGTAGACCACTTTTTTTACATTTAACTTCCTGTAGGTGGAGAACGTTGAAAATAACCCAAAACATTGTGGGATCAGATTAACCAACATCGAGGTAGCTTTCCAAAAATTCCATAATATATAGGGTGTTCTATTAAAAAAATAAGTTTGGTGCAACACTGTATATTAAACACCCTGTGTGAATGAAAATAATTTTAAAATATACACTCGTTAAACATCTATCGCCTCGAGAAAACCGCATTTTAAAATATAGCCTCGGTGAGGAGCTATCTTTCGTCCTCACACCGATGGAACACTGTAGATACACAATTTTATAATTCTCAGAAATTTTACTAAAGGCAA
Source organism: Tillus elongatus (assembly GCA_964006375.1). Taxonomy (NCBI): domain Eukaryota; kingdom Metazoa; phylum Arthropoda; class Insecta; order Coleoptera; family Cleridae; genus Tillus; species Tillus elongatus. The sequence goes on along the minus strand of OZ023263.1, from coordinate 171,527,465 downwards.
AACTAAAATCTTCAAAACGTCCGCCTGTTTTTTAATGAATTTGTTGACTATCCTCATCCACATCTTTGGTCATTAGTTCACAGGTTTTATTGATAAAAATTTGAACAGATCAGGTCAAGGTTTCGATGACCTAGCAGGCTGCACCACTAGGCTGGTTTTACCAGTTTTTATAAAGTGGAGGTAGACGGAAAATTACACGTCCAAGCACATTAGACATTCATGTGTCATTTTTTATGTAATCTTTTAAAATAATATTGAGTCTTGAGCCACTGATTATGTAATTTTGTGATTCCAGCTTAACAAAATGCAGTGTCTTGATGAGCAAACTATTTTACTCAGGGCTGCTTAAATTTGTTGGTAATCAAAAACCGTTGCCTTTCTAAGCGTTTGAAGATAAGTGGAACTCAGATGGGGCTACATCTGGTAAAAAAATAGTGATATATCAATTTGAAACCTCACTAATCAATTGCAGCTATAAAAACCGCTGAGTTGTACGGAGAAGCGTTATTTTCACCATTCATTATAGTTTTAGGAATCTTTGTAATATTTTTAGAATCAACCTTAAAACATAGAAGCACCTTAGGCGACGTCTTGGAAACCAACACGTCTCTGATCAAGCATTAGAACCTGGGGTACCCCTACTCGGTTTACAAGAGATGTGCGCTGTGCACATCATCTACTATTTCTCTAACCTTGATTTGCCAATCTGCCATATACCTATATGTTGAATCAAAGATTAAAAGTCGTCGCAGAAGCAGGCATTTGACTGAAATGATTACTTTTACTTCCGCTTTAATGTTTAAATTCAATTGTCTGCTTTCTGACTATGACCTGACCTGACTTGACCTGACTTGACTCTTTTCTAATGACAATTGTTCGGTCAAGTTTTGCGCGATTGTGAGGATAAACTGGGCCCTGGCGTCACTTATTTATTATAGTGGAGAACTTTAGACAAACAAAACACACACAGAGTAAATAAAAGGTTATTCTCAAAAAAGATTATATTTTTCAGTGGTTGATAACAGAGGATAAAGATGCTACCATGGCGCAAATTACTAGGTGTTAGCCTGCAAAAGAAAAGGTTCCGGGTTCTATTCCCAGGCGGACCAGTTGGCCTTATCTGGCAAACACAGTCAGTATTGATCATAACAGAAAGAATATATATATATATATATATATATATATATATATATATATATATATATATATATATATATATATATATATATATTTAGAATTAATGCGTTTGTATACCAAACACCTGTATACACGAAATAAAATATTATGTGCTTCCTGTATATTTTTCAGTGATCTTCCTAATTATGCCAAATATTAAGATTTTTAGCATTTTAATTATAGCCGTAGCTATTCAAATTCGTGGAGAAAAGAAGCATTTTAATAAATGAGCAACCACACTGATATATTATTATAAGAAAAACAGTATTACTAATGAATAAACTAATAAACCAGTATTATAATTTCAGGGTGTCAAAATAGTTTATAACTGTTATTAGAGCAAACAATGTTTATTAGTTTGTATGCCTTTACTTTTAGTTTTATTATTTTTAGGGTATGTATTTTTAGCGCTTCGAGAAAAACTTGTTTAAAACTTTTAATTATGTTTTATCTAATCGGACCGATATGTAGAAATAAAAAGTAAATATTTAGATTGACTTTGTTTCTATATGTATCTGAATACTGAAAAATAACTTTATATAACAGGATTTATTTCTAAGTTTATGTAAATATAAATATGAAAAAATGTTATTTATTAATAAAATTTATTGTTGCTCAATTATTTTGTTGTGTAATGTTTGATGTTACGATTAAGCAAGTGCCAACTGTTTTCTTTCCTAAAATATATATTTATGTTGTATCTTATTTCACTTTGAGAAAAAGAGTTGGTTGAAACGGCACGAAGATTTCAATAACACTACTGTATTCTGAAATGATTGTAAAAGAATAAATTTAATCGACTGTAAATATTGGAAATGCGTTGTACATACATCAAGGTACTGATATTTTTAATGTTACTAATTTTAGATTGTATAATTTTGTGAAAGGTCAAGGAAGGATATTTTAAAATGATGCAGTAGTTAATATTTTGCTTTACGAATTCAGAATCTTTATCACTTTTTCCTCACAGCCTGTAATCGTTATGTAATGTTTAATTTAGTTCAATTTTTAATCCAGTTAAGCGTAACAACATGGTATTTAAAGGAAAACTTGCTCAAGTGCATGCCTGTAGAGTTTACTTATATGGTAACATTAGCACAGCATATTCAACAGTTCTTATTATGCTGTGACATTAGTTTGGACGTGCTTTCATATGTTTTACTATTTCGTCGTTTGCATCATACATGGAGGGTGACCGGGGTATATCACCCCCACCCCTGTATTTTAGCAATATATACTATATATGCATATATTAGCTTTTTTACATTCATATAGTTTCGGTTTCATAATATAATCACTTAATTTACGAATACAACCTTAAAATCGATTCTTGGCTCTTGTATCTTAGTTTTATGATAAGGTAATAAATCTATTTCATATTAAAGTGATTAATTGTTATTGGTAACTATGTTAATTTTTATAACGATGCCTGAAAACAAATATTCTATAGAGATTTTGCTATAATCATATCCAATTTTGAGAAATGGCATAATAAGCACCAATATACATAAAATTCGAGTTTTCTCTGACACGGAAAAACATATTCGTTTTGGGTTTTCACTGAGTTCTTTCTAACTTCATCCACTTTTTGATAGTTATATTATAATACTATGCTGCTAACTACTCTAACGCCCTCTGTATTTTGTGCATGTGTGATTGTGGATTTAAAATACTAATACGTGGAATTTCCTATTAAATATCTTTCCAACAAGCCCAAATTCATGAAATTATGTCTACTGGTTATCACGTTATAGGCATTTGTTTATAAAAAAATCCTCGCCCCCCCACCGCTGCCACTGGTCCATAAGGAATTTTTTTTAACAAAAGCTGTAGATAAGTGAACGTTGATTACAAATTACCTAAAACCAGCTTATGTTATGCGTCAAGATTTTCGGGAAATTAAAGATTTTAGGTAAGCCATGGCATTTTCGCCACCTAGCGGCAGATTTAGAAAACTGAAAATAATTTCCAACATTTTCTCATAGCCACTTTACTTATGCAAATTTTTTTCTGCAGCTGTAACGGTTTTCAAGATATAGCCGGTCCGTGCACTTATTTTAACACCCTGTATATATATATATATATATATATATATATATATATATATATATATATATATATATATATACAGCGTGATCCAGGATCGATACATGTACGGAAGAAAAAGTCAAAGTATATTCAGTTGAAAATTCATCTTCTGGGTCAAATACGAAGTTACCTCCTTTGAACCTGAGAGCCTCGTGAATTTCATACCTAGTGCACAGAAAATGGGGTGGCACCGGGAGTAATTTAGTACCGAAAAGCACTTTACTGCTGAGATACACTTTTTGCTTAATTTTCAAGGCATACCTACTTGATTTTTCGAACCCAAAATCATGGTAGAAATTAGTTTCTATCCAAGCAGGGCTGAACCACAGCGTATGAAATTTTAACAACATGTTTTCTACTGTTTTACCTGTTCATGTTCATGAGTGACGTATGTCAGAATATCGGCAATAGATCGCTTTTGAAAAATGCCGTACTCGCGATCACTTAGGGTGTTTGGTTTTTCAAGGTATTTTATGAGTTCTATATTGATAACTTTTTCAATACCTTTAGACAAGACTAATAAAATGAAAATTAGACGATAGTTCCTCTATCGGGTTTGTCTCCCTTTTAGGCACCCGCTGAACTCGAGCTTGCTTCCAGGAAGATGGAAATACCACCCATATTATAGGGCTTCCAAAGTATACGACATAAAATTGCAGACAGTTCAGAAGCACACACTTTAAGAACTGGTACTGAGATTTAATTAGGTGCTGATGTCTTTTTTATATTTAAATTTTCTTTGCTTAACTGTACGATGTCTGAAACTATTACTTTCATTTTTGACTTTAAAGCTGGAATAGCTGATAGGTTCTTCCCGTGGGCGCCAAGCGTGTAATTTGAACCAAGTATATGAAAGATCGGCCTATTTTTAACGATACAGCAAATACTCCATCTTTTAAAGCCAGGGGAGGAAAGGCGCTGGTGGTGAAATTTCTGCCTATAATTTTTATCATAGAAATGTCGGCTATTGTTTGGACATGACATGACTTGACCTTTATTGATGGCTGTGTGTAAGTGTGTATGAATCCAGGGATGACCTCAGATGATAATTTCTATTGGCGACAGTCTTGGTGGAAGTCATGTTTAACTTGGTCGATTATCTGCTTGCACCTGCTCCTTGCTGATACAAAGGCGGCATGAGTTTGGGCCAAAGATTTAAGGCAGAATTTTTAGTAACTAATGCTTTTCGGCAGGCCCTATTAAACCAGGGTTTTAATTTTGAATTCATATGTTTTAATGAATTAGCAAAATAGGTTTCCATGTTTAATAAGGTAGTTTTAGTAATAGAGTTGGCGCAATCTATCGGATTATTATTTTTAAAACAGACATCTGCTTAACTAAACAAATGGCAAAACATTCTTAATTCGTCTAATTCATGGGATTTATAATCTGAGATTTGTGGAGTGTAGCTTTGTGAGAAACTATCTGTTTGTAGGAGATGTGTTCTGGAGATGATTAAGACGAGGACTTATATTTTAATCGCGCTAAAAGCCCATTTAATTACTGATTGTTTTTAATTTCATAGTGCAAAAACACAGTAGTTAAATTATATACCTATGAATATATGTATTCAAAAATACACCCTTGCAAGATAAAGTACTCAAAATGGGAACCCTAAAACAGAGTGTTTCTTAATAACTTGAGAACGGTTTGTGAAAAAGATTGTTGTTGATGCCGTAATTACAAATAAGCTAGTGTCATTGAAGATTCAGTAATATACATGTGTTTATTTGTTTAGTACACCACTTCGTTTGTAATTTATTTATTTTGAAAACTGAAAAATCATATCATACGAAAAATATTTTGATATTTCTTGTAGTTTTTTCAAAAGTGCATGTTCTAGAAATCTGCATCTCCTGACTGAAGTTTCACAAAAAGTCTGTGATATTTAAGAATTGATAGAAGAAACGGGTACTTAAGACGTAAATGAGTTGAAACCACATTATTATTATTATACTATCCACAAACAAAACCTTACCCCTTTGTCAACTTTGTCACGTCTGTTCTAGTCCAGGTTCACCTCCCAAGCAGAGAAAATAAATTTGTCCTGTTTTGAGAACCAATTAAAATCTAATTTTTCCATGTCATACTGAAGTTTTTTTTTGCTAAGGAGTTGTTTAATGAAAAAAGAGGCTATGCAATACAATTTTAAACGCACAGCTGCTGTGTTCTGAAACATGCTGTACTATTTGTAAACTTTGTGGTTGTTGTTAATTGTTTGCTTATATTTTAATAAAATATCCTTTCTTGTAATCAACATGTGAATAATTCCATTTTATCAATGTATTTTTTATTAAATGTTGAAATATATAATTGATAACTCGAATCGTTACCTATTATATAAGCTTGTTTTTATTGTCATTTGCTAATAAATTTAGATAGGTTGAAAAAAATCAATATTAAAATTGCTATTGTCTTGACCAGGTATAAATTGTTCTTGTTTAGCTAGGAAAACTCATCTGAACCAGATTATTCGAGATATTTATACGTTTTGCTACTGCCTAAAAGACTGGAAATTAAAATAATTTTTTATGACCGAATAGTTGATAGTTTTTGCACAGTGCACAACATACGTAGGTGATTTTTGTTGCTAAGTAACGTAAATATTAGTAACAATGTTGCAATATTATTTTTTCTGTTTGGAAGTAATTCCATGGTAATGGCTTCTTCTACAAACTGATCACACTTTTTGACTTTAAAGAACTGTAAAGGTTTATCCGTAAACTCTACGACTACATTTAAGTAGGCGCAGGCATTATGATCTTATGCTGGTTTAAATACCCAAGTTTTGAGTATATTTGATGCAACATAAGATTATTAAAGCACAGGCCTAATTGGAGTTTTAAGAAAACAATATATATTATAAGCGGATTATGTGTTCGAAGAGTTGGTGGCCTATAATAAAAAACACATTGAATTTTTAGCCAAATTGTATCTTTTAATATATTCAATGTGTACATTTGTACACTTTCCAGTCATGTACCAGTGCAGTGGCTCCTTCTTCGTAGCTTGGTAAATCTAATTCCTTAAAATATATATCTACTTCCACTATAATTTTGAAATTAAATTAAAATATTGTACTGTCGGGTCACTTTTTGAGGTTAGGGAAAAATGAAAGTCGCTAAAATTAAAATCTGGAGAATGCATTCAAAAGTAAGTTTTTGAATTTTAGCCATCACGTCTGCGACATCGCGCGCTATCCTGAGGAATTCAATTTTTTGCAGATATGGCTCTATGTCCTTAAGTTTGATATTAAATAATTACTTTTTTGGCAAATTTGGCTTCATTTTTTATTTAAAGAAATTCGCCTATAGAGAGGTATCGTTGGTGAGACTTTGTAAAAATGTTTTCAAATGAGCGTGAACTTGGGACCCTAGAACATATATCTCGGGCCAGTTTCAATTTATATATATATATATATATATATATATATATATATATATATATATATATATATATATATATATATATATATATATATATATATATATATATATATATATATATATATATATATATATAATTTATCGCTAAAGTCTTGTATTTTTCCTGATGTGTAGAAGAGTGCTAGAATCACACCCGTGCATAAGCATGAGAGGAAATCAGAGATAACTAATTATAGACCCATATCAGTATTGTCCAACATTGCTAAGATTTTCGAAATGTTATACAGATTGCTTTATTCTTCTCTTATTTGTCACATCTCACCTCATCAGCATGACTTCATACCAAAGCGCTCCACTTGTACCAACCTTCTGGAGATTACGCAATGCATGTCGGATGTTCTTGACAAAAAACATGACTTCATACCAGATAATCCGAGATCAATTTCAGACTTTACATATTGGATGAAATTTAGTAAGAATATTCCATTTATTGACCACTTGGAGTTCTTCAGCCAGCCTAATCTCATCAGTTTTTCATAGAAATATTTGTGTTTACCTCCGGAAAATGTTTGTGTCTTCGTAAATAACAAAGTTGTTGTTATCAAATTTTGTCGGCAACTTGCTTTTATAAAGCGTATATAACATGCCAAAATTGAGATCTTTAAGATAATAGAATACAGTTATAGAGATTTTAGGAATGTCGATCGCTCTGAAGTTCAAAGAAGAGCACAAGATCAAAATATTGCATGTGGCAAACAAAATTTATTAAGTGTTACCCACAAACAAGAAGTTTTTTGGCAGAAGGGGTCAAAACATTCTAACAGGATTGAAATGGAAATTTTGTGGTTTATCTTTTAAAAACGTGGAAGCCGCGTTTTAAAAAGCCAAAATTTGTGATTTTTTTTTAAAGATTTTCAAGTGAATGCGAGTTGTGGACAACATATAATGCAGGAGATGTGTTTTGCAAGGTGTTGGATTTCTGTTTCAGCGGGTACTATTATCTTTATTCCAATAAAATATTTGCAGAAAATTCATTTGAAATAAATCCTTGTTGAGATATTTTGGCAACAATTTAAATTACAGAGTTTATGATTTAATGTGTTTAATTTTTTATGTAACATAAGAAATTTTAAAAATTCTTCTCCTTAGTCAATAAATTTATAAACAGACAAACTATATATAACCAGTAGTAACGCAAGACAGCAGATGCGTTATAGTAGCGCATTTTCAAACATTTTCTTTTCAAATTATAAAGCTTAATTTTCTAGTTACCCAAAAGACTCAATTTTCGTGCAACAAAGCTGTTATATAAGTAATATATGTGCCAAATTTGATCAAACCAGCATCATTATTTTCGAAAATACAACTCGAATGTTTGTGATTTGAAAGATTTTTATGAAAATTTGTTAGCACACTTGCTGCGTCCAGACTTTTATTTATGATTTTGTTCCAAATTATGTTTGGTAGTTGTGCTCTGGATTATAAACGTGCATTTAATATGATCGAAACCTCTTTTTAGCAGTAGCAATTCTGTAAAGATTAATCAAATAATCGCGAACTCGACTGAAATCAACTATAACTTATGGAATTCTAAAATCACAAATGTTATTTGTTGCTTATATCAAAATTTTCATTTTAGCTATTATGTAGGCAAGTATGAAAACGTTAAATTTTAAATCTAAGTTGATTTTGCACATATTTTCATAGTTGCTCTATGTGGATTAATAAACCTACATAAACACGTTTTATTTTAAAATTTTAAATATCTTATAGCTAAATAAGCAAAAACCCAGAAAAAATATAACGAGAGGACCACTAGAAGAAATTATCTGCTTAGCTGCTTCCACTGTTTTCTACATTTGTAATAAAATAATACTACAACCTAGTGTCAATATAAACATATTGCCCACCAAACATTGGGCATTTTTTAGCCTGTTCCATGCAAACTACCATAAGCTTAGGTGATCTGATAAAAATTATCATTTTTAAACTTTTGTACAATGTATCTTCCATAATGTGATAGCAACTGTGGAATATACTTGATTTCTAATCTTTAACTTTTCTTTCATTCTCTGTATAAATAACTGTACCTTTGGTTTGAATTGAGCAAAAAAACATAGGCTTGACAAATGTTAGTATTTACTATTGCATAACATATTTATCGCTAATTGTTATTTTTTCTACGATTAATCATATTTTTAATTTTTGCATCAATCAAAAATCAATCTCCACAGTAAGACAATTTAGTCATTATTACAGTATTGTCTTTGTGTTTCTAACGTCTCTAGACGTTCTTGTTACAAAATTCCCAGTCATGCCGCGAAAGTAACTTTATAAGAAAAGTTTATTTCTAATACAGAAATGTACACCTTAAATCGTGTGTTCAATCTTCCATAAGTATGACCAATATATAGACTTGTTTTAATGTTACTTGTTACAGTAAATAGTTCTAGCTTAATTTATAATTCACGACTCTTGGTAGAAAACTTTTCTTGGGTTGTTTTGAAATTGCATTTAATTCAATAATCATTGACTTGCAGTTGACTAAAACGGCGTAAAAAGTCTCAAAACCTAGAGAAAACTTAGTTCTGGAACGAAAATTTTTTTCTGTGTCGGTCGGTCTGTCGGCATGTACGTCTGTCTGTTAATAGGCGCAATAACTTTTGAACGAATTGAGATATCATCTTCAAATTTGGGATCCAGTTAGCACCCGACAAAGGAACGCTTCGAATTGTTTTTGGATAAGATCTCTTCGGGGAGTAGGAGATAATTAAGGGGTGATTTGGTGAAACCTGACATTTTCTCAATATAACTCGAATAATATAACGTTTCAAAAGTTTGTGGGTACAGGAATACAAATATTTTCTTTATTGTCAAGTAATGAGCACTAAATTCATTCCATGAGAATGTCTTTGTGAAGAGAATAAATTATCACAGCTATGTGGAAGTTATGATTCAATTTGCAGCACTATTTTTTCAATACGATAGACAATAAATAAGACTCTTTTAAAAAGACCATGAAGACAATTTGGCTTATTTGGTTTGCCAGGGACGGAGTAGCTTTAGCACAGTGATGTTAATTTTTTTACATTCATTACTATAAAGGCACAAAAATAATATATTTAGGCATCTTGAACCTTAAACTAAAAAAAGGTAGTCTTGGTTGATATTAATTAAATGAACTGTTTTCGAGAAAAAAAACTATTTTTAATATGATTTGTATTGCATAATTTTGTATGTCAGTTTGACGTGAGCTCCTTATTCTAATGTTATGCATTCTCTATCTCTACGAACTGAAGACTGTTGGATTCTCCACAATGTTTCAACATTGGTTCGTATTTCGCGACAATGAAAATTAATCCTTTCTAATAAGTTTTATCTAGTGTCAACTCGATTGGCATAGGCTAAAGTTTTTAAGTATCCCCAAAGAAAAAAAATCTAGGGGATTTCAATCAGGTGATCGAGGAGGTCAAGCCACTGGTACACCTTTTCCTATCCAACGATTTTCAAAGTGCCTCTTTATATGTTCTAGAACTGCCAGACTAAAATGGAGGGCTGCCCCGTCATTCATGAACCACATACCATGTTATGTTGCCAAAGGTAGGTCATCTAAAAGTTATGGCAAGTTGTTCTGGAGAAATTCCAAATAAATTTCTGGCAATTGAAAGGATCCAATGAAATGTAACCCGATTATTCCGGCACAGACGTTAACGTGTTCAAACTGGTGCTAATGGTGCGTCGCGCTAGAAGCATATGGATTTTATTCTGCACATACATACAGACTATTGGAGTTTATGATTACATTTTTACTAAATTCAGCTTCGTCCGTAAAGATAACTGAACCAGTGAAATTTGCATTGTTCCCGTGCTTATCTAAAACCCGGTTCCAAAATTCCGTTCTTCGTGGAAAGTTTTCAGGAAGAAGTGCATGGACTTTCTGCAGGCGATAAGGATGCATTTGTTGCAATTGTTGAAAGCCTTAAATTATAGTTTTAATCGTCGTTAAATTTAATTAACTAAAATATTTGCCCAAAATAAATTTAAAATAGACCCTTTCTCTGATTCTTTGGTTGTAGTTTCAGTTATGTGGTGGATTGGTGGCCAAGAACAGTTGGTATTGACTTTCTCCTTTTTATTGACTTCCTTAAGGTGATTTTGTACATTTTGCATTTCTAGCTCCTTTGCAGCGTGTTTAACCTGCACAACATCTAACATTTGCTCTAGGTCTCTTAACTGTATTGTAAAGTTGAGAACACAGCATTTGTCTGATGGTTAACGCATACAGAGGTTTAACTAAGCATGTTTCAGAAAATTTTTTTTCAAAAATTTTTGTAACCAGATTGCGAATTTTCGTTAAAGAAATTGTTAGCAAATTTTCATGCAATTTTTTTTGTATTTCTTTCAAAAAGCTTTTTGTGGATAATTATATCTTGAAAGGTGTGTAAGTAGCTTGAAGAGGTTCATTGTCCAGGAAAATCGGACCAGTTTTATCGGGAAAATTTTAAGTTTACTTTCGGAAAATTATTGTGCATTTTCAAACAATAAAGTTATTTTGATTATATATGGAACATTGTTTCTACTACATATGTTATACCAAATGTCATGCCTTTTATTAAAAAAGGTACATATTTGCCATTAAAAACATTTTGATGAAAATTCACTACCATAACGCACTTGCTGCATCCAGACTTTTTAGTGAATTTTCGTAGAAAAAATTCACTAATGGAGAGATTCCGACTTTTGAATTTTGAAAAATTTTTGCAAATGAGCGCGAACTAGGACCCCTAGAACCCATATCTGGTGTCAGTTTCAATTTTTATATGTTATATATATATATATATATATATATATATATATATATATATATATATATATATATATATATATATATATATATATATATATATATATATATATATATATATGTGTGTGTGTGTGTGTATGTATCACACCGATAACTCAAAAAATAATGGGCCGATTTTCATAAAATTTGGCATGTACCTTCCTTTTTAGTGGCTTGGATAAGCTCGTTAGTCAGGAAAATCGGACGAGATTTTCCGGGAAAAATTTGAGTTTTCATTCCAAAAAAAATTTTATTTCAAAAAATAAAAAAGCTATGATAAGCAAATTTGGTAGGTAGGTTTACGATATAAAAGGTAAACTATACACAAAAATTCAGATTTCTATGTTACAAGAAAAAAAAGTTATAATAAAATATTTGGTGCCAGATCATTTCTATGAAAATTCACTACCATAACGCACTTACTGCGTCTTTTTTAATTAATATAATGGTTCATTTTAAAATAGAATATCAATGTAAAATCGTAGAGAAAATAACTAAAAACAGGTTGTAGAAAAGCTTTTTCAATTGAAGTTATGTATACTGTCGTAGCTTATAAATAGAATGTATATAATTTCATATAAAAACGTTATCGTTAACGATTTCAATAAAGATTAACTTACAATAAAATAAACAATCTAAAGAGACTTGAGAATGGATGCATTGGAATATATCTACTTGTAACTAACTAGATAGAAATTTTGTAAATAATAATTTTTAATAAAATAAAAAATTAAAATTAATGACATGTATGCATTTGAAACACATGTATACTGCCAAATATGAATTTCTTTTTATTAAAAACATGAAAATAATATGTTGTTTTATTTATTTCTTCTGTGAAAATTAGCTTCTTTTACTCTTTAATTGGCAAGGCCGGAAATAATTTTAAAAAATTATATTCCGCGCATACGACGAAAAATGCATGAATTAACACAAGATCATCTGTAATAATAGGTATATTCATTATAGACCAATTTATGGAGAGGATCTTGAAAGTTGTTTTGCAAATATACCTCGATATTTATTATTCTTATCTGTCCTTCAAAGAGACAGCTCCAGTAACAAATTACTAAAAACATGAGAAAGAACAGGATAATTATATTCACCGCCTTGGTAATATCACTAAAGGTTCGGCGGAAATCTGCATACCATTAGGTTTTTTACCAGTTTAATTTTAGTGAATTTTCTTTTAAAAAATCACAAAAGGAGATCGCGACTGTTCAATTTTTAAAAAATTTCGTCAAATAAGCACGAACTAAGCCCCCTAGAAAAACACATATCTAGTTTAAGTTTTTATATGTTTATAAATGTTTATATATATATATATATATATATATATATATATATATATATATATATATATATATATATATATATATATATATATATATATATGTGGGTTCCACCCGCACGAGCCGCCTATGACTATTCAAAAGCCGCTCGAAGTAAAACAGTTACGTGTGGCCAGCCTGTTTCGACGCGAAGGCATTTCCGAGCTGGAAGAAGCTCGGGAGAACGACGTAAGACGCGAGCGAGAGAACATCTCGAGAAAACGACGAACGACGCGAGAGAGAAAACATCTCAAAATAACGACTCTCTAGTGAAGCATTACTTATCCCTTTGTATCATATATATCACAAGTTATCTCTAATTAGTTTAGTTACTTTAACATTATAAACATTAAAGTGTAATTTACCCCTAGATTTAAAATAAAACGAAAATCCAAACGTCGGGACAATTATTTTTGTCAGCCCTAACCCTACAAATTTGGGAGCTCTACCGCGATGTGAAACGCATCGGGAAACGTGTGGAATAGATTTTGTGGTATAAAGTGAAGTAAATACGTACGAATTAAAGTGATACTATACCGACGTAATTCGTATAAACGCGACGAAGAATCGAAATAAAGTTTCGAACTGAATTTTCGGAAGTGTACGATTTATTACTTTTTATCGTAATATTGAAAACCGATAAACGAAGTGTGAAACCATCTACCATAAAAAACAGTTCAGTGTATTGTCGAAAATTGCAAACTTTCAAATTGAGTAAACAAATTGAAGTAAATCAGAATTGGTGAATTGCTCCATAACAAAGAAAAGTGCATCACAAAGCCGTTGCAAGAAACGTCGACCCATCTACAAATAGCTGTTATACCTGGATGTTGCATCTCACTCTACCCCACGATATCTTGCCGCCAGTCATCGACTTTCACGCCACTCAAGGGCAGACGCCATTGTACAAAGAGGACCTTTGGTATTGTATAACCATTTTTAGTGTTCCTGTTTGAAGCCGTACTTTATTTGATTTTATCAGTGCCGTAGACATTTCTTTGAAAGAACTTTTTCAGATTTTGAATAATTTAACTATTGAAATATTTATTCCATTTATATTTGTTTCCAGTCGCTTAGAATTAGTTATTTTAGCATATCATTACATCTTTATTATTGTCATTAATTTTGTAAAATACTTCCGACGAGAGTCGTTCGAATTCGGTTATTTTAATTATTTTTTTCATTTAGCGCGTATATTATTTTGTTCAGAAAACACATTAGAGGCACGCACATTGTTTCATATACGAGTAATACGACAGTTTCAGAATTTATTATCGACATTTGATATCATATTTGAATTTAATAAAACGACGACTGATTATCAAAAGACGTAGATTACAGGGTAGATTAGGTATTGTTTATTATTACAGACGGTAATAAGACGACGAAAAGGAAGTAGAAATAAACTTTTTATAATCTAGCATTTGAAATTAAAGACGCTTACGCCGATCGATTGAACGTTTAAGTTATAATTCAGCAGAAATGGCAACGTTAGGAGACATTGGCAAAATTGATTATAATTTGAAAAACTCATCATTGAAAGCCGTAAAATCTTTGTATATAGCCGCGTTTGGTGAGGAAGGTCAATCTCGCTGGGTTCGAAGAAAGCTCAGGAATTTCTCCGGATTCAATTTAGAAGGAAATTCTGAAGAATTTAAAACGAAAGTCGACGATGTGATTTCTAAATTAGATTTAGCTGATTTGATTGCTGTATGCCATGTTTTAAATTTGGATTACTCTGGAGATGAAGACGTATTAACGAATCGAATATGTTTATTTTTGAATAAGATAGAAGTCATAAACGCAGAAGAAGACGAAGAAGAAAACGTGAGAGGTAGACAAAATGACGTAAGTGAAGAAGAACAAGACGACGAATCCATTCACAGCTTATCTAGCCGTATTCAAGATTTAGGAAGTAATTCAGGACGAAGAACACAGAACGATCGTATGTCATTTGCGCTTACATTCCGTGACGTTGAAGATTCTATTCGATCATTCGATGGCCAGTCGGACTATCCAATCGGAAAGTGGATTGACGATTTCGAGGAAATTGATGCACTAACTGGATGGAACGAACTTCAGAAGTTAATATTTGCGAAAAAGACTTTGAAGGGGACAGCGAAATTGTTCATTCAGGCCGAAAAAGGAATCACGACGTGGGACAAACTAAAGCAGTTATTGAAAGCCGAATTTGAAGTGAAAATTAGTAGCGCACAGATACACAAGACGTTGATGAATAGGAAAAAAAGAAGAGACGAATCATTTCAAGATTACGCTTTGAAAATGAGAGAAATTGGAAATAGGGCAAACATTGAAACTGAAGCCTTAGTTCAATATATTATCGACGGTATACTTGATGAGTCTTCAGACAAATTCATATTATATGGATCAAAGTCATTCAGTGACTTCAAGGAAAAACTCAAGTTGTATGAAACGATTAAATCAAAAAATCATTTTCATAATAACCCTAACAAGGGACGGACGGAAAAACCAACGAAACACACAATGGACAGACTAGATGACGGTACTTTTAAGAAGAATATTTCGGACGTTAATAGATGTTTTAATTGTGGGATGAAAGGCCATAAGTCAAGATTATGTCCATCTAAGGCAAAAGGACTAAAGTGTTTCAATTGTAACGACTATGGGCATATCTCTAACTACTGTCCTAAGAAGATTAGCAAGGAAGATACTAAGACGACAACGATCAATGTCTTGCAAAAGTCCAACATTATTAGCATGACTATTGACAATGTTAAATTATCTGCTCTTTTCGATACAGGTAGCGACATCAACGCTATAAGAGAGGACGTCTACAAAAAGTTTTTGAGTAGACATATCCTTATGCCGAATGTAACTCAAATATCGGGTATAGGTTGCAACTCCATCAAGACTTTAGGTTCATTTACCTCACGTACTATTGTTGGCGATGAAGAATTGAGATTAACATTTCATATTATTCCAACAAATTCAACAAATTTCGAAGTGATAATAGGAAATCCGATATTAACGCAAGCTGAAATATTTATGTCCAGTGACGGAATTGTGATTCACAAACTTAACGAAGGCAATTATATGATGCAAATAAATATTATTGAATCTGAAAAGGAAATCGACGTCAGCCACATACAAGATTCAAACGTAAAGAAAAATTTGGAAAGAATGGTGCAAAATTATATCCCAGAAAAGACGAAAGAAACTGGTGTACAGATGAAAATAATTTTGAGTAGTGAAGATCCAATCTATGAGAGTCCAAGACGTCTACCAATGCCAGAAAGACGCATTGTCGAAAAACAAATTGACGATTGGTTGGAAGAAGGTGTAATTAGACCTAGTTGTTCTGATTTCGCCAGTCCCGTTGTACTAGTTCGAAAAAAAGATGATAGTTACCGGTTATGCGTAGATTACAGGAAACTGAATAAGAAAATAATCAAAGACAGATTTCCCCTCCCACTCATCGACGACGTTTTAGACAAATTGCAAAACGCCAAAATGTTCACGACGATTGACCTGAAGAATGGATTTTTTCATGTTCCCGTAGAGGAAAACAGTCGCAAATACACTGCATTCGTAACACACGATGGACAATATGAATTCTGCAAAACCCCCTTTGGATTATGTACTAGCCCAAGCGTATTTCAAAGATTTATAAATGAAGTCTTCAGACATCTGATGATTAAAAATATAGCAATCCCGTATATGGATGATATTATAATACCTTCCAAAGATGAAGTCCAAGGATTAGAAAGACTAGGAATTGTGTTAGAGACGGCGAGCAAATATGGTCTTGAACCAAAATTCAAGAAATGTCAGTTCTTGTGCTCAAAAGTAGAATTTCTTGGCTACATAATTGAAAATGGTACGATTCAGACATCGCCTGCGAAGACGCTAGCTGTTGAAAAAATTCCAATTCCCAGATGTGTCAAAGACGTTCAAAGTTTTCTAGGATTGACCGGGTATTTTCGAAGGTACATTCCATCGTATTCGATCATTGCAAAACCCTTAAGTGACTTATTGAAAAGTGGGACGAATTTCTCTTTTGGAATAGAACAAGAACAAGCTTTCGGAAAATTGAAAATGGCCCTTACAACTAAACCAGTTTTACATATTTACAGACAAGACGCGCGTACTGAATTGCACACTGACGCGAGTAAGCATGGTTTTGGTTCTGCATTATTGCAGGAAGGAGATGATAAGAAGCTACATCCAATTTACTACATGAGTAGAAAAACAACAGCAGCTCAAGAAAAGCTTCATAGCTATGAACTAGAAGTTTTGGCCATAATTGAGTCAGTCAAAAAATTTAGAGTTTATCTTTTAGGAATCCCATTTAAGATAGTAACTGACTGCGAAGCGTTTACGAAGACTATGGAGAAAAAAGAACTTACTACTAGGGTAGCAAGATGGGCTTTGCTATTAGAAGAATTCAGTTATGAAATAGTCCACAGGAGTTCGGAAAGGATGAAACACGTTGACGCTTTAAGTAGATATCCAGCGATAATGTTAATCGTAAAGAACTCTATACTGAATAAAATTCAAGCAGCTCAGCAACAGGATGCGTTATTAAAAGCTATTATGAGAATTTTAGAAACAGAGGCTTACGAAGATTATGTGTTGCAGGATGGTATTCTTTATAAAGAGCAAAACGGAAACAAGTTGTTAATCATACCGAAGAGTATGCAGACGGATATCATTCGAAATGCTCACGAACCAAGTCATTTTGGATCAAAGAAGACGAAAGAAATGATTTCCACAAACTACTATATTCCGAAACTTAACAATAAAATAGAAGAATTCATTTCTTGTTGCGTTCCATGCATTTTGGGTAATAAGAAACAAGGGAAGCAAGAAGGATTTCTACACTCAATACCTAAAGGTGATCTCCCGTTAGACACATATCACTTAGATCACTGCGGACCTTTCGAGTCAACGAAGAAAAGTTACAAATATATTTTTCTTGTTGTCGATGCTTTCACGAAGTTCACGTGGATTTATCCTACCAAAACGTTGAGCAGTAAAGAAGTGATAGAAAAATTAGTCTCGCAACAGACAATTTTTGGAAATCCCAGAAGGATAATCACGGACAGAGGAGGAGCGTTCAGATCCGATGATTTCAAACAATACTGTGAAAGTGAAAATATCGATCACGTACAGATAACGACAGGAGTACCACGAGGAAACGGACAGGTTGAAAAAGTAGTTCAAACCGTGACCAGTGCGTTGAGAAGAATGTCAGTCGATAAACCTCAGGAATGGTACAAACATACAACAGTCCTACAACGACACTTGAATTGCAGTTATAATCGAAGTATCAAAAATAACTCTTTCAAACTCATGTTCGGTGTTGATATGAAGAGGAAAGAAGACGTGGAACTTTTGGAAATCTTAGAGGATCTTAGGAAAGAAATGTTTGAAAACGAACGAAGTGAATTAAGAACAGCTGCTAACGAGGCTATATCTGCTGTTCAAAAAGAAAATCAAAGGACGTTTAATCGACGACGTAAGCAAGCAAAATTATATAAAGTCGGTGACGTAGTTGCAATTAAGAGAACTCAGTTCGGTTCTAATATCAAATTGCACCCAAAATATTTAGGACCTTATAAAGTGACTAAAATTAGTTCAAATGACAGATATGGCGTTGAACGGATCGGAGATGAAGAAGGACCGAGAGTCTCTTCGTCAAGTTCCGATTACATGAAGCCTTGGGGAATAACCTACGATGACTATTCCTCATCTGAGTCAGATGAGCCGCAGGATGACCGAGTTGTGGGTTCCACCCGCACGAGCCGCCTATGACTATTCAAAAGCCGCTCGAAGTAAAACAGTTACGTGTGGCCAGCCTGTTTCGACGCGAAGGCATTTCCGAGCTGGAAGAAGCCCGGGAAAACGACGTAAGACGCGAGCGAGAGAACATCTCGAGAAAACGACGAACGACGCGAGAGAGAAAACATCTCAAAATAACGACTCTCTAGTGAAGCATTACTTATCCCTTTGTATCATATATATCACAAGTTATCTCTAATTAGTTTAGTTACTTTAACATTATAAACATTAAAGTGTAATTTACCCCTAGATTTAAAATAAAACGAAAAGCCAAACGTCGGGACAATTATTTTTGTCAGCCCTAACCCTACATATATATATATATATATATATATATATATATATATATATATATATATATATATATATATATATATATATATATATAGGGTGGCGCATTGAGAACGAAACAGATCGATTTGCGTCCAGAGAAATTTTTTTAATTTTAAGAAACGCTGAAACACGTCAATTTTAATATTGAGGGGGGCATGTTTTGACATAAAACTCAACTTTGCCAATCAACTCCTTAAGGGTGGTGATAACAACCCTTATATTTTAAATAGGGAACATGGGTCGAGCGTTACATCATTTGAAAGCTCTTTCTTTTCTGAATTCAACACACTAATTTTTTTGGAAGTTTTATTCACAGTTGAAGATGCAAAAACGCATTTCACTCATTCCGATAAGAAATGTGCTGATAGTCAATGTTGTGTTGGTTTGTAAACAAAAAATTTACAAACAGAACATTTCTTATCGGAATGAGAGAAATGCGGTTTATTATTTCAGTTTATCGGTCGGTTTGATACTTGATAGTACTACCGAAAATTAATTTCACAATGGTATATTCTGTAGAAGAAAGATTTGAAATAATTACTCTTTTTTTCTCAAAAACGATGACTGTGCCAACCTTACCGCAAATTTGTTTAATAAATGACATCGGAACAGACATGTTAACAGAAAATACATTTTGGAGTTAGTTGCAAAGTTTCGACAAAGTGGTTCAGTAGCCAACAAAAACGGGATCCTGAACCTGAATTTCCGGTTAGAAATGAGACTACTGAGATTGGAGTTTTAGGACAAATTGCTGCAGACCCAACTTTGAGCACGAGAAAATTGGCCACTGTTTCAAACGTCAAAGGAAGAACTATTCAGCGAAGGTTGAAGCATCATAAATTTCACCCGTATATAATTCACCTTGTACAACAACTGAATGAAGATGATTTTGATCGGCGGCTGGAGTTTTGTGAAGTTATGACTGCACGAATAGCTGATAACGGGAACTTTCTGTTCAATATCTGTTTTTCAGACGAGTGTACGTTTTTATTAAACTCTACAGTCAATCGTCATAATTGTCGTTATTGGGCAAATAATAATCCAAGACATTTTCACGAAGTCCACACTTAAACTCCACGGAAATTGAATGTCTGGACTGGCATTTTTCTTGATGGCAATTTGAGTGGCGAAACGTATTGGGAGTTACTAGAAGATATCTTTTACCCTCTACTAATTGACATTGTTCAAAATGATGATCGCTATCAAGAAAATCAATTAGTGTTTCAACAAGATGGACCTCCTCCGTATTTTTCACAACCTGTAGAGTAGAATTTACGCAACAGAACCGGAGTCTCTGGAAGAATGACGATGACGCATTGTTCAAGAATGCCGTCTAATAACTCCACAAATGCTCCAGAATGTCAGAGCTCGTTTTGAACAAAATTTGTACTTTTGTATGGAAGCTGGTGGTCAACAATTTGAACACTTACTTTACTGAATAAATATTTTTCAACGTTTGGTTTTGTTTTTTAGTTTTTTTTTACGCAAAATTGACTAATTAGTGCATTTCTTATCAAAATGAATGAAATACGTTCTTGCAACTCCAACTGTGAATAATTTTTAAACGAGTTGATAAAACTTCCAAAAAAATTAGTGTGCTGAATTCAGAAAAAAAAGCTTTCAAATGATGTAACACTCAACCCATGTTCCCTATTTAACATATAAGGGTTGTTATCACCACCCTTAAGGGGTTGATGTGATAAAGTTGAGTTTTATGTCAAAACATGTCCCCCTCAATATTAAAATTGACGCATTTCAGCGTTTCTTAAAAAAATATTCTCTGGACGCAAATCGGTCTGTTTCGTTTTAAATGCGCCACCCTGTATATAATAACATGATTTTTTTAGCGCGGCCAATTGTGTGCTATATACAAGGAAACGTTCAGGGCAACCCAGCAAGGTGACAACCGCATACATGTGTTTTGAGCTTATTAGCTCTCATCAGTGCGGTATAGCCAGGTGAAGACGGGAACACGCTGGCTAAAGGAGCAGAAACATACGGAGTCACAACAGGCAACCAGTGCACAGTTTGCAGATTCATTGTGAAGACCCTCAATTCGGGGACAACGACCGAATTCGCCACGAAGGCAACATAAATCACGTACCTGGCATCCGAAGCCCGGGAATTATAATGAATGAAGCTGCAAACTGTGCACTGGTTGCCTGTTGTGACTCCGTGTGTTTCTGCTCCGTCATCCAGCGTATTTCTATCTTCACCTAACTATACCGCACTGATATGAGCTAATAAGCTCGAAACACGTGTATGCGGTCGTCTCCTTGCAGGGTTGCCCTGAACCTTTCCTTGTATATAGTATACAATTGGCCACGTTAAAAAATCATATTATTATTATAACTCCTGCGCTCTGGATGCCACGCATGTGATTTCTGTTGCTTCCATGGCAATTTTGGTTATTGCCCTCAAACTGAAGGTCTTCCAAATGAAGCTGCGGACTGTTCACTGGTTGCCTGTTGTGACTCCATGTGTTTCTGTTCCTTCATCCAACTGTTCCCATCTTCACCTAGCTATACCACCGAAGAACGTGTATGCGGTTGTCTCCTTGCGGCGTTACCATAAACATTTCCTTGTACATACAGTGTGCTTCACAGTGAGTGGCCTATTAGACATTTCTGGAGAACTACATGTATTTAACTTCTGAAAATTGGTATCTGCACGTTTTTGATACTGGTCTTTCTAACTGAAATATTTTCAATTAGCCTGAGCTTCCGGTTGTACCGAAAGTCGACACAAACTTTGTTTAGAACACCTTGTATATTATTAGCTTTTTGAATTACACGTTCAATTTAAGGGCCACCTGATGACAACATATTCGGGCTAGTTCGTACCGTTTCGGGTTTATCGCCTTTTTGTAGAAAAAATTACGATTTGGGTGCTTTAGTAAAATTCCGATATATTTAAAGACATACAAGATAGGAACATGCGGTTTCCACTATCGCATGGAACGTAAAAGCTCCTACATACTGTTGTAAACACAATACGATTTTAACATAACTGTTATTTATAACATACGTTTGAATTTGAAAATTTTCAATCACAGTTACCATGATTTTTTTTATGTAACGGTACCCATATATCCCCAGCATCTGATTCAGCGTTAAATTCCCTATCTTTTAAGTATACATTACCCTATACCTGTCTCCTAGAGTTTTCTTATAAAATTGATTTGAAAATATTAAGTCAGCGGGGTGGCGTCAACCTTTGACTACTTCTGCCTTGAATAAGTGTCTTATTTTAAAAGGGACATACAGTAGGTAACTTGCAGTTCCAACCGATTCCTTTTTTGATAACTTTCCGACCTATATTGGGTATTTCCTATAGCTAAAAAGGACAGTTTTTGAGGTATTTAGAGACATTCAAAAACATAACACAGCATAATTTTTCCTTATACTGTGGTTGAACGTCAACGTTAAGGCAAGTGTGCCATGATGAACAATTTATATTACATACTTGTCATTCTAAATTATTCGATAAATGTCAATGTACTAATGTTCCCAGTTAATATGGAAAATCATTCCAATGCAGATTATTTAAATTTATTTTACATCCATCGAGAATGTAACCGAATTATTAGTAGAACGTGTAGAAGGTTTAATGAGTTAAATCCTAATCTGTCGTCCATGAGTAAAAAGAAGTTTAGACGAATTGAGTTAAATTTAGGTACTAGAATTTGTTACTTTTAAAGGACCCGTCCAGTGACTAGAGATAAAGAAAAGGAAATAACTGTTCTGGCTTATTTCGAAGCATATCCACATGCCTCTATTTACACTGCAGTGAACGATGTATGTTTTCCCTACTCCCCTGTAGAAAGAATCTTGTGGAAACACAAAATGCACAACCACAAGTTACTTTAGTGCAAGCTCTGCATCCAGAGGATGCTAGTAAAAGTGTAGAGTTTTCTGAAACGATGTTAATTTACTTCTCTTTTTACTTGCAATAGGTAGCGGTAATTTGAGTTTTCTTATTTATATACGTAATTAGTGAATCTAAATGACCCTACGAGACAAAAAAATATAATATATTCATGCATTGGTATATACTATATCAAAACACAATGCCGCAAAACTGTTTGCCTGTTTCAGTTCTGACTAGAGCTACTCGAGCTAAACCACGCCTATCAAGGGAATACGTTACACATTACAGTCGACCAATCTACTATTGAAGATCCGTATTAACTAGGTGGGTGTATGGAGGGTTGCAAACATTTAGGCGGTGTCGCTCAAAGCTGCTGGACTCGTTAATTCGTATTCAAGATGACTTTTGAAAAAAAAATGAGCTGACGAATCGAAATTTTCTCGTGAAGGAGGTTTCAATATACATAAGTCATGCTTGAGCAAATCAAAACCCTCACGCTATTAAGGAAAGGGGATTTCAAGTCAAATTCAGTTTCAGTGTGTTTTGTTTATTGAAAGGTAATAACTTTTACTATCATATTTATGATGTTAGGTTAGGTTAGTTTGTGAGTGGTCCATATCGGTCCCTCCACCGCGACCATAAGGTCTATTGTGGCTCCATTTATGATGAAACCTTAACTTTTAATCGTTATATGGAAATATTGAGAAACAATAGTTATAGACTTTTTAGCTAATATACCATTATCAGAATATAGAACATGTTGGTATCAACATGATGGAGCTCCTGCTCACTCTACATGAGAAATATCTAACACACGACGATATATTTGAAGATATATGGATTGTAAAGTGCGGTCCCTGGATATGGCCCGTCAATTCACGCTAAGAGTTAGAAATTAGATTAAGAAGGGCGTTTGAAGAGTTAGATAGGAATGAGATTCTGTCAGCAACCACTAGCGATGTTACGACACGAATACTAAAATGTTTGAGTCTTAATGGAAAACATTTTGAGCAGTTACTAATTTAGGAGGTGTGAGTTGTTTTGTCACCCGTGTTGTAATAATACTTCGAGCAATTATAAGAATGTGTAAGGTAATATCACTGTTGTCCTTCGAAATTTTTTTACAATAATTTAAATACGTAATTTTCAAACACAGTAACAATATTTCCTAATTATAATTTTTAACTTGAACGTGAAATATTTTTGTTTCTACTGTATTTTTTGTTACGTACAAAAAAAATGACATCGCCCCGCTAACAATTACTATTTTCAAATCAATTTTCAAAGAAAACTATAGGAGACAGGTTCCATACAGCACAACATATTCTCAGAATGTTCTCACAATG
This sequence comes from Tillus elongatus, assembly GCA_964006375.1. NCBI lineage: Eukaryota > Metazoa > Arthropoda > Insecta > Coleoptera > Cleridae > Tillus > Tillus elongatus. The sequence goes on along the minus strand of OZ023263.1, from coordinate 171,503,269 downwards.
TGAGAACATTCTTTTTTCAGATTATTTGTTTCAAATGTTCTAATAACATTTATGAAATTTCAAACTTCAATCCTGAATATTCTGAGTACATTCATTCAATCACATCCTAAGAAAATTCTTCATCAATATACTGAGAATATTTGAATAGATTATTCCGAATATTCGCTGAGAATATGCTTGAGATGTTATATATATATATATATATATATATATATATATATATATATATATATATATATATATATATATATATATATATATATATTATATAACTTTAAAATTAAATGAAAAAGATAAATGATGATTACGGTATAGTGGTGAGAATTATAATAGTAACTATTTTGCATGTTTGATTCTGTTGCCTGTCTAAGTAAAACAAATTCGAAAATTTTATATTTAGGCATAGAGCGCATGTCCATGCCGCCGAGAACGGAAGATGGCAAATGGCAAGATGGCCGGTAGACGTAAATAAAAATTAAAATTAATGGTTTGTGGTCAATGTTGTATAATAAGGTTATATTGTAACCTAATCCATTAAAATTAATAATGTGACGTGAACACGGATAACAGTGTGTAATTGCAAACATAGATCCAGAGTACAGAAGCAACTAAAACATGGTGCGAGGTTATCAAGAACTAGAACGCACTCAGTAAAGAAACCAGTTTTAAAGCATCTCCTGTAGTTGACACTGACGATATGTTCACCAATTTTGCTTGAGACTGGATCATCTTACGAATTAGGTACACCTACATTGTAAATACCCCCATACAAATTTAGGCTTGTCCAGCACCTACACCCGGGGATGCTCAACGTCAGGTAGTCTTCTGCAACTGGTATCGGGAAAGATGTGATATGGTTAGACTTATTGTAGTGAAGGTTATGTGGTCAAAAGAAGCTCATTATAGTAATTATGATATACTAAATATAGGGACAATAGCAGATTCTGGTCCCAGGAAAACCAACACCAAATATTTCCCAGAAGATAGCAGGGAAGGTATGGTGTAAATGTGTCTTGCTTCATATTAGGAACACTGATATAACTTTATATAATTGATGGAAACCTAACAGCCAATCACTATGTTAAAATTTTAGAGACAGCTATACCTGAATTTCTCGATGATGTTTAGCGCATGTAAACAAAACTAATTTTCGACAGAACGGGACTCCTGCGCACAATTCTCAAATGGCGTGGTTATTTCTGGAGAATAATTTTCCAAATCAATGGATACAATTTTGAAAAAGAAATTTCAATAATTAAGCAAACAGGATTTAATAATGGCTACTCTGTCAAATAGATAAAATGATCGAGAGAAAAGAATACCAATTAGCGATTAATCTAATTTATCCAAATATTAGACAAAAAAGACAACGGGTAAGTTTCGATAACTTATTTTGGTACAATTTCAGAAAACATTTCAAAAATTTTAAATACCTGTACAAATACAAAGGTAGCTTTTAAATCGTACAACACGACGTGTGATTTGCTATTTAACGCGAAAGAAAAATCTTGTATCTTGACAAAAGCTGGAGTTTATAAATTAGCTTGTACACATTGTAATGCAATCTACATAGGCCAAACCTCTAGAAATTTAACACCCGATACAAGTACCATATTTTAGTGAATTTTCGTAGAAAAAATTCACTAATGGGGAGATCCCGACTTTTGAATTTTGAAAAAATTTTTGCAAATGAGTGCGAACTAGGACCCCTAGAACCCATATCCGGGGTTAGTTTCAATTTTTATATGTTTATATATATATATATATATATATATATATATATATATATATATATATATATATATATATATATATATATATATATATATATATATATATATATATATATATATGTATCACACCGATAACTCAAAAAATAATGGGCCGATTTTGATAAAATTTGGCATGTACGTTTATTTTGTAAATAGCTTGGATAAGTTCGTTAGTCAGGAAAATCGGACGAGGTTTTCCGGGAAAATTTTGAGTTTTCATTCGAAAAAAATTCTTATCTCAAAAAGTAATAAGACGATTTTAATAAAATTTGGCATGTACCTTCCTTTTATAAATGGCCTTGATAAGTTTGTTAGCCAGGAAAATCGGATGAGGTTTTCCGGGAAAATTTTGAGTTTTCATTCAAAAAAAATTTTTATCTCAAAGAATAAATGGCCTATTTTGATAAAATTTGGCATGTGCCTTCCTTTTGTAAATGTCTTTGATAAGTTCGTTAATCAGAAAAATCGGACGAGGTTTTCCGGAAAATTTTAAGTTGTCATTTGAAAAAAAAATTTATCTTAAAAAATAAAAACTCTATGATAACCAAATTTGGTAGGTACGTTTACGATATAAAAAGTAAACTATACACCAAAATCTAGATTTCTGTGTTACAAGAAAAAAAAGTTATAATAAAATAATTTGTGCCAGATCATTTTTATGAAAATTCACTACCATAACGCACTTGCTGCGTCTTCGACTTTTTGCATTTAGAAATAACCACACTGACAAATCTACATTTGCAAAACATAGTATTGATACCGAACATAAACCTACAGTAAATTACCGCATACAACCACTACATTTTTGTATTGACAAACATAAAGTACACTTTTTTGAAGCTTGGGAAGTCAAAAAGCACATACACCTTGTTTTAAATGAGCAAACTGATTTAATGAATTCCCCCCTTTTGGGATATTCTTCTAATTAAATAAGTCAAAGAAAATAAATTGAACTATTCTTTCAAAAAAGTTGTAATAAGATAATGAGTTGATGTATGTCGACACTTTCCTTGTATAGACTGCTTTATTACTGTTATTGTTTAGTTATTTTATTGTTATAACTGTTATTATAGTTATTATAGGCTAGTTCTACTTTTATGTTAAATATTGACATACATCACGTAGACATTTTGAAAGCCTCATCAGTCATCTGTGTTTCATTTCATTTTAGTTTAGATCTGATGAATTTTTTCATCAAAACATATCATAAGGTAGCAACAGATCTTTATTTGTAGTTGTCATGATTTCGTACAGATTCAATTTTAATCTGAGAATGCTCTCAAGCAGCGAAACTAGTCACAGAAACGTTGAACAACATCCGAGAACATCTAACTTAACAGTGAAGCCAGAGTAGTCTCAAAGTCTGTATATAGTATGGACCAGTTTCACCAAGTAAGGGCAACCACAATCAATGAATTTAATTATCTTCCCAAAACAAGTTTTTAAAAAGACAAATAGAAATAGCAGATTCGGCCCTATAATAGATTTATTCACGGAAGTAAGAGTTAGTCTCACCTTTCATCTGCACAATTTCTTAATTATGTACTAAGTATATCAGTTACATATTTTAAAATATTAGATTAATAGGACAGTTTTCATGTAGAGATGTAGCAAATGGAGTACTGTGCTATCATTTATAGTTAGAACAATTATTTATAGGTAAGTACAGATTGTAACTTAATATCCTCAGAAACATCTTTCAGTATATTCCTATACATACCCTTGAAATAGTAGTTTAATGACGGTTTCAAGGTAGTACTTTGAATTATGATGAAATAAGATTATGGGTAAGAGAAATTTGCAGAATTATTCATGCTGAATTCATTTAGATTTCAAGCTGATTGTTGATACAAATTCTATTTATAACTATATAATCAGAAAATTTTCACTGTTTTGTCATGTACAAGTTTTTATATTCATCCATTATAAACCAATTGTCTAAATTAAGAATATGCAGGTAAATATACAATTCAAATTACCCGCTCAGTTGTCAGTACTTCACGCGAGGTGGTGCTAGTGTACTTGTAACAAATATCACCAATGCTAAAGCATAGGAATGTCCCGTATTGTCATTTTATAGTATTTGATTTAGGCATCGAATAAAACTATATTTTTAATCGATACTGCCCATCACTAATTTTTTCCACCATTAATTAAAAAATAAAAGAACATTATTTTAACTTAGTTTATTTTACAAAATAAGTCACAAGATTAAACCATCCTTCTTAACAATTCATTGACCTTGTCTTCTCTATTACCGAAGTCACCACCTTCGACATAATGGTTAGTCTTCTTACGCCATCCGCCTGTAGGTGTGTTCAGCTAAAAAAAAAAACATGTATATTAATAATCTACCTATCTACGGTAATAGGAGTCCGAATATAAGAAATACAAAATTAGTTAAATTGGACAAAAATTGCACATTTACAATGGCACCTCAACATATCTTCTATGAATTCATATGTGGTAAAGTTAAAATACTTTCAGCTGGCGCTTAATAATTATACAGTCTTCTGAGGTTACAGCCATTTTGCTACGTACATTTAGACACTTATAGTGGCAACACTGTTTTGAGTTTGAGTGCTACTTCTCCTGCCATCACTTCGATATTTCACTGAAGTTTTGGACTACATATTTTAACAGTGTGTGTTTTAAAGGTAAGTTTGAAAACATTTTTTTATATCACCTCAAATGTATATTTAAGTTCAATTCGATATAAAGATTCTTAAACATAACCACAAACAGTAATTTTATTCTTGTTTATTATAGGTGATATTTCTGTTTAGTTCTTGTTTTATATTTTTCCCTTCCTGTTCTACCATGTGTGTGGTAGCAAAGACCAAACATGAGAGGCTGTTGTTACCGCTTAATAACATCATATTATATTGAATTAAACATACAGGTTTTTTTCTCATTTTGGGGGAAAAGTGAGCGACAAACATTAGTACTGTCTGAAGTTACGGCTATCTATGCACACATTAAAGGCTAAGTTATTCTATAACATTAATTTCAGTTCAAGAATTAATGTGATCTAATTATTAATTGCCTGCCTACTTGCTTTTAGATATCTATTCAAAATAAATATAAATTATGTAACAAATATCTTAACTTAATGGAATAGTAAATCACGTTTAACTAAAACTTCTCCTGGCATAAACATCTCTAGTATGGATATGCAAAGAAAAAGATTTCCCCTTTGTCACTAACCAACAATGTCATTCCAAAATTGCAACATCGTGAATAAATAATTCCTATAATTTATATTACACAAATCGCTAATATTTCTTGTCTATTTTCCCCGATTATAATATACATACATTGGGTGAAAATTTATTTACATGATAAATTTTTAATTAACAAGCTTTAAACTTGGCTGTACTGTCTAGGTTACTCGGTTCGCTGGCCATCATAGTAAATACCAATAAGTAACTTCTAAGCATAGACAAACAACTAATAAATTCCCATCAAACAGGATTTCATACTTCTAGTACTCAACGGAATATCTTCCGGCAGCTTATAGATGCTTAATCAAAGTTTTCATGCAATAACGGGACTTTTCATTCCAAATCAGAAAAAATAACCAGACACATGGGTTTTCTTTATTTTAAACAAAAGCCATTATAAAGATAAGAGTATATAACGCAATAAAATCAGGACTGTATAAAAAACTAAATAGAAACCCTCTCCCAAAAATGATTTCCAAAGTTAGAAACAATTTAAAGAGATGTCATAACCTTATTACAACAGATTTAGGAAAAAAGTTACGAGTTTCAGACCCTAAAGTTCCTAAAAAGTATTGTCTCCCGAGAGTGCATAAACCCAGAAGATCGGTAAGACCTATCGTTTCAGCTATAGATTCCCTGACATACAATATAGCGAAATGGTTAACAAAAGAATTTAAAGGCTTGCCTATCAAACAAAAGAGTTTCAGTTTCAATTTCACTTGAATTGGGTAATAAAGTTAAAAAAGTTCGGGACGCAGCAAGTGCGTTATGGTAGTGAATTTTTATTAAATCCTTCAAGTTTGAATAACTCAATTTTATATAAACTTAGATAGCTAATTTGAAGAAATTACATAAGTCAGAAGTCTGGATCTCATATGTGATTTTCTTTGTACGAAAATTCGTTAAAAAGATACCTCGAATGATGAATGACATAACTTATATATTAGAAAATATCATAACGCAAACTGAAAATTAAAAATATATATATATATGAAAGTCTTCTTCAGCTGATCACATTTATTAATGAGCAGCTGCTTACAGCAAACACTTTTATCTTGGGTAGCATGGAAAGTGAAAGGTATACAAAACAACCAGTCACTATGAATATACCCATAACATTTTCTAACTCAAGTCAGATGTATTATTAATATTATTATTATACAATTTTAAGTAAAAGCATTGCCTGTAAATTACTTAGTACACAAAAATAGAGGCTGAAACATGAATAATTTCATTCCTTTGGATGTTTGGTTCTTTTAGAAAGATTTTTTATAGTAAATAATATTAACTGCCGGCTGTGGCTATTTTGATTTCCAATTACCTAAACATAACAGAAACCACACAACATACTTCCTAATGCTGTGTAAACATTTTTGCTAAATAAGATCATCTGAAACTTTTCCATACTAAATACAGATGGAGAGACTATTTCTCTGGCTTCACAAATGTGTGAAGCTGTTCGACAGTGAAGCCATTTACAGAGACGAAAACAAACATTTGTGGAGACAGAAAGATAGGTATGTATTAACATCATCTAGTACAGTGGTTCTCAAAGTGTGGGTTGCCACAAAAGGATAAATAAGATACGTCTTAATATGGTAAGTTACTTAATTACTAGGTGAAAACTGTAATGCAATGTACATGCCTGATTCTTAGACCCTGGATTTTTTTATCTGCGTTCTGTATTCGATACACAGACAATAATATCATATTCGAGTTCCAGGTGATTTATCACTTGTTTTAACAGGTTGATACTCATTCTTTATATGCCGGCGGTTGTGCCTGGCATCGCTCTGTCTATGGCATACAACCGCTGTGGCACAGAAGCCAAGCACAGCATAGCAAATTTTTGAATATTATTCAACCGACCGAAAATATCGAGTGAAAAGCAATTGTGTTGCATTTTTATGGTTTTGCAATCTCTTAATGTATCCAAATGAGTGTGAGTAATAACAAATACAAAATATCAGATGAAATAAATTAACACAATTTATAGTTTAATTTTTAAAACCAGTTGCAATATCTTTTTAAAACGTGAACTCATTTTTACGATACTAACACCTCTAATGAATACAGAAAAATAACAAAATAAATGATGTGACTCTTCTCTAAAATTGGCTCAAATTCTAAAACAGCTTTATGTATAATAGCAGTAAGTTTCCCGCCATATATCAGCATAAGAAATTTGCACATAGTAGAAATAAAGATACGGACTATTTAACGCTCTAAAAGTATTCATGCAAGGCTGCAACAGTAAGTTATGAACAACTGCGATGAAGCAGTGGCGAAGAAATCTGGCCTTAACATGCACGTTACTTTGGTGGGATGAGCAGGTATAGAATACATTTTAATTCCCATCCCATGGACGTAGATATCAAGCCCGCTAAGATAACAATAAGCGAGTTCATCAGGTACCAGTGCTGCATTACTAAGTGAAAAATATAAATGCAACGTACATACCTGTTTCTTAGACCCTGTTTTTTTTATCTTGGTTATGTAATTGATACATCAGACAATGATATCATTTTCGAGTTCCAGGTGATTTATCACTTGTTTTAACAGGTTAATAGACTGATTATATATGTGCCGGTGGTCGTGCCTGGCATTGCTCTGCCTATGGCATACAACCGCTGTGGCACAGAAGCCCAGCACAGCATAGAGAGTTTTTGAATATTATTTAACCGACCGAAAATATCAAGTGAAAAGCAATTATGTTACATTTTTATAGTTTTGCAATCTCTCAATACTGGTTTATTTATCCACAAATCATATTTTTATACCTAACATTAAACTTGCGTGTTTTTAGTTCGAATACATATATTTTCTAGTACATTATTTATGATACATTACTACCTTCATACACCCACATTTTGTAATACTGCTATTAAAATATTATTTTCTAACATGTAAGGCTAGATGCATTCTCGCAACAATTAGAACCGTAGACCGGTTTCGCTCTCATTAGAGCTCTTCAGTACGGCATACTAATTGCAGCGAAAATACACCTATAAAGTAATACGGCCATAGTAGCCAACCTTTCAACACTAAGTGAGTGGTGGACGTGCCACCACCTAGTTGCGGAACCGAGTAGTATGTTATCACACCAGCTCCAAATAACACAAAGTGGTAACAAAATAGAGACTGTACACAACTCACTCACAATTTAGTAAATTGTTAGCCCTGGCCCATTTCTACCCTAATATAGGGACAAAGTATATAAGGCTAGATGTATTCTCGCAACACTTAGAACCGTAGACTGGTTTCGCTCTCATTAGAGCTCTTCAGTACGGCATACTAATTGCAGCGAAAATACACCTATAAAGTAATACGGCTATAGTAGCCAACCTTTCAACACTAAGTGAGTGGTGGACGTGCAGCCACTCACTATTTTGTTAACACTTTGTGTTATTTGGAGCTGGCGTGACAACATACTACTTGGTTCCGCAGCTAGGTGGCGGCACGTCCACCACTCACTTAGTGTTTCTAACAGTAATTTAAAAAAATCGGTACAGTCAATAGACAATAAAGAAGTTAACACTAGTGTGCATTGAATTAAAATTATATGAACCAAATATACTCTTCAACAGTCTTCAAATTTAAAAAAAAACGATTTTCTCGACAACTCCTTTTTGTGACATTCGTCCTTTTTTACCTGTACCCTTCAAATGTTAAACTGAGAATAATATTATACAAAATAAAATTAAGAGAATTAAATTACCTTAAATGGCCACAAGAAGTTTGAGGCATACTTGAACTTGGGTCCAACAGTAAACACCTCATGGATCAGGTCCTCTACACAAATGATATTGGATTTGCCTAACCTGTCCTCAACAATTTTGTTGCTGGTAATAGCAACACGCTGCCCGTTTACCTTGGCAAAACCACGCTTGTAAATGAGCTCCCTAACTGATTTGAGGTTAGGATAACCCCATGTGATATACGGCTCGCAGATCCTCAACATGTTGATTGTGGCCTTGTTAAGTTTGACAAAGACACCATTGTTGATTTGACGGAGGCGGAACAGTTGCAGTACCTTACGTACCTTGGGGGCAACTTTATTGATACTGGAAAAACAAAAAACCATGGTATTAAAATGTCTTACAAAAATTTCAAAAGTGAATGTACTTTAAATGATGAAATATAACTTACATGTTTGAAAATATCATAACATAAAGTTGATATAAAAAGAAATGACATTAATGTGTGAAAGTCTTCTTCAGCTGATCATATTTATTAATGAACAGCTGCTTACAGCAAACACTTTTATCTTGGGTAGCATGGAAAGTGAAAGGTCTACAGAACAACTAATCACTATGAATCTACCCATAACAAGGAATGTTCTAACTAAAGTCATAAATATTATTAATCAATTTTTAGAGTAAATGCAATGCCTATAAAGTACTCAATACACCAAAAGTCTGGATGTAGCAAGTGTGTTAGGTTAGCAAATTTAAATATTTTCCAATAGGAACTTGTTAGTTAATTGACTTGTCACTCTATGTGTGTGGGAAATTGAGCATGTAAATTCATGTGGTACGGGATGTTTTTTTTTTCTTGAAAAACTTGTAAGTAATTACTATGTGATTTCTGGAAAAAAATTATGGTGTTGCTAACATATTTCAAAAATGTGTGTCAATCAGCGGACCCAACAGTTGAGTATGTTGAGTTGTTTTACAGTGACTCTCACTGTTTGACATTTCAGGCACCAAGATTATATATGTTCACTGAAATGAACTGTGATTCTAGCAGGGTACCCAGCAGAAATAAAAAATGAAATTCCCTGATATTTCCAGGCCCAAGTGATTTTTTCATAATACTCGTAATGAACAACACACATCTCTGAATACTTTTTTATTAAAAAAAATAACAACCAAAATACTGAATTTTTTAAAGATTATTATTAAAAACAAATATGGTTAATTCTGTTAACTAATACATAAACGTGATAAATTTCTACCTGTCAAATTACTGAACTACTTAAGAAAATCATGATATGAATTATTGAAAGTTCGCATCAGCTTATCGTTGATTTCTATATTTCTCACTTCTCTTAATTTCTTTACACTATCATGTGTGCGTTTTGTTTTTTTAACGTCGGCCTATTTCCGCGACTATGGCCAATCACCGACGCCAGGGAGCAATTTCACCTCACTATCCTGGAAATTTTGTTGAACCCCTGCCTTTCTGTAAAGAGGGTGGGGATCTTTAACGTGCCCAACATCGCATGGACACGGGACCGACTGCTTTACGCGCCCTCCCAAGGGCAGAACGTGCAGACATTCAACCTGCTCAAATACAATGCCAGAACCTCGGTTGATGTTAATATTACAGTTTGTACTGAAAAAGTGAAAGAAGAACCCTGGGATCGAACTCAGTACCCTTCGGTTCAGAGGAACACATTCTTGCCCCTGAACCACTGATGCTCTTTTACACTATCATAAACAATATGTTGCAATGATAAACTTTTCTCTTCTGGATTGCAATACAAATGCCAATATACAAATGCCCAATATTTACACTCCAACTTCAACTCTATGTTACATGATCATAAAGGCTTAAATATAATAAACACATTTATGCAGCTTTATGCCGCCAATAGCTAGAACGCATTTTGCATTTTATGCATTCAAGGAAGAGCATTCCAGGTAAGATAAACGAATGATAGATGTTTGAGATAGATAAAGACACTATATTATATTGCCATATGACATGTCGCGCGTTCATTGGCAGTTTCAATTAATGTAGCAAACAGCAGCCCTAGGGGAAAATATTTATGTAAAAAAATTCATATAATATAAATATATGAAATCAAAATGTTTAAAAATCTGCTAGTAACACAATTTTACAGATATATAATTTCCAGGTCTACTGAACGATTTCCATGACATTTGAGCAAAATCACGAATTTCCCTGACATTTTAGGGGTTATTTCAAATTCCCTGATTTTTCCAGGTTTTCCCGGTTTTCCAGGTCGCTGGGTACCCTATTCTAGCCTTAATTTTTGTCCATATGTCAATTTAGCTGATGGCCATTGACTGTATTGACAGAATCTTGTCATTGGGCATTTCAACAATCAACATACCACTCAGATACACTGAACTTGTTTTCTTTCACTATAATAGAAACACCTTTAGATTGCAAGGGAACAGTTCTGTTGATGAACGTGTCCAATGACTGTAAATAGATGGCAACAATATCTGAATAGATATACAAAATTAAACCTTGTTTTCAGACCTGCTACAGAGGGTGTTAATTAAGTATGGTACAAAACTCCCAGATGAGATTCCTCATTCAATTTTAAGCCGAAAAATTTATACAAGCATGGTTCCCAAACCCCTTTGCTTTCGAGGTGCAGGGTGTTGAATATTTTCCAAAAAGCAGTTTCTTCAAAATATCGAAAGGATCCAAGCCAGTATAAAACCGAAACCCGGTGACAATTACAAATGCACCAAGAAGTATCATTCAGGCCACACACTCGTTTTCAAATATAACCAGTGCTGTAGTATACTCGTTTTCATATATAACATGTCATGAGTATGGAAAGTGGATGAAGCAATTTCCATTGCGAACTGCCGATGATAAATACAACTCTGTATGCTAATAGCAGACGGTATCCAATTTATTATTGTAAAACTGGAATATAAACTGAAATATAAAAAAACACTTCAAAGGGAAGCCCATTTTGAGCCATTTTCTCGGTTATGTTTATCATCGACAGTTGTCAGTTGCGATTGCTTTATTACAATGAAACATTGCGACTTTTCGAAACAATATATTGGATACTGTCTGCTATCAGCATACAGAGTTGTATTTATCATCGGCAATTTGCAATGGAAATTGCTTCATCCACTTTTCACACTCATTTAAGGTTGGAAACTGAAATATAAACAAACACTTCAAAAAGAAGCCCATTTTGAGCCATTTTCTCGGTTATGTTTATCAACAACAGTTGTCAATACAAATTGCTTCATTACCATGAAACATTGCGACTTTTTGAAACAATATATTGGATGCCGTCTGCTATCAGCATACAGAGTTGTATTTATCATCAGCAATTCGCAAGGGAAATTGCTTCATTGACTTTACTAAAGTGTGATTCATTCACCTCACTGTCCGGGAAATTTGGGTCGGTAACGTGCACAACATCGCATGGGCACGGGACCGACGGCTTTGCGCCCCCTGGGAAGGGCAGAACCTGCAGATGACCTTGCTCAATCACAATGGCACAACCTCTGTTGATGTTACTGATGTACTTAAAAAGGGGGGAGAGGGGAAATCTGGGATTGAACGCAGTACCCTTGGGTCCAGAGGCCCACGTTTTTTCCCCTGGACCACCATGGCTGAAAAATATCTTTTTACATTTCCGTTTTCCTACTGCTTTCTGCAAAATATGTCAAATATCGATTTATGTAGATGACGCCATATTATAATTCATTTACATTATAAAAACATTTGTTCACCCCTTGATTTCCTTCTCACAGGATTACCTTTCTAGCAGTAAAATATGTCCTACTTTATATAACTTTCACCCTTCAAATTTCATTAGTTTTGGATAAATTTGGGTATATAAACAAAAAAACAAAAAAACTTTAACACCCGTAGCTATCAAATGGGGACAATCAGATCAAACAGAAATGCAAATAATTGATGCATTGTTTTATAATTCGATACATATCTAAGCACCTCAGCAGATGGATTGCACTTATCAAAACAAAAATAATATAAAAGGTATTGAACACAGGAACACTGGGCATTCCTTATTAAATAAATAGGCAATATTATGGGACGGGTACACCTAGCAACAGTAAGAAACTTTAAAACTGGTGCTCTAATTTAACCATAGGATGGCATAATATGGCATATTCCCCTACAGCCTTTTTAAGGTTAGGTATATAAATTTGGATACTCTAGTAATGAACTAGAAGCAATATCTAAATAACTAACAACATTAACAGGCCCACTCTTTAATAGTTTCAACTTACCCTCTAATACGAATTACAAAGGCCAACTTAGCCTCAGCTGGAACATAGAAGTTGCCTCTTGTTTTGGCTTGTCTGACGAGCCTGATTTCATCACGTTCTTTCAATCTATACTCCTTAACGTATTGTTCTGCGCGTTTGAAGATATCTTTCCTCTTCTTGACCTGGTCAGCCTTCTTTTTAATAGCTGATTGAAGGCGTTTGGCTCTGGATGCCTCACGTCTTTTGCGATGTTTTAAGACTGATTCGGGCACTGCAGGTAGTCCCTTCACTGTCTTTGTTTTCTTTTCTGTCTCTGCCTTCTTCTCGCTAAAAATAATATGATCATATAAGTAATTATTGTTAACTTACCAGTAAACTTAAGATCCAGCAAAATATAAGCAAAGTAAACACGTTTTTAACATTTATGTGTTTTGAAGATAAACACAATTCCTTAAAAAAACTTTTATTTAAAATCAACGGCAAAAAGTTGCGGCAAGGTTTAATAATGTGAATTAAAATCTATTTTCCTAACATAACGCAGATGATTTTGGATTTTATTTGGAAATTAGGAACACTTACGTCGGCGCCATCGCTAATTCACTGAAAGAACGAAAACCCTAGGAAAAGAAGTTTAATTCTTGTTTCTCTATGTCAGAAACCTTTGACGTTAACCTGCACAAGGTACCAACAATTTAACTGGAAAATCACTACATTCCATGCACATTAAAGAAAGTGTTGTATGACGAGCTTCTCGCCACAGTAATAACCAGTTGCATTGATCATGCGCACTTAGCATAATATATTATTATTGGCAATAAAAAAACCTCCTTAACGTACCGTTTACACACAATCCTTCCAAGTAAGCTTCTTGGCCTGCCCTGGCAGCATGTGTCAAATCAAATTTTGACTTCAAAGCGGATATCTCACAACATTCATTTTCCAAATCACTTTTTCAACCCCTTTCTCAATTGGACCAATTTCATCTGATTGGGTTTAAGAGGGGCTTTCTATTTTGTCTTTGAACACATCCATTTTCAAATTCATTGAAATTTTCAGCTCTTAAATTTAAAAAAGGGTATTTTTGCTTGACGTCTTGATCAAAGCCTCCAAATCTTCATAATCCTAAACTTCTTTAGTTTTTCTTTTAATTTTTTTACCTAACCATGCATGGAATCTGCCTTCATGAAACTATGACTGGGTTCAAAGTATTTAAAAGTAATGCTATCAAGACCCCAGAGACGCCGACACGCGTGTAAAAACACTTGCTATAGTTTAGCCCCACCAAAACGTAACTGCGAAATCTTCTTACTTCATATTAATAATGTATTTCTCTCCTTATATTATACGAAAACACAAGTTACTTAGTTTTACTTTGGTAATTCAATATTTTTTTATTACGCTAGTTTCTCATTTCACTTAAGGAAATTATTGAACTAGCTACGGTACACTAGACTTACTCCTTTCTACTGTGGTAATTTTTATTGCGATCCAAACAAGAAACAAAAATTGCCAAGCAAGTCGCCTTAGTGCAGAAGAAATTTAAGTCGAGTTACAGCAAAACTAAATATCTTCGTAAAGAAAAGACCTATTTATATTCGCAAAATAGCTACACATAGAGGTCGTTACAGGCAATCTGAATATTGAAACAGAAGTAAAATTTGCCCAATTAAAGCTAAAAGGGGAAGGAATATCAACCCTGCCATTGTTGTGAGCATAATAATAGTGTACTTCTCCTTCTCCTTTTTCCTTCTTTTAGCTTTTGATTAGGCACACTGATGTCAGGGCAGCTCAGGAAGGTCAGTTGGGAGGATTGTGTGTAAACAGCACGCCAGGGAAGTCTTTTATTTCGTTACTTAAAATATTCTGCGAAGTGCGCATGATTATTGCAAAGGGGTGTTTACTGTCGCGACAGTCTCGTGTTGTATGTTCTGTGCTTTCAATAATATCGTATCCAAGTTTGCGTTCAGTCAACACAACTATTGACTTACAACGTACACGTGTTGATAATGGTCTAACAAAACAAGTTGAAAATGTCAACGGAATGTTGAAATGACAAGATTTTGTCATCACAGCCAATGGCTACCAGCTAGACTGACATTTGTATTTAAAGTGAGTCACTAAGTGAAGATTCAGACCTATGATAAACATTGATAATAAGTACACTTGGAGAACCCACATCGTTTAAACACCTGAAGATCGTTTCACTAACAAAATTATCATCAGAGGATAAGAAATTCTAAACTACTTAAATACTACATACATTAGATTTATACTATGTGTTAGGTAAAAGACCAAAAACCTATAGGGGGAATCACAGGCAAACTTTTTGTGTTTATCTTTTAATTGCCAGAACCTTTTTAAAATCCCGTTTTAACTAGTGATGGGAAAAACTGTTATATTGCTTTAACAGGTCGCACCTGTTACTGTTATTTAGAAATAACAGTTAAATATAACAAATTGAACATAACAGTATGAACTATGAATTATTAAGAATTCCACGTAGACGTAGTAACAGTAGCTGAACCCGTCCGGTGGTGTAGTTGGGTAATGTTTAAAATAAAAAATATTCTTGTATTATGTTTAAAACAATTAATAATTTTTTTATTAAAAAAATGATGGAGTTTTTTTTGTGGGTATTCATCACTAATAATAATTTGGTAAAAAATTCAACAATGCAGAATATCGAATTTTCTTTACAAATTAAGTATTAGTTAAGCAGTGAGCTTGAAAACCTCTATAGCCATCTTTTCCTTGAAAATAAGAGTTATATGAAATAAATGAATTATTGTAAGCAAAAAATAAAATAAATAATTTTTTTAAATTAAAACTAATTTTTTTCTCTCTACCTATAGGGAGAAGTGTGTCTGATTTCAACTATACCGGGTACAGGGAATATTTTTATAATTTCATTAAAATTGGTACTGTTTCTGAGATTTTTTAAGTTTCAGCGATTTTTTATTTTGCAGTAGTAATAAAAAAAGATGTTTAAAATCGGACCTATTTCTTAGATTTCTAAAGTGAAAAGTAAAAAGGAATATTGATTTATTAGTTACATAAGGCAAAGAAGAATGAGTAAAAAAACTACCTAATATAATATAATACCTAAGGACTTATGTTAAAGCATAACTGTACATTTGTGTACATATCAGTTTTTTCTTAAAACAAAAATGCCATGTGCATATCGAGTTATCTAATGAAAATTGAGTTTACGTCAACGACTATGTGATTATTTTTTTATATACGCGGTGACCTGATTTTATTTTTACAGTGATATAGTTCATTTTTAATAATTTTCACTTGCTACATATACAGCCTTTCACATATTGAAAAATTAAGAACGAATTTTTTAGCGACCATAAATGTCAGAAGTGAAGGAAACTTAGCTTACTTTTTACAAGCATGACTTGTAATAATAATAAAATGAGGTAATATAAAAGGTGTTCCATTTGAATAATGAAAGTTGATGGAGTTTCCGCAAAACCGGAAGCTCCTACATGCTGCACCTATCATAAAATTTCGGTAAAGAAATTTGCCTTTATTCTGCACATATGGTTCTTTATTACATTACGCTTTTTTAGTGAATTTTTATTTAAAAAAATTCACTAATAGAGAGGTATCGATGGTGAGACTTTGCAAAAAATTTTTCAAATGAGCGCGATTTAGGACCCCTAGAACCCATATCCCGGGGTCAGTTTCAATTTATATATATATATATATATATATATATATATATATATATATATATATATATATATATATATATATATATATATATATAACACAACTACATAACAATCATGTACTTTGCATGTAACAGCGTGACATTGTACATCGCAGAGATGTACTTTGTAAGGTCTATGCAAGTTACCAGAGCTAGGAAATGTCAGCAACTGCCAACATTGACAACACATCGCAGGGACATGACAGCTTAACATGCTGGAGACATCGCCTGTGCTGTTAAGGAGATGTACTTACTAATATTTCAATAATGTATCTAGACTCATCTCTAGCATGTAACTAAATAATGTACTTGAGATGTCCTATGATATATTCCCAGTATATAATTCATACTTCATGGCTGTCATGTAAATTATATACATACATACATATATATATATATATATATATATATATATATATATATATATATATATATATATATATATATATATATATATATATATATATATACAGGGTCGCTGATAAGTCTGGAAACGGTCGATTATCCGGGAAAATATACAAGGTGTCGAAAAAAGTTTTAAACAAAAGTTTTTGGGTTCTTCAATGTCTACTAGGCGGTGATAATTTCATTTATACAGGGTTGGTCATACAGGCGTGGCACACCAATATTAATTTTTTTTTAATGGAACACCCTATATATTATTCGATATTTCAATCCTTCTCTTAATTTTGAGCAACATTTATCAGAAGCATGATGTACATAAACTCAATCGTTTCCGGGTAAAAAAATAAATAAAAATAAACGCTATTGTTTTTAAAATCTATTGGATGAAGAACAAAAATAAATGAAAAGTAGAATATCTCTTGAAAACAATCTGTGAGTGTGAAAAGAACCGGTTGCGATGTTTTTAACATTGTTTGAAATCCTATTTTATAAGATGTTCAAAGTGTTCTCCATTGACCTCCTGACAATAATGAATTCGCTTAACAAAACATTGCACTGCATTTACAAGAGCGTTTTGAGGAATGTTATTAATTTCATGCACAATCCTTGCTTGCAACTCTTCAATACTCTGCGGTCTATTTTGGTAAATTAAAATCGTCTTCACTCAGTTCTTGCAATAAATGAATTTTATATGGACGGAACTTTTCCCGCTTCGTAATCTTTTGAATTGAATATCAACTCATATTGTGATTTAAAGCCAATTGCTGTGCCGAAGTTTTCGGATTTTCCACCACATCCAATATTACATTCAAAGAATTTTCTTCATTTGTAACGGTTACTGGCCTTCCAGTTCTAGGTTTATCCTTGATACCGCCAGTTTCGTGAAAACGATGCAAAGTTGCAACTGATTTGGAGATCGATTCCCGCTCAGGATGCAACTCATTGAACATAATCACCACTTGAGCAAAACTTCGTGTTCTATCACCGTACCCTATCATCATTAAAATTTCGATACGTTCGGTTTCACTTAAACTTGCCATTTTGCACAAAAACTGTTGACACTAAATTACTAATGTTTCAAAACTGTTGACACTGAATGAATGTTTGACATTCGTTGTCCTGGAAACATTTTAAAACAAAAGAATAATACTGCGTTTCTTATGGGCATCTTATCTTATCTTGGGATTCCAAACAATGTTAAAAACATCGCAACCGGTTCTTTTCACACTCACAGATTGTTTTCAAGAGATATTCTACTTTTCATTTATTTTTGTTCTTCATCCAATAGATTTTAAAAACAGTAGCGTTTATTTTTATTTATTTTTTTACCCGGAAACGATTGAGTTTAGGTACATTATGCTTCTCATAAATGTTGCTCAAAATTAAGAGAAGGATTGAAATATCGAATAATATATAGGGTGTTCCATTAAAAAAAAATTAATATTGGTGTGCCACGCCTGTATGACCAACCCTGTATAAATAAAATTATCACCGCCTAGTAGACATTGAAGAACCCAAAAACTTTTGTATAAAACTTTTTTCGACACCTTGTATATTTTCCCGGATAATCGACCGTTTCCAGACTTATCAGCGACCCTGTATATATATATATATATATATATATATATATATATATATATATATATATATATATATATATATACTAAGTTACTAATAATTATTGGTAATAGTAAACTCAATCTGCATCTGAGTTAAGAGTATAAAATATTTATAAAAAAAAATAAATGAATGGGACAATAAAAACAACAGATGAATTTCTAGAAAATGGAGATATATATTTTATACAACATACAAAACTATAACATTTTCAGTAAATGAAGAAAAAAAACAACAAAATTCTCATATAGTATAAAAACAAAAATGAATTCTAAATATATACATAAATAAAAGCTTCTAAAAAATTTAACATGTATTTACAGCAGCACCTAACAATATATTTTCCAACTAAATTTATAGAAAAAACACAGTCTTATAATATAAATATATAACTAAAAATGAATTCCAAAGGTGTAGGTAAACGCAAACTTCTAAAAAATGTTAACATGTATTTTATGGACCACAAAACAATATTTTTTTCAGTAAACACTAAATAAAAAAAACAAAATTCTCATAATACAAATCTAAAAATAAAATGAGTTGAAAACATATGCATAAACTTGCTGGAATTTGTAAACATAGAAACAACAATGATCCCATATTGTCTATATAAATTAAAGGTTAAGCTGTAAATTTCCATTTCTTTGGTGAAATGTGCTTTTTGTCATTTCTCTGTTTCCGCTGTCTTGCTCGATGGAAACACTCCGAACCAGAAATTTCACACCCTTTTTTTTTAGTTGGTTGTTCTGCAGAATTACATCTGAAATTTCAAAAACAAGCTGTTAGAAAAATTGGTAGTATTTTTATTGTTGTTTTAAAAAACACTGTGTCAACCTTTGAGTCCACTGGATGTATAGATGATAATATTAAAGACATAAATGATGATATTACTAATGCATCATCAATATTTTTAGGTAGTGGGAATTGATTAATAGCGGAAGTCGAATTCGGCTCGACATATGGAAAAGTTGCAACTTCCCTATATTATTTTTATTGCAATCTAAAATTACTATCCTGTATGGCAATGAAGCATGACTGTTAATTTGTTTGTCTTTTAGGTTTCGCGTATTTTTTGTCTATATGAAATCAGTGAAATTACCTTTGGAAATTTTACATTAAGAAATGAACGACAATAAAATTATCTAACTCAAATAGTTAATGTAAACACCTCAGTATAACAATTGTTTCTTACGTTGTGCAAACATAAAAGTAATTCTGCTCATGAAATGCGGATTAATAAAAATTGGCGCTAACTATTGACAAAACCAGTGACACAATAACAGATAGTGTAGTAAACATTTTGTCTAGATTCGCGATTTAGGCAGATAATTTTCTGTGGCGGTTTTACTGCTACTGCCATGTTAAATCCATGTACACAAATGCTGTATTGTTTGTAAACAATCGATTTAATTTGCCAAATATATTAGATGTTCATCAGTAGTTATACACTTAACCTAAAAAATATACTTACTGGGTAATAGATATATTCTATATAGGTAGGTACTTACCTCGTGATTGTAATTGCAGGATAATGCTTAATGTACAAATACAAAAAACTTCGGCCTAAAACCTTAATTGCAAGAAATAATCCAGATCTACAAGAAAGAAAACACGAAACTCTTGTATTTGTATGTCATTGTCGTGCGTCACATGTCACACACAATAAAAGTTAAAAAATAACCAAGTGTCAATGCGATTCCAGCGATGACAAACGGTGTGGCGTGAATATGAACTGTGAATCTATAAAGTAAGGGTCATCATGTGTTAATTACATGCTTAGCATGTTATTTTTCTGAAGTAACAGCGATGTAGTTTATAATATCGCTAGCATATCATTAAAATTAACTTCTGAAATGTAAATTATTGATATGTCGCTGTTACATACTTGGCATGTAAAGGTTAGCCATGTATCTCAAAAGTAACAGCTAACATCGCTAGCATGTACCAGTGTAAGCGCAAAATCATAGGTAACAGAAAACAATCGCAGAAACATGACATGCATGTATCAGGATATGTCGCATTGGTTACTTAAAAATAACATCCCAACGATGTGAATATCACAATTGTGTTGCCTGTATTGTATTTTTGCGAACTGATCTCTATTGGTTCTGCATTCTATTAAGTTTTGGGTTTTAGACAATAATTAAAGAAGGCATAAGTACAATTTGAAGAACCCAATTCACCACAACACGGTTTTCAGACCTGACGGTCGTTTCGCTAACAAAGTTATCGTCAACAGAGTGATGAATAAGCTAAAACTTCTTTACTCATTAAAGAAGGGACTGTTTTGCACATGCGTAACCGTACACATATAGTAGTAACAAAAATAAACTGTTTAAAAAAATATCTAAAAATAATTTGAAAAGTCTAGACGGAGCAAGTGCGTTATGATCAGCAAACAGTTATGATCTTCGTGGAAATGGTCGATATAATTTCTTTACAAAAATTATATAACTATAATATGTATTATGTATATACATTTAAAAATTTAAACTGGCATCTGATATGGGTTCTAGTTCACGCTCATCTCAAGAAATTGTTAAAAATATCAGAAGCATGATTTTGCTAAACGAATTTTTTCTATGCAAATTCGCCAAAAAGTATTTTCACGAAAATTAGAAAAAAATCCAGAAAAATTTGCAAAAAAAAATGTTTGCAAAAAATGATATGCACAAAAACCGGCTAAACATTATATTTCCACAAAAAATTGCTAAAAAATTTGACGTAAGAACTTTGATAAAATATTTTTCACGAGAGCCCCTAAAACATTTTTTTTGGACGAAAATTTATTGAAACATCATTTTCGAGGAATTTCGCTAAAAAAATATTCCAGAAAAACTTGGCCAACATTTTTTTGACACAAATTCGAAACAAATTTTTCCTTCAAGAAAATTAGAAACAATTTTTCTTTCAAGAAAATCAGTAAACAATTTAACAAAAATTGCTGATTTGGGGAAAATTTGATACTCCCAAGCTCAAAGAAAATACTCACATGTTTAGATTTATTCACATTCACGCCGGAATATGTGTAAAATAGTTAGAGTAAAAATGAACGAAAATGATAAATAATAGGGAAAACGAATACCCCTGATAATTTTAGTGCAATGAATGTGTGAGTTCACCAGGCCTCAGCAGCGGTAAGTTGCATTGTTATGTCAACGTTTTTTGCTGGCTGCTGGCAGCGTTGGCGCCTGGTCAATTCGCCTAATAACAAACTGCCCTCTTAATACAGTTTATAGGCATAAGTAAGACAAAAACACTAAATTAGTTTCTAACATAGACAAAAATAATACTAGTTTATTATTAGGTATCAGAAAACAGCCAACGTTGTGCATTAAGCTTAGTTCATACACTCGCGAATTGCGGAAAGCGAATTTCGAAACTGATTCCTATTGGTCCATTTTAAATAATAATACGATATTATTTTAAATAAATCAATAGGGTACGTTTCGCTGCGATTTCGCAATTCACTTTTCGCAATTTGTGAGTGTATGAACCTAGCTTTATTGGATTATAAATTCTCACATAATATCTTTTTTACTGCATTTTTGTCATTAGTTTAATATTAGATGATTGCTAGGTAACAATTAGCAGGGGATTAAGTTAGGTTCATACCATACACTCGTGAATTGCGAAATCGTAGTGAAACGTATCCCTATTAGTTTATTTTAAATAATATAATATTATTTGAAATGGACCAATAGGAATTAGTTTCGGAAATCGAGTGTATGAACTAGCTTTAAGCAAAAAGAAAGCTCTTATCCCAGCAATTTAGCTGACTTAGTTCTCATAAATTCTATGAATAAATACTCATTATAGGTGTTAGGTATATTATAAATATAACGTATAAAGATTAACTCACTATTCTTTGATGACGTATAACGTTGCAAAATTGAGGACTTTCTTCATTTGCTATGAAACTACAAACTATAGAGAAATGTATTCGTCCTCGCTTCTCTATGCTATATGCTATGTCAGGAACCAGGCTTTGACTATGTACCTACGGATAGACCAGGCATCTCCCAACGCGATGCCTTGTAATGTTGAATAAAAGGTTTGTTTACACGTTCCTCGACACCATAGGCGTCTCGAGAATTAGGATTGAAATTTTCATAAATACGATTAAAATTAAATAAAATAAAATTTAAAAGATGTTTAACTACCTATACATTATTTAAGTATACTATTAACTAAACAGTCTGGACGCAGCAAGTGCGTTATGGTAGTGAATTTTTATAGAAATGATTACTCGAATAAAATGATTGGAAGTCTCAAGGTTGTAATGTTGTTATCGCGTCACAAGCGATTTTTTTTTCTATGCAAATTCAGTAAAAAGTGTTTTCAACAAAAATTTAAGAAAAAAAATTAAGGAAAACTTTCAATATCTTGCAGTCCTACCAGTTTTTCTAGAAATGACCACCTAATTTGTCTGCTACCATGTTTTATAGATCTACAACTTGCCGGACAATTTCTTATTAATTTCATCATGTGGCAAGCATCTAGGAAAATATATACATTTTCATGGGTAACGGGATGCGGCAAGTAAGCCTTTAAACCTTCTTGAATAAATGTATCTAAATTTGCTCCCAAATATTTATCCATGCTTATATTTGCAGCTGCTCTATCAAAAGTTATGGAAGTAACGAATATTCTTGCTTGATGGATAAAACTTAAAGCCCGATTTAATAGCCTTGTTTTTTCTTCACGATAAATGCCAGTTAGAAAGAAATAACCCACTGAAACTTTCCAGTGGCCATTTAAAGCAACTAATAAGAAAAGCAAAACTGCTTTAGCCTCTGGAAGCTCGTTTGGATTATTTATATCCACGCCAATATCTACGTTACCACAAAACTTTTTTCCTGTCCACTCAACTTGACGTCTTATGAACATCTCGTCGATAACTAGGTTACAAAGTATTTTGCGACCGCTAATGCTTCTATGCAGAATCCAGGAACAATTTAGAAATGGTTCGACGATGTGGCAAAGACTTCATAAATTTTTCTCTAACGTAATTATAAGCTTTGTTTGAATACAAATTTAGGGTAATAGCAAACGACCTTACGCCTGGTAAATAGTTCCGTTGTGGACCTTTTAAAAGCTGTTTAATCAGGTATATTTGTGTGGGTAAAGAGGCCTAAAATATTACAAGCAATGATACAAATTCAACAACACTCAAAAGTGAGACGTTCAGGGATGTTTCTGTATTTTCCGTGAAAGGAATACGACTTCTAAAATGACCAATCAGCGATTTCTGGTGAAAAACTCTTAAGACGTCTTTTCTGTTGGCGCAATATATTTATTTTCCTCTTTTGTTTTTTATTACTCGTTTAGCAATAGACCATTTTTTACAGATGTTTTTGGAGTTTCTGATAAACTGGAAATATCTACAAAATAACGAAGTTTTTTCCTAAAAAATGGATGATATTTGATAAGTTTTCAGTGAACGGGGTATAATTTTTAAAAATGGTTTCTAGTATTTTTCCCTCAATTCTAAGTCCAGGCATATTAACTTACTTTTGACCTCGAGTAATGTTAGCTTTTGGTGTTAATTCAGGAGGACTGCCAAGTGCCGCACCTGTTGAACATGATAGTTCCAAGGCAGTGAGAGTTGATGATAACGATGATTTATCTTTATTTTCTTCAAAACTATGACTGCAATTTTTATCGGGTAATTTATTAATTTTAAAAATAATAAAGGTTTACAAAATAGGAAGCTAAGAAGAATTCTTCACCTTCTTTCTGCATGAGCAAGAGCTTATTCATGGCAGAAGTAGAAGGCACTGGAGAACTTAAAACTGATGGAGACGTTGCGTTTTTAATACCCTGCTTCCACTTGGGTAAATAATAACAGTCTTTATTAAAATGCTGTGAACATAAGTAAGAATATTTCGGCACCGTATCCGATTTTATATTTAAGGTAGCGCACCATGTTTATCTCCTTTCTTTAGCAGATGGAAACCTAAAAATAGTGCCAAACTGACGTGCCGCCACTGAAAATCGCAAACAGCAATGTCCTTACGCGTGCAGAGACCCCGTTGCCACATCCCCAGGTAATCTTCTACAAGCAATATACTTTTTCATCATTTTGCAAAAACAAAACTCAAAACATTTATTGCAAATCATGGTAACACATAAAAATAAATTCTCAGTATACTTGCATACTATTCACAGACAAATACAAGCCATAACTGTGGATTAATACAAATCTAGATACTTCACATGCAGCAAGATAAAGATTTTAAATTGAGTTTTCTGGTTATATTTACATAAAGAAGGGAGAAACCAAGGAATATAACGTTAGTAAATCTTTACATTCATAAATAAGCCCTAATTTAAATGTAATGTCTTAAGTAACATAAAAGTCATAAATTTATCATTCTTTATCACATATTCGGTGATTTAAGGATGAATTATTACATAGCGGCAACGCTTGAGCCACCACCCAATCAGAGCAGAGGACCGATGTAAACATAGAGTCCCTTGAATGTTGGCTTCAAACAATTCGGCTGTGTACTGTGTGCAGAGTCACCGAGTCTATCCTACGATATGTAAATATCAAAGAGGTTCAAAGAGGTTGTATATATTAGAGGGAACAAAGCCGAGTTTGCAGCCTGTCGATTTCCCACTCCTGTCACCGTCCAATCACAAACAAAATTTTGAATAACGCGCTAATGTGTTTTGTTTTGATTCGTTCCCCCAACCGCTCTTGAAGTTATTGTCAGCTGTCAACAAGTATTTGAAGTGTTTGTTGATTTGCGATTAGAGGTTATCTTGTGTGTTTTGCCGTTTTTTAGCAGTGTTTTAAGAGTGTAAAAGTTAAAAAATGCCAAGGTGTATTGTGAAGAACTGTATGTACAATAAAAGTGCCAATTATGAAAAGGATAAAGCAACTGTGCATTTATTTCGGTAAGTTGTTTACATGTCTTCTGTTTCCTTGTTTGGCGCCAAATGTTTATTGGTTTTCACAGGTCCGTATTTACACATTGTATTGCTTTTGTTAAATCTTTAGCATTTATTATTGTCAATTGTGTTTTTTCAAGAAATAAAATCTTAATAATGCATTATTTATTGAATATTTTTAATGAAATTAAGCATTTTGTTTGGCAATTATTATTTGAATTAGATGTATTTACCTATGTAGTTCCAGTAGAAGCAGAAAAAAAGTAGAATAGTTTCGTTTTATCTATTACTGCATCTTTCTAGAGGTTCAGTCACTGATAAAGTAGATAATTCGAGATATTATTTTCAGATTTCCCAAAGCTGGTTAAAGATACGAGGCTTGGAAACGAGCATTAAATTTAAGCGATGAAGGTATTTTTATGAACTCAAATGTGTGCAATTTACATTTTACCGAGGAATCTTATGATTTAGAAAAATACCCTTTTGCAGTATACTTTAAAAAAAGTTCTATACCTGTATTGGTAAGTACTGAATCAAGGTTATTAATTTATGTAACTATTAGTGATATATATATATATATATATATATATATATATATATATATATATATATATATATATATATATATATATATATATATAGCCAAACAGCGGTTTTTCAATGGCACTGCTATCAGTAATGGTTATTTTTAAATAACAGGGACTTTAAACAGCTACTGCGATTGTGGTTTAGCCATTTACAATGCTGCATGTGCGTATGCTATTATTTTAAACACTTACAAGGTGTTAGTGTTAACCGCTTAATTGAAACCACAATATGATCTTCAGATAGCTTTTAAATTATAATAATTTTAAAACTACTCAGATTTTTACTATTAATAGAAGTTCTATAAAATTAGCATATTACAAGAATATACGATGAGAGAAATCTACATATTATTTTTATTTTAATATAATGAAAAAGTTGGAAGGCATATATATGCTACAGTTCGGTGCTGCTTTAATTTTAGATTCAGCAGGTTTTTCCATGATATAATGACTTACAAGATATATGATATTGCGCATATGCCCCGTCCCCTCCTATGACATCACATGGTGAGTAACGTTATAGAAGGCCAACTACACACTTAACACAAAGTCATTCGCAATCAAAAAGTTTCTATACGTCAGTTTAATGTGGTTAAAGTTACATTCCATTCCATTTTTATATTACATATATATATATATATATATATATATATATATATATATATATATATATATATATATATATATATATATATATATATATATATATATATATATGCACAAGTGAAGTATAATAATTAAGGGGAGCCCTGAATTAGCATTGGTGATACACAAACTTAAAAAGTAGAGAAGACGTTCGTAGACATTTACAGGGGGCGTTAACATTCATAAACTTGATTTGATCATCATGTCACATAATCATAGTATAGTATTCTGATCTTAAAAAATTAATTCCAACTGTATGCACTCAAATATCAGTAAAATACCTAATTTGTTAAGGGGTTGTGATGAACCGTCAAACTCCACTGTACGACAGCATATTATTATTGCATTGGACTCACCACATGACGCCATGCGCGTGACGGTTCTAAAAATAGATAGTCTCATTATCATATCTCGCGTTATTTGTATCATGAGTTTTTCGTTTTCTACCTATAAGAAAAGGAGAAATGTTGTATTCTAATACTGGCGAGAAGGAAAGTATACAGATACTTCTACTCGCTCGCACAAACTGCGATTGCGTGTATTATGAATACAGCAATTGCTGTTTGTCATGGAGTTTTTAGTATAAGATGAATTTCATAGAAATAATTACTCTAATGATTTGTGTAAATCTCGGTTTTCACAATCGCTGTTGTTTTGTGTTTTAATAACAGCTGCTAACAGCGATCTTTTAATAGAAGCGATTAAATCACCGGTAGCTATATATCGCTCATCTCTAGTAACTATGCTACTAGTTACATTCACGTAATATATTGTTATGATATTTATCGTAATTTAATTAGCCCTGCAAATTTACATTAATGGTATTCGTTTCAAATTTATTTATGCAGGTAACAAACAAGCCATCAACACAAGTCGTTTTTGGCGAGCAGCCAATGACTGATATAACTGCTATCAATGTGCCATTTGCAGCTGCCCCGTCAACTAGTACTTGGTCTGGTAGCAATGTACCTGTAATGGATTATTCTCGGCCATCAACAAGTGCTGGTTTTTATGAAGAGAAAACTGTTGTAGAGGTACCGCAAAGATCGTTTAGTAGTTTAGGATTTGCTGAAATGAAAACACCTTCAATGCCACCCACTTTGAAGGACATGGTGAGTTAAATTCAGTTTTTGCCGTTTATGAAATCAGTATAATTTTAAAAAACCTAATATGTTATTCCATCACATTTTATATGGTGTTTAAGTTTGTATAGTCCATGATTAAATAAGTTAGAAACAACTGTTTGCAATTTATCTCAACCACTATTAACCAAAATGTGTTGTTGGAAATTTTGTTTATATATTCATTTTACTTGAGAAAATAAATGGTTTATCATTGAACATTTTTTATAGGTTGTTACACCGCGCAAACGTAAACTGAAGAAGCAGTTATTCGATGCATGAAAAAAAATTAAACGGCTCAGCAGTAGTGTTCATCATTATAAGAAGAGAACAGCAACCCTTGCGAATATAATCAAACAACTAAAAGGTAAAGTAACCGACGAAACATTAGAAACATTAATGCAAATAGAACCTAATGAAGAATTTTTACAAAGACAATTAGGTCGTAAACATAAGTATGAAAATCAACTTAAAGCTTTTTCTGCTACGCTGCATTATTACTCTCCCAAAGCTTACAGTTTTGTCAGAAACACATTTAACTCGGCTCTTCCTCATCCAAAAACTATATCTAGATGGTATCAAAGCGTTAATGGGGAAGCTGGTTTTACGTCTGAGGTGTTCAACTTATTAAAGTCAAAATCAGAAAGCACAAATGGAAAACTTATATGTTCTTTAGTCATAGATGAGATGGCAATTCGCCAACATATAGAATGGGATGGGGTAAAATATTATGGGTTTGTAGATTTTGGTATAAATCTTGAGACCGATTGTAACCCTGTAGCCAAAGAAGCTCTTGTTTTTATGCTTGTTAGCATTAATCAATCATGGAAGCTTCCTCTTGGATATTTTTTAATCGACTCTTTAAGGGGTACACAAAAACAAAATGGTATTACAGTGTTTAACGCTACTAAATGAGTCGGGCATATACGTGGTCTCAATAACTTTTGATGGGGCAACAAATAACCTAACGTTAGCAAAAGAACTTGGCTGCGATTTGAATTGGAGGAACATTAACTCTACGTTTGTTGATCCTAGTTCAGGTAGGAAAATTGCAGTCTTTTTTGATCCATGTCATATGATCAAACTGATAAGAAACACATTAGGCGATAAAAAATTAATAATTGATGAGAATGGGGAAAATATAAAGTGGGATTATTTAGTAAAATTAAATGAGTTACAGGATCAGGAGGGCGTTCATTTGGCAAATAAATTAAGAAAATCGCATATATTTTATACAAACCAAAAAATGAAGGTTAAATTAGCCACACAACTTTTTAGCCACTCAGTGGCACAATCTTTGGAATATTGCAATGAAGTTTTACATAAACTACCATTAACTATCTTCTGTTTTTAAATTCTTATAATATGAACACTTTGTTTGTAGTGTAGTTGCCATAGTATAAACTATAAACCTAGTGCACCTGGTGACTCTAAAAAACAATATTGGAATTGGATCTGGATTCTGCAGCTCTTATCTTTTGAACGTTATAAACGTTATAAGTGTGTTTTATAAGTATCTTTATTTTGTATTATTTTAGGAAAAATTTTCCTTAATTGTTATGCTTATTGTGTGTGCCATTGTCGTTCTTATTGTTAATTTTTTGACGTACATGAACATCCCTGTGTCATTCAGGTGACATTGGCCTGTTTCATTCTTAATATATACATTATACATTATACATTATACATTATACATTATACATTATACATTATACATTATACATTATACATTATACATTATACATTATACATTATACATTATACATTATACATTATACATTATACATTATACATTATACATTATACATTATACATTATACATTATACATTATACATTATACATTATACATTATACATTATACATTATACATTATACATTATACATTATACATTATACATTATACATCTTGAGGAGTTCAAAGAATGTGAGGGAACTGTGAAATTTATCCGACTTATAAACAATTTATTTGACATTCTTAATTCTAGAAATTTAAACAATTCTGATTTTAAAAAAGCAATAAACGCAGAAAATTTTGAAAACATTAATGTATTTTTAAGAGAGCTATCACAATATTTAACGTCACTTAGGATAATTGATGGACCGCTTCTGTGTGAGAGTGGTAGAAAAATGGGTATAATTGGCTTTTTATTTTGCATACAAAGTTTGCAATTTGTTTATAAAACTTTAATTGCCGACAATAATTTTTTGCTGTATTTTCCCACTTACAAAATCAGTCAGGATCATATTGAGCTTTTTTTTGGGCAAATTAGATCCATGGGAGGCTATAACAATAACCCATCAGCAAAGCAATTTAAAAGTGCATATAAAAGGATGATGGTGCATCTTGAATTAAAAGATTCATTTAAAGGAAATTGTATCCCTTTAGAAGCAATTCCTATTCTGTCACCCATTGAGGTAATAAATAAAACTTGTGGGCGAGAACGAATATCTGAAGAACCAGATGAAGACATGAGTCAAATAGATAATTTTGACGACGA
This sequence comes from Tillus elongatus, assembly GCA_964006375.1. Lineage (NCBI taxonomy): Eukaryota > Metazoa > Arthropoda > Insecta > Coleoptera > Cleridae > Tillus > Tillus elongatus. The sequence continues at coordinate 171,472,817 of OZ023263.1, read as the reverse complement.
CACAGTTCTTCAAATATTAGATATGAATATATCAGAGTTTAAGAAAGAAGTCGTGACATATATATCTGGCTATGTAGTAAGGAAAATAACAAAAGCTCTGAGATGCGAAGAATGCGCGGGTGAACTTGTTGGGGAGAGGTCTGCGTTATTAACATCGTTTATAGATCAGAAAGACAAAGGTCAACTCCTCACATACCCATCTGACGATGTAATATCTATTTGCACTATTGCAGAAAAAGTTCTTCAAACATACTTAAATGAATCTGCGGTGATTATAAATGTAAAGGAAATAAACATGCGAATATTAAAAACTATAATATACCAAAACAGCATATTTAAAAAACTTTGAAGTTCACTTTCGAGAACAAAATCTTTTGACTTGCCATTATGGCCATCTAATTAAACTAATATCATATATGTATGTTTCTATTAGAATACATCATTATAACAAAAATCTATTTGATAAAAGTAGAAGTTTAAGGGCTGTTTATAACAAACTTCTCTTATTTAAGGGCCAATAATTCAGTGTACATTTCAAGTACTCGTATGTCCTTCAAATAATGTTATCGGGAAGTTATTATGTCTTATAATATGGCCAATAAATTTTAGCTTCCTCTCGATTTCTTTGAGCAAGCCTCTTTATTCTTTCACCTCTCCTAGCACACTTTGAAGCGTCTTTCTATCAACCTGCACTGTCTTTGACATTTTTCTTGTCTACATTTCAAAAGCTTATATTCTCTTCATATCCTGCTTAACTACAGCCCAAGTTTCCGCCCCATACATTACCATACTCCATACACGTACGACTTGCATTTGTTCCTCATGTACAGGTTAAAATGTTTATTAGTGAGAACAGTACTTTGGTTATTGAATGCTTGTTTTGCCATCGCGATCCTCTTCAGACCTTTCCTACACTTACCATCATCTGTGATAATACTTCCAATCAATTATTTGAAATAATCTAATAAATCAAGCGTCATGTTATAAGATTTAAAAGCTACTTCTGTATTTGTATAGGTATTCAAAATTTGTGAAATGCACACGTAACGCAATCTACATCGATCAAACTTCTAGAAATTTTAACACCCGATACAAAGAACATATTTTTGCATTTAGAAATAACCATGCTGACAAATCTACATTTGCAAAACATATTATTGATACCCAACATAGACCCACAGTAAATAACGGCATAAAACCACAACATTTTTGTCATGACAAGTGTAAACTAGACTTGTTTTAAGCTTTAGAAGTAAAAAAGCATATACACGACAATATTTAGGATTTCTGAGATATTCTTCTTCCTAATTAAATAAATCAGACAACATAAATCTAACTATTTTTTCCAAAAAGTTGTTATAAGACATGATGTGTGTCGATATTTTCATTGTATAGTCTGCTTTATTAATGTGTTTGTTTAGTTATTTTATTGTTGTAATTGTTATTATAGTTATTACTGTTATAGGTTTCTTCTATCTTTATGTTAAATATTGATATACATCACGTAGACATTTTAAAGGCGTCATCCGTCATATTTGTTTTATTTTATTTTCACTTTTAAAGATTTTTTTGATTATAACATCATAAAATAGCAACAGATCTTTATTTGTAATTGTCATGATTTCGTATTAATTCAAATTTTTTCTGTCTGAGGATACTATCAAGCAGCAAAACCAGTAACAGAGACGTTGAAGAACATCTAGAATTCAGAAGGGCCACTTGCTCCAGTTAGCTTACGCGCTGGCTACGTCCTTCACCTACAAAAACGAAAACCAACAGTGAAACCAGAGAAATAGTCTCCAAGTCTGTATGAAGTATGGACCAGTTTCACGAAGTAAGGGCAACAGCAATCAATGAAATTAATCTCTATTTCTTTAAAAAAGACAAGGAATGTTAACATTAATTTGTAAACAGTACAATGTACTTTATGTTGTATTTTCTTCTGTTGTTGAAATAAAAACTATTATTATTTATCTAACCTTTTGAATATAAAACTTTATCCAATATATTCATCCAACAATTTATCCAACCAATAACCCAAAAAATATTTGACTAATTTGGAGAAAATTTTGGAATTACGCTTATTTTGCTAATGGCTTGGATGAGTTCGTTCATCAGATCTTAACACATAGTTTTTCCTAACAAAAAATTAAATATATTTTTGTAAACACAATAGCTTTCAAATTGTTTAAGTGATTGGAACGAAAATTTACAACTTAAAAGAACATACAGAGATGTGGTTGTGTACCAATTTTCAAGTCTTTTGATCAAAGAAAAATGAAGTTATTCGAAATTAATAATAAAATAATCCTCGACATCACTTCAAATTCTGTAATGCAATATCTACAATGTTGGACAAAGGCAGAGCAATACAGCTACCTGTACTGTTATGCTATTTAAATAAATTGTAGATAAAATCTAAATAATGGAAGTCACAACCATTGCCAGATGTCAAGATGTTGCTGACCGGGGTTGCCCGATCTTCAGGAATTTCATGTAGTTAAACCTTTCATGTATAAACATATGAAATTTTTACAACTTCTGATAATAAAGAAAACATTTTATAAAATTTAATTTTATCAGTCAGTTAAAAAATACTGTATTTAATACCTGCAAATTTCGAATTACCCATTTCTCATGATTTTTAACTTAGGTATCCCTCCGATCATAATTTACTCTATCCGACAACTTTGTTAGACTGCGTCTGTGCTGAAGCTCAGCTGTCATTTGTCATTGTGTGGTAGTGTTATTTATTGACAATATCAAATTGGAAATTTAGGACAGTAGAAACAGACACCATAAACAAAGAAGAAATTGGAAATTTAGCCTCTAGTGTAGGTTTTTGACATGATACCATAACTAGAGAGATATGATAATGTGGCAGCATAATAATATTATGCTAATGCTGTGGTACAGTCAGTTTGGCGTTTCATCACATCTCGTAACACACCAGCTGTTGTGTGCATACAGTTAGATGTAATTTTTTATTATCAGAATACTACTGTAACATGATGAAATCAAGTTTATAACTGTTAACATACTGTAAATAATTTCTCCACTTTTCAAGTTTGTGTTGCTGCAATGTTAATTAAGGGTTCCCTTAATTATACGCATATTGTGCTTATAAATGTAATAAAAAAATAAATGAAAATGCAAGTGAACCTATTTAATTTAGCTCTGTATTCTACATTATCTGAAAAAGACATTATAGGCGACGAAGTAGAATGTAATTTCGGTAAATATGCAGTTGACTGCATGAGGGTTTTAGATATTTTTTTCCAGCAACATGCTTAAAACCTTCCTCGGCCACAAGGCAAATTTTCTGGCAAACAACCCCCAAGAAAATTAAGGGACTTTGAAAACATGCGTTTTTCACATTTTACAGCAATACCTCCTTTAAACCCTGTCTACCCCATATTCGCCCAGGTCCAGCAACCTTCTTGGGGGTTGCTCACAAGAAATTTTTCTTGTGCTTTATGCTTTGAAGGTAGTTGTATGCATGCACGAGGGGAAGGAGAACCCCCCGAATTTTTGGGTGAGGAGCAGAAACCCTCTTCCTCCTGGGGTTCTTCTCCTGCATGCATACAATCACCCTCAATGCATCAACCAAAGGATTTTTTTTTCCAGCTTTCTAGTGTATTTTTCTAGAGTATATTTCCTGTTTATCAATTGCTTTGTTTGAGTTTTGTATCCAAATTACTCTATAAATATATGTCATAGATCATGTTTTTGCTTGTCCTTCTTTACCTTGTTTTACTGTTCCTAATTAAATAAATTAATTTTCATAACCTTTAATATAAGGCTAAATCTTACAGCTTATATAAATATATTATTTAATATTGTTATGAAAATTCACTATCATAACGCACTTGCTGCGTTCCGAACCTTTTTAGGTTACCTATTTATACAAAAGCTTAAGAAATTCATGAATAAGCATTACATTTCAATGATTGAATAATTTCAGTTTTATTTCTAACCAAACTAAAAATTCCTAAATACGTCCCTGACGTTTCTCCCACTCAAGTCACCGAACTCCGCCCAGTTAGGAAAAGTGTACAGGCTTCTTGTATTGCAAAACTGCACCTTTGTTACCTCTATCCCTTACAACCTCTTTGAACCTCTTTGGTAAATATGTAGTCAAAGATGCAGGCCAGGAACCTAACCTAACACAACACACAACACAACTATTTCACAATCACACGTTTATTATTTAAGGTTATGTAAGGTTCCCTGATAAATACTAAATATTAAATACATTCTTAAAACTTTTAAGTTACTGAAAAAACTAGGATGAGTCTGGCCACAGGTATTTTTTTTTTTGGTTTTAGGGTGTTAAAGTTATTGTATTGTGTTATTTTTCAGTTTTATCTAACACTTTGGACAACAGCAGTGAACCAGAATGTAAGCGTTTAAAAATAGCAGACAACGCGTTTAAATCGTTGAATTTAACATTCCAAAATAAAGAAATTCTTATTCTAAAATGGGCTGTTGAAAAATGTGATTCAAGTGGAACAGGTGAATTTTGGGCTTCCATTGAAAACTGGCTCAGTTCAGAACAATTTGAAAACAATAGTCGAACTGCATGTAATGAAGCAATTGAAAATTTTCTTGAGGTAATAAAAGTGTAATGACCTGTAAATTATGAATAATTTTACATCTCTTTCACTGCCTGTGAAGTATGTAAGTTACTTTTTATATTTTTTAGGTATATACTAAAAAGCTGGAATTGATTAAACACTTAAATAAAAATAGAAGACTAATAGCAGTGAATTGCACATGCTCGCTATTGAAGAATAGAATATTTCATCAGTACTTTAAGTCTAATATTGTTGTGTATTGCAAATTTATAGCTGTTGTTATAAGACATATTCAAGATCTAAGTGATTTGCTAGTTTTTATAAAAAGTGAATATGTTTTTCCCAGAACTGTTACATCTGATGATAAATTTTACAAACCATTTTTTGAAAATAATTTGAAGGAGTTTCCAAATATTTTGAAGACATTTAATTATGATAAAAACTTAGATGAAGAACTTTCAAAACTCATAAAAGAGGTAGGTCTTTATTTTGTAGGGTTAAGAGTTCATTTCGCAAAGGCTGGTTAAATCATGGAAAGTAAACTTAATCACCAGTATTTCACAATTAAATATGGGTCTCCAGAATTTTATTGTTTCCAAATATAAAAACATTAGATTAACTTTAATTACCAAATTGAGACTTAACCAGATTTTCGTGAAATCTGCCATTAATTTATTATTTTTTGCCAAAGTGTAGTTTAGTATAAGCATATAAGCCTGACTTGAAATTTTGCACACGTACTATATTATATTGAGCTAAAGCAAGACCAAACAAAAGTTTTGACCTGAAAAGTCGAAAATGTAGAAAATCCTCTTAGTTGCTGTGAAGGATAAGAAAGAATGGGTTGCTATGTGGGTGAACTGCTCAAATTGAAATATAAAAAATAAAATTGATAATATAAGGTGCATTTGAATAAATTTAAGACAGAAACAACAGAGAATGAAATGAATAATGAAACAATGTAGGGAAACCACATATTAAGTATACCATGACAAACAATCTACAACGTAAAAATAGAACCCAAAGCTAGATTCATACACTTGCGAATCGCGAAACTAATTCTTATTGGTCCATTTTGAATAATATTACGATAGCCATTCGTTTTGCTGCAATTCGCTTTTTGCAATTGGCGAGTTTATGAATCTGGCTTAAAGCTACAAGCAAAGATAAAATGACTGATATCATTTTCAAAACTAAAAAGGTACGAAAGATGCTCTCTTTTCTTGATACCAGGAAAGCCTCTGGCCTTGACGAGATCCCAGCAATTGTTCTCAAAAAATGTGCACCAGAACTTGCTCCTGCCCTGACTCGTCTGTTTCAGACATCTTACAATAGAGCGTTTTCCCTAGTAACTGGAAAACGGCTCGAGTACAACATGTCCCCAAGAAAGGATCCAAAGCGCTTCCTAGCAACTACAGGCCTATTTCTCTCCTTTTAGTTGTCTCTAAAGTGATGGAAAAGTATATAAACACCGAATTACCAAAATTTTTTGAAAACACTCTAATCCACAACAGGTAGTATGGTGTATAGTGCAGATCAACTGCCGACCTCCTTTCCTTTGTCACCCATTCTTGGAGCAAGTCTATGGAACTACACGGTGAATCTCAGATTGTCACTCTAGACATATCCAAAGCATTCGAACAGGTGTGACACGCAGCGCTGCTTGATAAACTTTCGTCCTATGGCCTACCACCAAAACTCTGTACCTGGACAGCAAATTTTCTCTCCAACCAGAGCATTTCTGTTGTCATGGATGGCCATTCCTCTAAACGGTATCCAATTAATGCAGGAGTCTTTCAAGGTTCAGATTTAGCCCCTACTTTGTGTCTTCTCCACATCAATGACCTCATCTCTAGCACATCCAACACAGTTCATAGTTACGCGGACGACAGCACCATTCCTCCAAACGCTATCCAATTACTGCAGGAGTCCTTCAAGGTTCAGATTTAGCCCATACTTTGTGTCTTCTCCACACCAATGACCTCCTCTCTAGCATATCCAACCCAGTTCACAGTTACGCGGACGACAGCACCCTCCACTCAAATATACAATATTCTAAGCTTGTCGCTTTAGCCCAATTAGATGAGGATCGCAGACTCATGGAGGGTTCTGTCTCTGTGGATCTCCAAAAAATATTTCGCTTGAGAAATAGAAATCTTGTACAATTCAACCCCACCAAATCACAGTCTTGCTTTCTTTCTCATAAGAGATACACCAGCCCTAGACCAATCACAATGAACAACCAAGTTATTCAAAGTAATGAGTTCTTTTCACTTGTTGGCATTTCTGTGGATCGAAATCGCAATTGGCCACCAACATGTCACATCAATTGCAGAAGCGGCTGCTAAGAAATTAGGTTGCCTCTTCCGGGCTCGCAAATACTTTTCACCAGCTAATCTCTGTACCCTATATACTTCACAAATAAGGCCAAACCTCGAATACTGCTCCCACATCTGAGGTGCCGCTGACGCTTCTACACTCGCCATCCTGGACTCCATTCAGAAGAGAGCTATATGTCTCATCGGTGACCCTACCCTCACCCAAAGGCTGCCATCCCTTGCCCACCGACATGTCGCTGGTGACTTCTCTCTCTTTTATAGATATCTGCACAGGCACTGCTCAGAGGAGCTTTCTTCCATAGTTCCTCCACCTGCTGCCCCCAACAGATCTACCAGGGGAACAGAGCGAATGCACCCTTCTACTGTCCAGGTCACCAGACATAGAACATCTTGTTATACCTGCTCTTTTGTCCTGAGGACTTCCAAGTTGTGGAACTCCTTGCTGGCACATGTTTTTCCTTCTCCTCCGAACCTCCAAACCTTCAAGTCCAGAATTAACAAGTTGCCCCTTTCCTCCTTGTCGACACCCGGTACGATAGTATTTAGGCTGTGAGCTAGCGTGGTGTGTTGTTGAACAAAAAAAAAAAAAAAAAAAAAAAATCGCGAGAAAGGGCACTATAAGCTTTTTTTTCCCCTCAAGGCTCGTCCGCGGCCTTGCCGCCCCGATAGCACCGCAACCCGGACACTATAAGCTTGCTATACGATTTCAAAATTCAGTTAAGCTGTAAAAGGTGTACAAAATATTCCAAAGATGACGCTTAAGTGCTGAAGAACTCTCGCCTGTCATTGAACTGGCCAACAGGTTATAAATTTTACAACCTGCGATTTTAAACTAAAAGGTGTGACTGCACTTTTCCAAATTGATCTCATATCTGGTAAAGATTTTGTCTTAAGTGGAATCTACTGTATAGTCTATTAGGAAAATTGTTGATGTTATCAAATATGGCAAATGTCACCAACATATCTCACCCATACACTTGTAAATACTCCAGCATTCCAGCAAACTTATGCCCAAGTTGGCTAACGAAGAGCTCTGTGATGAAGGAAGACGATGGATTTCATTTCACCACCTGTATGTCCGAATAGCTGCTTATCATGAAACATGTCCCTAATATACTAAAGAGCTATGTTGATTGGGATGCTGATTGAAATGATGCTAATATGTTTAGTCTATTAATGTATTCAGTGAAATTTTTCACTGAAAAACTAAAAGGTGTAACTTCCAATGTATTGAGCTCTTTCGATAACCATTTGGAAAGCTTATAAGTTGGGAACCGATACCACAGACCATTGGCTAGACAGGCCGAATGGCTCAGTTCGTGAAGTGAGTAACCTCTAGGATTGCACTAGGAGGTCGCAGGTTTGAGTCCTGTATTCAGGTAGTCAGTCTTTCACTCGAATGTGAAAAGCCCGGCTTCTGATGAGTTATGTGTGGTGTCCTTTGTCTATATGTGTGTGTAAGCTCCCCCCGCACAAGTAAAAGACTTCTGGGTGCGGAGTTTGTCTACTGCTTCGTGGTGTGTTATTATTGCTCTCATTTCTTTCCCCGGCTTATGAACTTTCCGAAGACAACACATATAAAAAACTAAATAAAAACCCACTACCAAAAATGATTTCGGATGTTAAAAATAGTCTAAAAAGTTGTCACAATCTCATATCAAAAGACTTAGGAAGAAAGTTACAAGTTTCTAATCCAAAAATTTCCAAGAAGTACGGTCTCTCTAAAATTCATAAACCGGGAAATTCAATTAGACCTATTATTTCGGCTATAGATTCCTCGACTTATAATTTAGCTAAGTGGTTGACAAACGAGTTTAAAAGCTTGCCTGTCAAACAGAAAAGTTTTTCAGTAACAAATTCACTTGAATTTATTAATAAGATCAAAGAGGTTAAATTGACTGAAGGTGAGGTTTTAATTTCATTTGATGTAACCTCATTGTTTCCTAGCGTTCCCACGGAGCAAACTTTAACGTATTTAGAGCAGTTGCTAAAAATGAATACCATAAATGAAAATGTCTGCAAATAATATTTAACTCTTAACAAACCTTTGCATCAAAAAAATATTTTTCAATTTAACAATGAATTTTTTAAACAAACCCAAGGCACGGCAATGGGCAATCCGCTATTGCCATTTATTGCAGACCTTTTCATGAGCAGATTTGAAACAGATCTTGAAAGTGAAAGTGGTTATTTTCCTAGAGTGTGGTGTCGTTACGTGGATGATATTTTGCGGTGTTTAACACAAACATTTGCAGAATAGAAGATTTTATTGCCAAATTAATCAATAAATTTGACTATAAAATTTACCCACGCTTTAGAAATTAATAATAAATTACCCTTTCTAGATGTATTAGTTATCAAGAATAAAGACGCTTTAGAATTCGATCTCTATAGAAAGGAAACCACTACTCTAAGCTACATCCCGAACGACACATCATATGTACGCACAAAAAAATGGCAAGTCTGAATTTTTTAGTAAATCGGTTAATTTATTTTCCTTTAAACAAAAGTAGATATACCAAAGAATTAAATTATATTAAGAACGTGGCCGAATATAATGGATACACCGCTTGCCTAGTGGAAAAATTAATCAACAAACAGAAAACAACGAAAATGTTGACGGAATCAACGACGTTCGGAAGAGAAAAATCGGAAAAAAAATTTTGTTTGCTTACCATTTGAACCTAGAATCACGAGGGGTCTAGACAGCATTTTTTTAAAAGTCAACTTACAGCTAACATTTTCAACAACAAATACCTTAAAAAACTTGCTAGGTAACCCAAAAGACAAGGATAGCGCGGACAAAATGTCGGGAATTTATGAAATAAGTTGTAAAGATTGTAATCTTGAATACGTCAGACAAACAAAAAGATCAATTGGAATTAGATTCAATGAACACTTATCCCAATTATTACATTACGGTACTGTAGATAAGTCTTCCGTCGCCCGACACATTTGGGATAATAATCATCACGTTGATAAAGATAATCTGAAATTAATAAAAAATGTTAGAAAACCAGGACAGCTAAACGAGTTCGAAAGCGTATATATTGCGAAATATAGTTACAACAAAAACTGTATGAACGCTTCACCACCGCCAATTACGAGTCACCTGATCGATTGCTTTGTTAAATAAAATTCCCACGTTTTCGGCACGTTCTAAAGATAACATAAGTATACAGTTATTGCCGCCAAAGGAATCGATGTTAATTTAGCTGTCGTTGAACCTTCTCAAAACTATTACAGATTGACACTTTTTAGATAAAGTAGTAGGGACAGCGACCTTGTCCGGCAATAAAAATACAATACATTGTGAAATTTGCCTGCGACTAGTTTCCCATCTCAGATCGATCTCTTTATCTAAGATCCGGTATATAAGTTGATGTTAGTTTTTTAAATATTTAGAATGTTTCATCCTCTGATGACGCTAACTTGGTTAGTGAAACGATTGTCAGTCTGTTAAAATGTGTTGTGGTAATTTGGGTTCTTCAAGTGTACTTAACACATGTCAGGTTGGATAAAGTAACTCTCCATCTGCTATTTCATCCATTTAGTTAGATCAGACTTGCTATTTAAATTTGTATATTTCTCAACTCATAACTTTAACGCCTTGAAATAAAGGTGTTATTTTTCATGAATATATTTTTCTTGAATACATTATTATCTCCAATCAAAATATCTCTCTTATAACTGGATAGGGAATTATGGCATAATTTGTTAATTTAATATAGTATAACTAGAGCCATATCTATCTGTTGTTGGAGGTAGGAGGCACATTGTAAGTCTTCTGTCTCAGAAACATGGGCAACCAAAATTTAAATTTGTTAGGTCTAATATGATACAATATAAAAAAAAATTCATATAAATGACTCAAATTTCATCCCTGGTATCTCATAAAGGAAAACATTTTAGTAGGATATGTTTTGCTCATCATTTTATTTTGACACCAGGTATTTAGTTTTAGTGTGTCCCATTGTTAATCAAACATACTGAATATTCAATCTCTGTTTATTAATGGAAATATTTTCTCTTTCAGTGCATTTTCTTAAAAAATCTAAAATGTTTCGAAATTACGTTCAAACAAATATTTGGAGAAGAAGTGGATCCTGAAATACAACATCTACCTAAAGCCATATTGAAATTAATTTCATTAAGCTATATTGAAAATGAAGATCCAAAACATATATTTAAGCTGGTGTTCGATTCATTTTGTAAAGCAAGCTTCAAAAAGCCAGATTTAATATATAGGTTTTTTATAATCATACTAGAGATAATAGGATTTGACTGTGATGCCCTCTTTAACTTATCAAAACTTTCAAAATATAGAGTCAATGAAAGTGTACTTAGTAAATCCATTGAAATATTATCAGAATTGCTCGATTCTTTGGCACATATATCAAACATTATCCACTGCGAAATCAATGGAAAGAGTCTCACACAATTTTTGACTGACTTGACCAATTCAGTCATGCATTTAACAAAGAAACCTAACAAATTTTGCTTTAAGTTCTTAATGAACATAATAGAAACAAATCCATTGATAATTGAATCCGTAATTAGTAATCTTTTGCCATACACAATTTTAAATGATCATACTGAATATCAAATGGAATATGAAATGCTCTTGGTTTCTGTTTTTGGAATCTATGCAAAACTCCATAGAATACAAAATTTAATATCAAAGATGATACCGTCATTAAAGTCTGGTTTAGATGGTGCAGATCTAGAAGCAGGGTCTTGTAATTTTAGAGGACTAAATGATTTTCCCAATGAGGAATTTAAACATAATGGAAATTTGTTCCCAGAAACTGTATTGTCATATTTTTCACAATGCATTACAAACTTAGCAAGCTGGCAGGTCATAAATTTATCTAAAACAATGAATTTTCATATGAACACTGCCCTGACCGAATTATCCAATGCAGCAGAAGGTAAGTTTATGCTTTTAAAAAATTTTTTTTTTTACATTTTTCAATTCTTATGTTATTTTTAATAAATTGTAACTGAAATTGAATACACAGTATATTCTTTAAGTGAAGATTAGAACATGTGAAGAGTATTGATAAGTACGCTGGGTGAACCCAAATCACAACACATTTTTAAAAAGACCTGACAATCATTTCACTAACCAAGTTTGGGTCATCAGAGGCTGAAAAATTAATAATTTTTCATCATCCGCTGACGCTAACTTGGTTACTGAAACGATTGTCAGGTCTTTTTAATAATATGGTGATTTGGGTCCTCCAAGTGTACTTATCTGTATATTCTTAGCACAGTGGTCTGCTGCTGTCCAGTGTCCAAATTCCAAATTTTATTAACTTTCTTACAGTGTACCTAGTCTTGGTCATTTTTCTTTATATACTGCTTAACCGAAGATTTCCACCCTATACAATACAACACTCTTTTGTTGAATCAAATTTATCAATCAATCAATCAATCAAAATTTATTTGTAGTAAGATAGAATTTATTACAAGAGTTTGGATGACTTAACCTAACTAATTGTTCTATAATTACAAAAGTTTTCGTTTTTATACCCATTGATATAAAGTTAAAAATTAAAACCCAACTTTAAAAAAATACTTTCTATACATAAGAAAACAGCAGATTCTCCCTCACCCTCACCCCTCCAAAATAAAGAAACGAATCTTACACACATTACCAATATATGTGCAGAGCGCCCTCAGTCCGTGCCTATCCAAACTCGACAAGAGGCAGGCCAGGCCATCATAATCTTTCACAGTTTTTACTGTCGAATTGCGGACCAGCTTGTAGACCGGACACTCAAACGTGATGTGCGCCAAAGACTCTGGTTTATTCATATTACAGACTGTACAGAAACTATCAAGACTAATTACGTGATTGATACCGTTAGCTGTGAACTTGGAAAATTTACGCAAAGAGGTTCGTAACTGAGCCAGGATACACACTGAGCTAGACGGCAATCTTAACATGAGGTAAGGTTGGAAAAATTGTGCTGCGAATGTCAGTTGAGTGTACAGGATTGTATAAGCAGACCCGCAGCTAACTGACCGTCATTTTCAAGCAGCCTATCCTGTAACTTTTGTAGAATTACAACCCAAGTTGAGATTAGCCATAAGAGAGATACATTTTCCCACGCAAAGTCTATGTCTAGATGTCTAAGCAGTTCAATGTACACACCAGTTATATTTAGCAGGAGTATCTCTAAGAGTCAACATACATTTGAGACAAGTTTTGAGTAAATGACTATCATTGCGCACAACGTTTGATCATCCAGCCAAAAGCTGGGCTAATAGCAGTGTAGAGTATATGAATTGCCCCAAACTCAAGCCTGACCATCGCGTCAGCTGTAGATCGCAGGAGGTGAAAAAGATACTTAATAAAACCAACCTGCACTCTCTCAAGTAAATTGCAATATCGAAGACCCCAAACACCAAAACAGTGGTGTATTGAACCCACAATAATAGTGTCGTATAGACGCACCCTTGTCAGATGATCTACAATTTTGTACGGACAAACAGAGAAATTAGGACACCCACCGAAATTCTCAACCTGCCTACCATCATTTTGGACATGGAAAGAACCAGGGAAGAAGAAGAGAATTGGACGCCAAGGTATGTATACTGATTTACCATTTCCAAAGATCTACCTTCAAAAGTAAAATGTAGCTTATTAGCAGTGTGTCCAGATGTAGTGAAGCACATGATCTTAGTTTTTCATTGTTTACAGTGAGGATGTTTGCGGAACAATACTCTTTAAGTATTTTCAACTTGCGATTTAAATCAACAGGAGAGTCTGATAATATAACAAGGTCATCAGCATAAAGCAGAATTACTATGTCATTTGTACCATCTATACTAACACCCTTAGCACTTCTACTACGAAGAAAGGCCTCCATATCTGCAACGAATAGAGCAAAAAAGAAAAGGACTGAGAAGTTCTCCCTGCAGAATTCCACTGCTCACTCTGAATTTTCTCGTAAAGGCACTTTCAACTCTAATATTTACAACAGCGTTGTCTGACAAAAATAAATTTACTGCTGACCTCAGACTGGTAAAGCTTCTGCCAGAGACTATCATGACACACAGAGTCGAACGCTCTCTTGAAGTCAATAAACGCAGCATACATTCTCTGACCAGGCAGTGTTAGATGCAGCTGAATAATGGAAGTGACTGTAAAAACATTATCAATACAACCTCTATTTTTTTTCTGAAACCAGACTGACACTCAGGTAATATGTCTGTATTTTCAGACCAGCGCAACAATCTGCATAAGAGTATTTGTGTAAAACGTTTAACGGTACCATTGACAACCACGATAGTCCGATAGTTGGAAGGATCATCTAGAGCACCTTTTTTGTAAAGCATACACAAAATTATTTCGAACCAAGATTCTGGCATACATCCCAGGACAAATATATTGTTGAATAGTGAAGTCAGATAAAGCAACCAGTTTTGAGGGAGATGTTTCAAAAATCATTCGAGATACTGTCAAATCCCACTGCCTTTCTACTCCTCATATTCGACAGTGTGGTTTGTAGTTCTGACAGATCAATACAGTATCAAGTATTCGATTGCGTGCGTCAAAAATATCAGATCGTTGGTAACTGTTGGGACTGCCAATGACTCGTAATAGGACTCCCAGTCCTGAATAGATATTAGAGATTTAGCCTTTTTATCCAAACAGAATGTCTTCACAGTATTGCAAAACACGAGTTATGTGGGTTAGACAACCTACTGATTATTTCATTACGATACGACTTTTTATATTGAATCTGCGGAAATATATGGACCTCGGCTCCAAATAAACAAGTTTGTGCTCACTGTTATAGCCATTCCTTCTAAAAGTTCTGTAATGTGAATGAGTAAGTTTTCTCAGCTTAAATAGCTCTGAGTCAAACCATGGTTTTGTGCATCTTCTCTCACCAGTTTTTCTGGTAGAGGTCATTCCCAGAGTACATGCTACTTCTTTTATGGTATTTCTAAAATTTGAAAATTCATTATTTATTCTGAAGATATACGTCCTACATTTGCAGAACACATCAGTGAGTTGTGGTATACTCCACAGAGTTCGGGCCTCCAAACCAGTCAGTCTATACTATCTATAATTTGATCGCAACAACCAAACTCGTGAGTATTTCCACTTATATGAGCCCGTTTCGGAAGATGGCCAGACAAAATTGCCACAGTATCCAACACCTCAAAATCAGTAACAGAGTCTAGAGAATTTACAGAAACCGAAAACAGGATGAAATGAGAAGGAAAATCCATAGTAGTCCTGCCATTGACCAATACAAACGAATGAGATGTGATAAATTCCATAATATTATCTCCATTAGAGGTTACCACACCATCATAACTAGTTCGCGTCCCGCTCAGACTAGAACTCTCAAAAATGTCATCAAGCGTAACCCTATCAAGGCTACCCACATGATAGTTAACCTCTCCACAAATATATATATATATATATATATATATATATATATATATATATATATATATATATACAGTGTGGAACAGCCAAATGGAATAAATTCGATAACGGATAAATGAGGACGTGTTGGGAAAAACGCTTGGACACGTCGATTTGTATTTTTAACTGCGCATCTTTTTCAAGAAAAAAAAATTATTTAGGATGCGTCATGTGACAGTGGCCAATACCAACTTTCTTATTTTAAATACAAGCCCCTGTATATTATTAATTTTTTGGATTCTTCAGAAAATTCTAGACATAATTCATGTACAATGTCCTATACCTATCTTCAACTGTTTCGGAAATATTAAGTATTTTCAGATTTATTACAAAAATAAACATTAAAAATAGAAAATTATTTTATTTCACAAATTCTAATAAGAAATACTGATTATTTCTTAATAATTTAAAAAAACAAAAAAAAATTAATGTCAATGTAGTAAATGTTCAAAATGCTCGCCACGAACATCTTGGCAACATGCTAATCTGGTATAGAAATGTCTTCTAACATTACTCAACATCTCAGGCGTGACTGATCTAATCGCAAGCGTGATTCGTCTTTTTAAGTCATCTAAGTTGAGGGGCTTAGTTTTGTATACAATACTTTTGACATATCCCCACAAAAAGTAGTCTAATAGCGACAGATCAGGAGATCGTGCTGGCCATTCTATCGATCCGCGCCTCCCTATCCACCGATTTGGAAAAATTTGGTTCAGGTACTGCCGGACATTGATTTGGTAATGGGGCGGTGCTCCATCTTGCTGAAACCATATTTTATTGGCAGGAACTTGTGGGTTTGCTGGATCTGGATATAAGTTTGTCAAAGTTGGCACGAGATTATTTTGGATTTCCAACAATTCCTGCCCAAACATTAACTTTTTCAGGATATTGCGTATGTTCCTCTCTCATCCAATGAGGATTCTCATTAGACCAATAGCGGCAATTTTGACGATTAACATGACCGTGAAGTGTAAATGTGCTCTCATCAGAAAACAAAACATCTTCTAATTGGATCACATTGTTATCTAACATTGCCATCATTTGTTCACAAAAATACGTTCTCCTATCGAAATCGTCCTCCATGAGCTCCTGAGTTGGTATCATTTTATAGGGATGCATTTTACTTTCCTTTAATGTTCGAAAAATTGCTGTGTGGCTAACGTTGAATAGTTGGGCTGCTTGTCGACCAGAAGTATGTGGGTTTTCTTGAAACTCAAGCGTAATATCCAATTTCGTATCATCACTTACTGCATTGGCAGCTACTTTTTTTATCTGTCTCACATGACCAAGCTCGCGAAACTGCTTTTCTATTTTGCTAATTGTTCCTTGGGATACAGGCGGCAAATTTGGAAATTTTTCGTGAAATAAGCGAGACACTTCCATCTGTGTCCGTGTGTTATCTCCATAACCAATCATTTGTAGAATGGTTATTTTGTGCATTTCTGTTAAATGAACCATTTTTCTGATATTATTACGTACAGTTAACGAAATTCAAACGACAATAGCACTGACACTAATCACTACTGTCATGCAGGCAGACAACAAGTTGCTAAGGCTACGAGTTTTATACGAACAGAAAGAAAACTGTTTTTGTTTTTGTTTCATTTCATATCAGTAAAAAGAAACGCAGGAATGGTTTTTGTTTACTTTCTCATTATCAAGAGCTGAATGGGAAATAAGTATTGAATGCAATGTAGCGAATTTGTGAAATAAAATAATTTTCTATTTTTAATGTTAATTTTTGTAATAAATCTGAAAATACTTAATATTTCCGAAACAGTTGAAGATAGGTATAGAACATTGTACATGAATTATGTCTAGAATTTTCTGAAGAATCCAAAAAATTAATAATATACAGGGGCTTGTATTTAAAATAAGAAAGTTGGTATTGGCCACTGTCACATGACGCACCCTATATAATTTTTTTTTCTTGAAAAAGATGCGCAGTTAAAAATACAAATCGACGTGTCCAAGCGTTTTTCCCAACACGCCCTCATTTATCCGTTATCGAATTTATTCCATTTGGCTGTTCCACACTGTATATATATAATAACGTATTCCAATTTTATTGGAATCTTTTAAAAAAGGTTTTATTTAAGATATAAACAGACAGGCAAACTACATTCAATAACTAATTACTTAAAATAATATAAATGCTCTGAATTTTACAAGTGTTGTATAAATTACAGGAGCGAGTGAAGATTACAGTGAACACGTCTAATGTTTCCGTAATAATGATTATAACGTCTCTTGCAAGATCACACACTCCGTGCTGTGTAGAAACACTATCACATGCGAAGTAACTTAATATGCTGAGTAAGCTGTTCATTGCACTTTCCTTATGATGACTGGTTGAGATCGACTAGGCCAAAGGGTTTCGTTCTAACTTAACTCCTCCATCGTCAGATACAAGAACGCCCTCGTTCTTTCGATTATGCTTGATTTTCGGTAAACTGCTTTTTCTTCTGTAACCTATTATTGCTATTATCACAAGAAACAAAATAATAAATATGGTTATTCCTATATGGGTGCTGTGTACCAGTGGGTGTATACGGGTAGAGTGAATCTTCTGAAGATGTTGTTTTAGCTTGACGTTGTCCTTGAGATGTATTGGTCTATATTGGATCGTTGCTATTGATTCATCGAGGGGAATCAATGTGTCTTGTTCCCAGGTTATATTTTGATGGGTGTCTTCATAGGTATTTCCATTGATTATTATTCTGCATTCGGCTACGGCAGTTAGCACGCTGGTTTCTTCTAAACGATGTCTTTTCAAACTTTGTGGGCACTGTTCTGTGAACTCTTGAGGTTGATTGGTTATTGCCAGGACGTTGCCATTGTAGAGCTGCACTGAGTATGAAAATTGGTTGATTACTTTGGCAAGGGTGCAGTTCTTGAGCTGGTTCAGGAAACAGTCTTCTTCGAAGAATTCCTCTTTGCATATTATAGCTTCCTCAATTCTAGGGCAGTGTTCTTTGGTCCACAAGTTCTTATCGGGAGTCTCTAAGTAATAAGAGCTCGGAGGTACAAGAAGGGTGTTTTGGTAAGGGACAGGTATAATGTGGTAATAGGAGCCAGAGGTCGGATGTAAAATCGGGATTTTTAATTGACATACAATAGTGTCCCTAAATGCAATTAAATTAAGTTGAGTAAATTCTAAAATTTTAAATATGTGATTGCGGTCAAAGCTTATCAGTTCAGCATTGCTATAGATTAGTTTTAAATGGTCACTTATGTGGGTCAAATCACGAGAAGTGAAAATCTCTATATTAGTAAGGCCATTAAAAGCAAGACTAATTGTTCTCTGAAGGATTTTTATGTGCTCTAAAAGATTATCATTTAGAGATTTTTGGAAGCTGTATAAACCTATCTGATGTTGAAACTCCTTAAGCTCTTTAAAAGATTGTTTAATGAGATCAAGGTTTTTATTGATCACGTCTTGTTCATGTTCAAATCTATCAGTTATTAGAGGAGCAAAAGATACCAAGTCGGAAACTTGTGACATAAGTCCATTTTGATTTGAAAATAACAAATCTAAATTTTTGTTAATTTCTTTGAGATCGTCCTGATCGAGATTACCTGTTATTGTTTTGATCACAGATCCTAGACCGTTAATTAGACCTCTTTTGTTACGAGAGTGAGTTAATTTAGAAAGTTCATTTTCGATATCGTTTATTTGCTTATTGATTATTTGTTGATAGGGGTAAGAATGTTTACTAAGCAATTCTCTATTTCTGATACAATTTTGATAATTTTCTTCCAATAAAGTAAGGTTGAAATAAAAATAGATTCGATGAAAATGATTGATTATTTTAGCGACACCTATCGGGTCTTTAAAATATCCATTAGTTTTAGCGGGATGAATTTGAAGGGCCGGGATCGGACGTACCAGGAGCGCTAGTATCGTTCTGAAACACAAATTTTTTCCTTACTCGTTTTACATTACTGACGTGTGCTTGTTTCTTTCTGCTAAGGGGTAGACTAATTTTTATACCCTTTTGTTTTACATTTTTGTGAATTTTGTAAGGGGAATCTAGTTTTTTCACTCGAGGAGTTTTTATAGCTAGTTTTTGTTCATTTATAATGGGTACATTTTCTCGCGCTTCATTTAATTTTTCTAAATTTTTGCTTAATTTTTCTTTAGTTTTCTTATATATCTGATCATAAAAGGGGATGATTTCTTTAAGTCTTTTGGAATTATATTCCTCATAAACTGTAGCTGTGGGATCTATAGGATCTAATTTATCAAAGGGTCCATATAGGAGGTGAAAAGGTGTATAGCCTGTTGTGGAGTGTATTGATTGATTATAAATTATAAGTGCGGTAGTTACTAGTTCTAAAATATCTTCTTTAGGATTATCTATTAATAAACATCTTACTTTCTCGATGAGTGTTGAGTGAAATCTCTCAATGGGTGAATTTGAATTTGGATTCTGAGGGGACGTAACGTGTAGTTGTATTTTAAAGGTCTTTAGGTATTCTTTTAGTACATTATTATCAAATTCCTTACCGGGGTCGCAAACTACCCTTAAAGCGTAATTATGGTGCGTAAAATAGTGTCTTAACTTTTTAACTATAGTAAGACCGGTTCCGTCTTTTATAAAATATGCTTGGGCATATTTGCTAAAAAGATCAATAATCGTAAGGAACTTATAATTATTAAAAGAAAAGGTATCAATATGTATGACCTCAAAGGGTCTTTTCGCAACCAAAGGGCCTTGGAAAGGAACCTTATATGGATTTCGTTCGTATTTACCTTTTAAACAAGTTTCACATTTGTTAATAATATCGTTTATGTGATCTTTCATCTTGGGCCAATAATATTCGTTTCTGAAATGATTAAACGTTTCATTAACGCCATTATGATTCGACTTATGATAATCTATGATAAGCGCTTGTTGATCTAAATGGTTTTCTATGTCTTTAAGCATTTTATCACACCTTACTAATTTGATCGACGAATTTAGATTGTTTCTTACGTAATTTATAGTTTCTAACATTAATTCTTCATTCAAAAAATAAAATGCAGTAAGAGCGTTAGGGTTAAGATATTCTTTCATAAAGCGTTCTATTTCACGATGTTTTTGTTTCTGTAAAATATGAACAATCGTTCTTTCCTTAGTTTTAAATATCTTCTGTTTTTGTATAGAGTGTTTTTGACCATATTTAAAAATAACTTGGTGCGAGTAAACGTTAAGTGGTTTTTCTGTCAATGGTATAACACTTACAGGGTGTTCCTGAGAAGAGTGCACGGTAGCATCTGTTTCGGGATCTCTCGAAATGGGTAATTCTATGCCAAGACTTTGTAAATCTTCGTCGGTAAGTTCTTGCAAATCTTCGGCGTTATTTAGTAGTCACATAAGGTCTAAGGAGTCATCTTCAATAGCGTTAATTTCTTGAGTCGGAATTCGCGAAAGGGCATCGGCAACAACGTTGTCCTTTCCTTTTTTGTATTTAATATCATATTCGAATTCCTCTAGTTTAAGACGCCATTTTACTAGTCTAGAGTTCGGTTCTTTGATAGAGAAAAGCCAAACTAGGGGTTTGTGATCGGTTTCGATGCTGAATTTTCTGCCAAATAAATAAGGGCGAAAATGTTTGCAGGCTGTTACAATAGCAAGCAACTCTTTTTCGATGGTAGAATAATTTTTCTCTGCACTATTGAGAGCTCTGGAATAAAAAGCGATAGGCTTTTGTTCTTGGGACAAAACCGCTCCGATTGCTGTGTTGCTAGCATCGGTTGTTAAATAGAATTCTTTTTCAAAGTCAGGGTAAGCCAGAATAGGAGAGTTAGAAATTAATTCTTTTGCATGCTCGAAAGCTTGGATGTATAGGGGATCATCTATGTTCATAGGAGTGTCTTTTTTGAGGCGTTTAGTTAATGGATGAACGATTTTTGCGAAATTTTTTATAAATCTTCGGTAATATCCAATCAAACCTAAGAAGGATTTTATCTGCTTTTGATTTTTCGGAAGAGGGTAGTTTCGAATAGCCACAATTTTATTGGGATTCGGTCTTATCCCGTCCCGTGATATGACATGTCCGAGAAAAGCTACCTCTTTACGCAAAAATTCACACTTATCAAGTTGTACCTTTAAATTTACTTCCCTTAGTTTTTGGAAAACTTGTTTTATGTGTATAAGATGTTCTTGGATGGACTTAGAGAAAATTACGATATCGTCCATGTAGACGAAACAAAATTTATGCAAGTATTCCCGGAAAATATTATCGATCATGCGTTCAAAACTGCTCGGCGCGTTCTTCAATCCGAACGGGACCCGAAGGTACTCATAATGCCCATTGTTAACGGTAAAGGCAGTTTTTTCAATACTCTCTGGTGTGAGTTCTATCTGATGGAACCCTTGAGCAAGATCAATAGTGCTAAAATATGTGCATTTTCTGAGATTGTCCAATATTTCCTCTATGCGTGGTAAAGGGTACTTGTCATCTATAGTATTGGCATTTAGTTTTCTATAGTCTATAACAAGTCTCCATTTGCGTTTACCGCTAGAATCGATTTTCTTGGGGATGATCCACACCGGAGCTGAATAGGGCGAGATGGAAGGGCGAATTATTTTATTATCTAAAAGTTTTTGAATTTGGGACTGAATCTCGTTTTTTAGATGAAAAGGATATCTATATGACTTTACATAAATGGGAGTTTCATCTCGTGTTCTTATATGATGTTTAACAGTGTGTGTAAACGTTAAATCCGAATTTTCGTTATAAAAAATGTCTTTATATTTTTTACATAAATGTAGTAGTTTTCCTTTTTCTTCATCATTAAGATGAGATGTTCTTATAAGGCTAGACAAATCGATATAAGTATCATCTTTGTTTTCTTTAGGTAACTGGGATTGTACGTCATAAGCTACAATTGGTTCGACTTCCATTGGCTCGTAAAAATTTATTGGAATTAAATTTGGAGTTTTTCTTTCTATAGGAACCGTACAAATACCATTACACGCTAAAGCAATTGAATTTTGGGTGCTAAAGGTTGACTCATTCATTTCGGGTAGCAGAACGGAGCCATTCTCTACATTTACCGGAATTTTAATAGTATCTCGACAAATTTGTTTAAATGGTTTAAAATTCGCGGGATTCAAGTCGAAAAAAAATGGTATTTCGATGTTATTGATTTTTAGAACTTGGTTTTCATAATCTAATTTTGCTTTCAATTCTCTAAATAATGAGGAACCTATTAAAGCATCAAATCTATTATGCCATTCGGCAACGCAGAATGTAATTTTGTTATTAATCCCAAATTCTCTTAAAATAGGGGCAATTAATCTATAATTACCTTGTACTGTACCAGCTATAGATTTTAATATAAACGGGTCATTAGTAAAATAATTTTTGCTAAAACATTCGGCAACATTAGGGTTAATAACACTGTTCGATGCCCCCGTATCCAGGAGAATTTTCATATTTAAAGATGGACACACTATAAATGGAAGTTTTGGGACACCTGATATATAATTTATATCTATAAATTCTGTTCTTCCGAGGCTTCTTTGAGAAAATCCTCATCTTGTAAATTATTGTCAAAATTTTCTTGATCTGAAAATTGATTTTCGAAATCTGTATCGTCGGCATAATTTTCGTATGATTCGTTTTCAAAGGGCTCAGGAGGGCTTCATGAAAATGAAGCTCTTCATGACCTAATGCTCTAGGAGATTTTTGTTGAAAATAATTATTTATTCTAGAGGGTCTTGAGGGAGGTCTAGTGTTTCTAGTAGATATCGACATAGGGGTTGGACCTTGTTGTGAAATATTTAGAGGCCTGTTATAGGTTATTGGTCTCTGATTACTTCCACTAGCTCTAGGATTTGGGTTACTTTGATTAACACGGGGTATTATGTTTTGTGGTTGTGTAAAATTGTGAGGGTTTCTTTGAAAAGGGTTATTATTAAAGTTTTGATTTTTATATGGGGTTCTAGTAGGGTTTGAAACATATTTATTAGATGATTGTGCTTTTTGTCTTAAAGAATTTAAAAAATTCGCTTGCATTTGCTCATTATCATGTTTATGGCATTCTAGTAAAGCCGCTTCTAGAACACCGACCCACCATGTCTCAGTCAAACACAACACTTCAAAACCATCCACGTATTGATCAAGTAGTTCGTCCAAATTACTTGATCAATACGTGGATGGTGAGACATGGTGGGTCGGTGATTTAGAGAATTTATCACAAAACATTCACTCATTTATGATATGTGTCCATATTTTTAAGCAGTTGTGTGTGTTTATTTCTTTAACGTCGGCCTATTTCCGCGACTATGGCCAATCACCGACGCCAGTGAGCAGTTTCACCTCACTATCCTGGAAATTTTGCCTTTCTGTAAGGAGGGTAGGGATCTTTAACGTGCCCAACATCGCATGGACACGGGACCGACGGATTGACGCCCTCTCCGAAGGGCGGAACGTGCAGACATTCAACTTGCTCAAATACAATGCCACAACCTCGGTTGATGTTAATTGTACAGTATGTACTGAAAAAGTGAAAGGAGTACTCTGGGATCGAACCCGGTAGCCTTCGGTTCAGAGGCACACGTTCTTGCCACGGAAACACCGAGGCTGTTTTTTAAACAGTTGGTTATAAACTAATATTTCATATTTGAAACATCCAGATTATCCATTATATATATTAAGGTGTTGCGTACTTTTTTATAAAAGAAGAAGTCTTACAAAATTATATATGGGACATCTGACAAGTATGTCGCTCAACGTCTCAGCTTCTTGCAGGTTGCAAATCGAACAGTTTGTGTCAGTGTCAATATTCAAAGATCCACCATTGTAGATAAACTTTTAATAAAATTTGGATGACAAACACATTTGTACAATTATCGTTATCAATGCCATAGGGTCACCTGAACGCAAGTAACTCTATCCACTGGGATGTCTTGTAAATGGTACAAATCGGGATGTACCCAGAAAGTCGTAAATGATCAAGATTAGACATGAACTTGGATTTGGAGCTACCGAGAAGACTATATTTTACACCTTAGTAATAATAATAATAATAATAATAATAATGCTTTATTTCACAGATACTCCTACATGAATGTACACATAGGTAGTTCGTGACATCGTCATTACAAACATTAGAAAACATAAAAAGTCAATACAACAATACAAAATATAAACACAAATATAAAATTATAAAGTACATAAATAAATTACAATACAAAATATAAAGTATACAAGTTTAAAATATATAAATACAAAGTATATGACTCGACAATGTTCACACACTAAAAGAAAAAAACTCATGGATAGTGTAACAACTGATCTGACAAATATAGGACTTAAGATTCTTTTTAAATATCTGAAAACTGCCAGACCTCTTTATTGTCTCAGGAAGGTTATTATAGAATTTACACCCATTGTAGAAGACATTCTTCTGATAGAAGGCAGTGGAGTGCGCATCAGGAACCAAGCAGCCCCTAAATCTAGTATCATAGCTGTGGCCGACCTCGATTTTAGAAAAGGCTTCATAATTTTTATACACGAAGCAACAAATCTCAAAAATATACGTATCATAAACTGTTAAGACACCAAGTTGTCGAAAGAGAGGCTTGCAGGAATGACGAAAACCAACTCCAGCAATAATTCTTATGATGTACTTCTGAATCAGGAATATTCGCTCTGCGCCAGAACAGCCACCCCAGAAAACAATACCATAACGAATCACTGAATGAAAACATGCATGGTAAACATTCATGACAACCCTTCTACTACATACAGCCACCACTGACTTCATAGCATAGCAACACCTCGTCAACTTACTGGAAAGATATTCAATATGAGAATGCCAGTGCAAATTACAATCGAGAACCAATCCGAGCATCTTAGCACTGCTTGATAAATTGTAAAGCCCCCTATCAACACACCTGAATTTCGGAGAACTGAAGAGGAGTTTGACTATTTTTTCCTGGTTTATGTTCAACTTGTTTTTGGTGGCCCACAAGTCTACTAATTCATACACCGAATTACCTTTAATTAGCAACTGGTCTAAACCAGCTGATCTGACCAAAACGTTAGTGTCATCTGCATAGCATACAACTGTTAATTCTGGAATATTGTGAAGAAAGATGGGAAGATCATTAGCATAAACTAAGTAAAGTAAGGGCCCTAAAATAGAACCCTGTGGCACTCCTGTAGTTACAGGCATAGCCTCACTCAAAGTACCATCAGATAACTTTATCCTCTGGGATCTACCCTCTAAGTAAGATGTCATCAATTTCAAAGGTATTCCTCTAACACCACATCTAGACAATTTATGTAAAAGAATACCATGGTCCACACAATCAAATGCACAAGAGAAGTCGACAAACAAACCCAAGCAAGTAAGCACAAAGTCAGAAAATTCTATAGTAAACATTCGCCGATATAATTAAAGAAATATATAACCTGGATAGCCGAATTGTATTTGGGGTCTGCATTCCATAATAAACACACGCCGATATAATTAAATAAATATCTAACCTGGACAGCCGAACTGTATTTGGGATCTGCCACCGAGATAGTCCTCAACCTAGGAAAGCAAGCAGCTGGATACCTGCCGAAACCTGTCGTTGAGAGCTTCTCAAGTCATGTAATACGATACTTGAAAGTGAACAAAGAGAGCTCTTAAGGATAATTTATTGGCAAGAAAGAGAGGATTTTGACAAAGCATTTCTGATTTCTCATACCTGAATTTTCATACCTGAATTCTTTCAATCATATTAAGATATGTGATAGGTCAGACTTCACAAGAACTCTGCCAACTGCCCAAAACGTTGGAATTGTACAGTCTGAAACTAGGTCCATACACTCGCGAATTGTGAAATCGCCGCGAAACATATCCCTATTGGTTTATTTTAAATAATATCGTAAGATTATTTAAAACGGACGAATAGGAATTAGTTTCGCAATTTTCGAAGGTATTAACCTCGCTTAGCCCTGTCTTCCCGGCAGTCAGTTTTTGATCTGGTTATTACAGATATAATTCAGCTACCAGCTACTACTTTGGACACCATCGGATGCGGCAGATGCGGCCATCTGTAAAAATGTGCAAGATGAAGAAAAATAGTCTATGCTTTTTTACTGTTCTAATCTTACACCATTGTAATATAGATTAAGATTAACCCCTACAAGAAAAACATAACTTTTGTCTTAAGTTGGTTCCTTCTGCTATTGTCATTTGAATATTTGGACAGAGTCTTAAGTTGGTTCCTCTGCTACTGTCATTTGAATATTGGGACAGAATATTTAGCTTTCTTTGTAAGGCAACAAGAGAGTCTGCAAGTAACACCAAATCATCCGCATAGAGAGCACAAGAATGTCATAAGTTACCATCAACATGTGACCTGTGGGTGCAAGGATGACATAAAAAGAATATGTCCAAGATATCTCCTACCTGTCATAGGAGGCGACTAACTGGAGTCAAGAGCAGTGTTGCGTGTGATACCACCAGTAGTCGGACGTAGGCGGATGCCGGGGCAGAGGCTGAGATCTAGGGAGTGAAATAACCACTGGAGGTTGAGACTTCCACTGTGAGCTTTGAAATGGATGTTGAGGTCAGACAAACTCGGGGAAAGGCTAAGATATCTAGAGGAGTTAAATGACCCCTGAAGATTGAGACCTTCAGTGTGAGCTTCGAAACTGGCAAGCGAATTTGCTTGGATGTTGCTTGCGAGTGAAATTGCATACGATACTGCCTTGAATGGTGCCAATAGATAGATAAACAACCTAGCCCCTCCTCCTACCTATAACAGCACCTTCCTTTGTCAAACAAAACAGATTTTTAGGTTTTTAAATATTTTTTTTCAGAACTTGGGAAACTAGTCTACATTGAAATTGTAAGTACTCTGATCTGCTGCCTTCTGGCAAGTGTTAGAATAGCAGAACATACAGTACCTGAATCTGTGGTCAGTAAATTTGTGAAGGAAATGGAAGAACTGAAAGATCTGCAAAAAGTATTTGGTATGATAATCCTAAATCGGGAACATGTAAGTCTTTTAACAATACCTTATCTGATGACTGTGCTTAACATGACATAATACAGAAGAGTGACACTTTAGGTTTGACTGATGCGTCCTGCAAATGTTCAGTTTGTTTGTACATGGTGATTCACATAAGATTAACTCAACTTTTTATTTTTTAAATTACAAAAAAGTTATAAATAGAAAGGCTGTAGAGATTTTGTTTTTATGTTTAATCCGCATTGGATGAAAATATTCAGTTTCATGTTTTAGATACAAACGAAACATAATTCTTAAATCACATAATACAGAAGAGTGACACTTTAGGTTTGACTGATGTGTCATGCAGATGTTCAGTTTGTACAGGGTGATTCACATAAGATTAACTCAACTTTTTATTTTTTTAATTACAAAAAAGTTATAAATAGAAAGGTTGTAGAGATTTTGTTTTTATGTTTAATTCGCATTTTATGAAAATATTCAGTTTCATGTTTTAGATACAAACGAAACATAATTTTTAAATCGAGAACCTCTATTATTATTAGTTTTTTTGTTGTTGCAACCTTCTATTATTTCCACATTGTCAATATGTGTGGAAGTATGGCATCGGCAACAAAAATTTCAAAAATAAATTTTCGCTTACAACGTCGTAAAAAGTATCAAAATAAAGAGAAAACATGATTTGGGAACGAAATTTATTTTGTCTTACAGGGTGATTCTTTATATGTCACCCCCCATTAACTTTGTTATTTTAAGTGTCCGAAAAAAATTGAAAGTATAGTTATGTAGGTGCTAAAAAATACTTTTTTTCTACGTATAAAAAAATTTGAAAAATGATCCGTATACAGGGAAAACCAAAAAATTCATTTGTTTTCAATGGATCACCCTATATATGAATTTATTTTTTGATTCCTTGTAAAATTCTAAGCATAATTTATATAACATACTGTATACTTGAAATGAATAGTTTTTGAAATATTCTCATTTGAAACGTTATCATCACAAAATTTATTAAACCAAAACAACTGTTACAAATCAAGAAATCTAACAATAAATAATATAACAAAAACAGTTTCTAATTAAATATAAAGATGCTCTACCGGGCCTCCATTTTCTTCAACACATTGTATAAGGGTTCTTCGCACTTTCTCTAATGAATCTGTTATGAATGCTCGGCTATTTTCATTTAATTAATCATTTCATTCCGCATCAAATCTTTAAGATGATCGAGGTTTTCAATTTGGTGGTCGTATACACGGTTTTTTATATAACCCCAAAGAAACCCATCCATAGGTGTCAAATCGGGGCTGTTTGCAGGCCATTTAATTGGCGCATTTCTTCCGATCCATTCAGGAAACCTTTCATTTAGGTAATTAAGTACAGCAAGAATGCTGTGAGGGGGTTGAAAATTGTATTTTGTAATATATTTAAAGGCAAATCGTCTAAATATTCTTCGAACTTGTTTTCCAAGAAATATAAATAGCAGCCTCCATTTAAAACAGTATCAAAAAAATACGGACCGATAACTCGATCGCCCAGGATACCACACCACACATTCATGGATTTTCTCCCTTGGAACTTAAATTCCCTATAAGAATGTGGATTCTCTCTTGCCCATTGTCTGGTATTTTTTCGGTTAAACAGGCCACTAGTAGAAAAGGTAGACTCATCAGTCCATAGAACTGTTTTCAAAAAATTGTCATTTAAGTTCATTCTGTCTAGAATCAGTTGACAAAATGCGACCCGATCATCTTTTTGCATTTGGGTAAGCTTTGTAGTGGGTTTAATCTTATATGGCTTTAGATTCCATTTTCTTAACGTTCTTTGGAATTAACTGTATGAAGTTCGCTGAATATTTTCTTGTGTTGCTCGTAATGTCTTTGAAATGTTTCTTATGGAATTGTTTGGATTCTCTTCTATAGCAAGTAAAATATTCAATTCTGTATTTTCATCTACATTCACATCAGTTCTTTTTCTCCTTTGTAAATTTGACGTTTCCTATATATAGATGTGAACGTTTTTCGAGTTGAGACATCCATACCGGGATTATCTTCTATCATATGTCTAATGGCAGCACGACAATTTAAATTATTTTTAATATAATAACTGAAAATAACTTTTCTTTCTCTGTCTGAGTACGGCATTTTTACTTACTAAACAATACAACTACAACAATATTGGCAGAATGTCACTGTCAGTTATTTGTTTTCAATTAAAAGCGTGGTATCCTAGGACTTCTTGATTTGTAACAGTTGTTTAATAAAATATTTGATGATAACGTTTCAAATGCGAATATTTCAAAAACTATTCATTTTAAGTATACAGTATGTTATATAAATTATGCTTAGAATTTTACGAGGAATCGAAAAATAAATTCATATATAGGTGATGCATTGAAAAAAAATAAACTTTTTGGTTTTCCCTGTATACTGAACATTTTTCAAATTTTTTTTATATGTAGAAATAAAGTATTTTTTAGCACCTACATAACCATACTTTCAATTTTTTTGGGACACAAAATAACAAAGTTAAAGGGGTGTGACATTATAAAGAATCACCCGGTATGTCTGTCTGTTTGTAGCCATGATAACTTTAGAACGAATTGAGATATTGTCTTCAAATTTGGTATACAGTTAGCAACCAACAAACGAACGGTTCGGATTGTTTTTGGGTAAAATCGCTCTAGGGGTAGGGGATGAATGAGGTGTGATTTGGTGAAAATTGACATTTCTTCGTTAAAACTGGAGTAATATAACGTGTTAGGGTTTGCTTATTATAATAAAACTTTCAATTTTATCAAACATCTGGTGTTCTGTCTTGCAATTCAATTAGGGGTTGAATGTGTGGGGGTGGAATATCGGTGACCAAAAATTCGATTTTTTTTTCTTAAAACGGCGTAAAAAGTCTCGAAACATAAAGAAAACTTGATTCTGGAAAGAATTTTTTTTGTATGTCTGGCTGTTGGTCTTTACGTCTGTCTGTTAGTAGGCACAATAACTTTCGAACGAATTGAGGTATCATCTTCAAATTTGGTATCCAGCACCAGACAAAGGAACACTTCGAATTGTTTTTGGGTGATATCGCTTCAGGGGGTAGAGGATAAATGAGGGGTGATTTGGTAAAAATTGAAATTTTTTCGTTAAAACTCGAGTAATATCATGTTTCAGAAGTTTAGGGCTACAGGAATATGAATATTATATTTGTAGTCAAGTCATGAACCTTAAATTCATTTTAAGAGAATGTCTTTTTGAGAAGAGTAGATTATCACAACGATATGTAAGTTGTGATTCCATTTGCAACACTATTTTTTTTTACTGTACTAATATTATATACAGTACCTGGCCAATTGGTTATAGTTGTTTGGAAATACTCAAATTTTTTAATTTACGTTTAGAGAGTACATTTCTCCTTTGATACACCTGTATATAAAGTTCAAGCTAGAGATTACCTGACTGTACTAAAGTATGTGTTATGACAAGAGATAGTATATTTGGAAATTCATTGATATCAGACTGGACGGAAGTGAAATGGGACATCCCACAAGGTTCAATTTTAGGCCCAATGCTATATCTTTAATACATAAATGACATACCATCATTACTAAATTGTCAAACTGCTTTTTGCAGATGACACATCTGTGATATTGAGGAGCAAAGAAGAAGAGATATCTGCTTATATTTGTGAAACACGTAATATCTTGGAGAGATGGTTCAGTGCAAACGGGTTAAAATTGAATCTCAAAAAAACAGGATTGATACAGTTTGTTAATAAGGAGTTTCTGTGTACGCCACTTATTATAAATTACAAAGATACAGAAATTACCTCGAAAAAACTACAAAGTTGCTGGGTGTCTGGATAGAATCTCTTTTTAATTGGAAGTCCCATGTGAGTTGCCTGACTGGTTTCATTGTATACAGTACCTTGCCAAAAATTCTGTCACTAGAAGGTTCATTTTTATTTTGATTTCATATATGTTATATTAATTTTTTCACGTAAATAGTTTACATTGTATACAGTAACTGGTGTAGTGAGTCGAGAGACACCATTTATGGCCTATCATGCATTTGTCCAGTCTTGCATAAGGTATGGACTTGTTTTGGGGCAACTCAGCAGGAACATTAAGAATATTTAAGCTGCAGAAAAGGTGTATATGAGCTGTTTTCAACTTGGAAAAAAAGATATATGTAGGTGAGAAATCTTTCAAAATTATGGGGTACTTACCCTTCCTTGTCTTTATACAGGGTGAATCACTGGGAACTGCATCGTTTAATTATGAAAAAAACAGTATCAGGAAAAATCTCAAAATTTGGTACTGTACTAATGTAATTCAGGGACACTCAGCTAAGATATTTTCTGACTAATGGTATTTCCAGTTATACAGGAAGTAGGTGTTAACTTTCTTATTTCAAATTGGACACTCAGTATTATGACATTTTGAGATTTAGCTTAAAATTCTGAATACTTCTTGTGTATAATGTCATATACCTAGGTCTTCTTCTTCTTGAGATATTCGAACTTTTATGTCAAAATTGACGTTTTCAGACTGAAATATATTGATATTTTTCTCATACACATAATTATTTACTTCGGATTGATTCTCTCTTTGAATGAAATGATTGAATTTATTGATACAGAGTATTTGAAAAAAAGTACCACAGTTAAGATGAAAAAACTGCTGAAACTTGAGTTTTTCAAATGGAAAGCCCCTATTTTGATTATGTAAGCTTATTCCGCATTAAAAACCCGGAAAATTGGATATGAGGTTGCTTTAAAAAAACGTTAATTTTCGAAATATTAGCAATTTTCGATTTTTCTATTACAATAGTGGCGATTTGATCTCACTTTAAGTGACCACGATGACGTTTACAATATAACTGCATGGTACCAAGTGACCTGGAAAACCGGGAAAAATCAGGGAATTTGAAATAGCCCCTAAAATGTCAGGGAAATTTGTGATTTCACTCAAATGTCATGGAAATCATTCAGCAGATTTGGAAATTATATATTTGTAAAATTCTGTCACTAGAAGGTTCATTTTTATTTTGGTTTCATATATATTTTATGAATTTTTTCACTTAAATAGTTTTCTCCTACCTAGAGAAATATATCTGATAACAATGAGACTGAAACAGCTAATGAACGCAGCACATTTCTCATCATGCGCCGATGTAAATACAGTGTCATCATCTCTATCTCAAACATGTCTCATTCATCCATCTCACTTGGAATGTTCTTCCTTGAATGCATAAAATGCAAAGTGTGTGTTCTAGCTATTCACCGGGTAGAGCTGCGCTGTGAATGTGGTTATTCTAATTTAACATTTATAACCATGTTACAATGTGAAAAATATGGACATTTGTATATGGCGCATGTAAACAATACCCGGTTTTGATTTTTTACTGAATTTTCATAAACAAAATTTTGCTTTTAGAGTGGGAATGACTTTTGAATTTTCATTTTTTTTTAATAAGCGCGAATGAAAGCCTTTGGAACCCATTTTCCAGGTTCATTCAAATTTTATATATATATATATATATATATATATATATATATATATATATATATATATATATATATATATATATATATATATATATATATATATATATATATATATTGTTCATGCTCGTTGTTCTGTCACTTTTAAATTCAAATGTCGCGCGCTACACTGACATAGAGTAAGTGTTACTAATGGTTTCCGCCAGAAGACCAGAGAGGGGGAAGAAGAATGAGAGAAGGGAGAGAAGCTTGCATCCCTCTGCCACTTGTTTTTGAGTCCTTGAAGAGGCAAGAGGTCTCGAGAAAGCGAATTGCTTTCAACCCCTTGAAGAGACACGAGGTCTCTAAATATCCATTTTGTTTGTAAGTCCTTTGGGAGACACGAGGTCCCTAGAGGTGTTGTGTGTGAATACAGAAAAACGAAGCTTATGTTCCTGCATTATTGGAGAATAAAGGTAGGTAACTTTGCTTATTGTCAGTGCCCTATTTGTTCTGTTTTTTTTTTGTTATTCATTATAAAATAAATACACGTGGTATTTACATTTGGCCCATCGACCGGATTTTTATAGTTGTTTTGTTTTGTTATTAGTTGATACAGTCCATTTTTTGAAGTAATTTTACTTGTTTCCTTTAGTCTAGTAAATTTGTAATTGTTTATTGCCGTGTTGAGTCATTTAATTTCAAGGTGACGTTATTGCTTGTATATAACTAGGTACATACTCGAATTGCATATTGTTGAAATCACGTTTGCATATTGTTTAAATCGCGTTTAGGAATTTTTTTGCGTTGAACAATGGAGTTGATTCAGCTAAAAAATAAGCGCGAAAGCGTTTATAGACGAGTAGAAGCCATATTGCACGTGGCTCAACAGGTCAAAATAGACGCAGTAGTGGATTTAGATAGGTTGAATAGATTTGAGGTTCGTTTTGAGGCGTTGAATGAGTTGGTCAATCTATTTGATTCATTGCATTTGGACATCGTGTCGGTAGTTGATCGATCAGAGTTGGAGAGCGAGTATGAAATGCAGAACAAATTCGATGAACTGCAATACTCTATAAAAACTATCTATCGAGAACTGAGAGGTTATGCAAATAAAGCCGCTGAGAATCAAGCTCGATCCGTTTTTCACGGTAGTTCGAAATCGAGTCGAGCATCGAGTAAGTCGCGGTGTTCTGTCAAATCATCGAACGCTCGATCTCTCAGTGAAAAGGAAGTAACGAACGCAAACGCGATTATGTCAACTTCAAATTTAAACAGACATTTGAGGTTACCGAAAATCGAAATGCCAAAATTCGATGGAAATTGGAAAAACTGGCCAACCTTTTATGATCTGTTTAAAACAATGATTCATGAGAACGAATCATTGTCAGATATTGAAAAGTTCCAATATTTGAGTGCTTCGTTAGTGAAGGATGCAGCTGGCCTAATCAAGAATTTACCGCTAACGGGAAGCAATTATGGGATTGCATTCAAGTCTCTGGTCTCAAGGTATCACAATACCCGGGTTTTGTTGACCAATTATTGGCAGGGTATTGTACAGGCCCCAAAAGCAAATAGTGAATCTGCTTCTTCCCTACGAACGTTGTTGTCTGTATTCAGTGAAAATTTGGAAGCGTTGAAGCAGTTTGAACATGACATGTGGGATTTCACTAAATTCAACATGTTGCTGCAAAAGGTGGATATGAGTCTTAAGCAAAAATTTGAGCTTGAGTTTTGCGAATCGGACATTCCCAGTTTTAGTAGTTTATGTAGATTCTTGGAAAAGCAGTGTAAAGCAATGGAGACAACTGCCTTAACTTCCAATTATGTGACTAATAGAAGGCAGCATGTTTCAGCAACCACTGCTAGGCCCGCTTCGTCCTTTGTTACCAGCACAAAGCTTGTATGTGCTTATTGTAAGGAGGAGCACCCCATGCTCAAGTGTGATGGATTTCTATCTTTATCCTCTCATAAACGGTATACGTTCGCAAAAAAGAATAATCTTTGTTTTAACTGTTTATCAAACTCGCATGCCAGCAGGGAGTGCAAGTCATCAAGTTGTCGTGTATGTAATAAACACCATCATACATTATTGCACTTCCCAAAAGCACCGGCATCGGGAGATGAGAGTGACTCAAACAAGCCACCTGTGGAAGAGCCACAAGGTGCAGAGCAATTGCGTGTGTTGGCAAGTGTGGTAAAAAGGGAACAGTCCGTGTTACTGGCAACTATAATGCTATTAGTACGAGATAAAAATGGAAAGGTTAGGAGATGTCGAGCTCTCCTGGATTGTGCGAGTGAGGCTAATTTCATTTCGCAGCAGTGTGTTGAAAAATTGGGGCTCAACACCTCATCTCGTTCAGTGATGGTTCAAGGCTTGAACCAAATGAGCTCGCTTGCTAGCCAAGGCACTCTCAAATGTCGAGTAGAGTCCATTTATGGGCCAACAAAGTTAGAGTTGGACATGATTGTGATTCCGAACATTTGTTCCAAGATCCCTTCTGCTAAAATTGAGCAGTGCCACTGGCAACATATTCAGAACTTAGAGTTGGCAGATTCAGAGTTTGGTATACCAGGGGACATTGAAATTTTGTTGGGTACTGACGTTTATGCTCATGTGGTTAGACCTGGAATAAAGAGAGGGCCTCGAGGTGCACCAGTGGCCATCAATACTGTTTTTGGTTGGGTGCTTATGGGCAGTGTAGAACAGTCAAAGTCTCATTCTGTTGTGAATAGTTTATGCACGTTGGTCGACTTGGATCATACCTTGAAACAGTTTTGGAGCTTGGAACAGGTACCACAAGGTTTAGTTATGTCTCCGGAAGATAAAAAATGTGAGGAAATCTTCAAGAAGACTCAGCACCGAAATAGTGCTGGGAGATATATTTTAAATATGCCCTTTCGTGAGGGTACTCCGTGTTTGGGAGAATCTTTCAGTGTTGCATTGAGGCGGTTTTACTCCCTGGAAGCACGTCTTAGTAGGGATCCAGCGTTGCACAAGTCCTATTCGGAGTTTATCAGGGATTATTATGAGTCTGGCCATATGTCTCTGGTATCAGATGTAGCTGTGGAACCATCTGATGCATACTATATTCCCCATCATTGTGTGTTGCGTCCTCACAGCCTTTCGACCAAACTGCGGGTGGTATTTGATGCTAGTTCCAAAAGTACGAATGGTGTATCTCTGAACGATACGTTGTTAGTGGGAGCGAAGTTGCAGACAGATATTGCCACTGTGTTGTTGAAATTTCGCTCAAACAAAATTGCATTTACTGCTGACATTCGGCAAATGTATCGACAAATTTTGGTTGTAGATAATCATAGGGATTATCAAAGAATTCTCTGGAGGTTCTCAAAGGGGGAACCTGTACAGAAATATCGCCTTAATACTGTCACATATGGGGTCTCCTCAAGCCCACACATGGCAATCCGAACAATGATGCAGCTTTGTGATGATGAGGAATCATCTTTTCCATTGGCAGCAAAGCTAGTTCGGTCCGATCTCTATGTGGATGATGTAGTCAGTGGAGTCGACTCATTGTCAGAGGCTTTTGAGTTGCAACGGCAATTGATTGGGTTGTTTGCTAAGGGGGGTTGTGAATTGAAGAAGTGGGCCAGCAATAATTCGAAACTGTTGTCCACAGTATCAGCTGATAGTCAGCAACCTCGATCGTTAGATTTAAATGATCCATCAGTGTTGAAAATTTTAGGATTGCAGTGGTGTCCCATAGGTGATACATTCTCTTTTAATGTTGAACCTATTGATCGTCCGTGCACAAAACGAAATCTTCTTTCGGAATTGGCAAGAATTTATGACCCCCTGGGTTTTTTGTCTCCTGTTACCCTGTTGGCAAAATATCTTATGCAGTGCTTGTGGGAGCAAAAAGTGGGATGGGATGATAAGCCCTCAAAGGATATTGTTGGTCAGTGGTCTCAGTATAAATCACAACTCAGTGCACTAGCAGGTTTATCAATTCCCAGAGGCGTAAAACACGATAATATCATCAGTACAGAACTCCATGGGTTCTGTGATGCATCGGAGCGAGGGTATGCTGCAGTTGTTTACTTAAGACAAGTATCAGAGGAGGGTCAAGTTTGGATCAATTTTCTGTGTGCCAAGTCCAAGGTATCACCTTTAAAAAGAATATCGATTCCACGTCTCGAATTGTGTGGGTGTTTATTGTTGGCAAAGCTTCTGGAATTTGTGTGTCGGGTGTATGAAGGTCGTTTTGAGTTTAACTCTATGTATGCTTGGTCAGACTCTATGGTGGCACTTGCCTGGATAAAATCATCTTCCAATAGGTGGAAGACCTTTATTGGGAATCGAGTAGCAAGCATACAAGAGAAGATTCCTCCAGAGTCATGGCATCACGTAAGTGGACAAGAAAACCCAGCTGATTGTGCATCGAGAGGCATGTTACCTTCTGGGTTTTGTGAGCATCCACTATGGTGGGCGGGACCCGCCTGGCTAAAATTGGCAAGAGAAAATTGGCCCAAGTCGTTGCGTTTTGAGCCGCCAGAAGAGTGCCTGGCGGAGCAACGAACTCTCCCCGTACTAGTTACTTTGGCAAATGAGGAGTGGCTCAGTAAACTTTTGAATCGCTTTTCGCATCTACGGAAAATTCAGGGTGTTGTTGTATATTGTCAGCGGTTTGTGCGAAATTGTAGGGTGTCTCCATCTGACCGAACTACTGCATCTCTGACAGCCACCGAATTACAGGAGGCGCTTCATATGCTTATCAAATGTGCTCAAGGTGAAGTATTTCAAAGGGAAATAGCATCCTTGGTTAAAGGTGAGAGGTGTGCGAGGGCAATAAATAAGTTAGCCCCCTTTCTGGATACAGAGGGTATCCTCAGGGTGGGCGGTCGCCTTCGTCAAGCTGATGTTCCAGTTGAAGTGAAACACCCTATATTGTTGCCCCGCTCACATCGTCTCACCGAGTTAATCATTGCACACACACACCATGTCAATCTTCATCCTGGTCCTCGCACATTGCTTCATTTGCTTTCGCAACAGTTTTGGATTTTGTCCCCTCGGAGAGCTATTCATCATGTTTTGTCAAGGTGCTATCGTTGCTTTCGAGTGAATCCTACTCCCATGGCACCGATGATGTCTGATTTGCCAGTTGCCAGGGTTTCTCAGTTGAAGCCGTTTTCACACAGCGGAGTTGATTTTGCAGGTCCAGTTTTTGTGACACAGGGCAGATATCGAGGTGTCCGAAAGGTGAAAGCATATATTTGTTTGTTTGTGTGCATGGCAACGAAGGCCCTCCATTTGGAAGTAGTGTCTGATCTTTCAGCTGAAGCCTTCTTGGCAGCTCTTCGGAGGTTTGTGGCTCGCAGAGGAAGATGTGACAATTTGTATAGCGATAGAGGTACCAACTTCGTCGGCTCAAATAAGCAGCTCTTAAACTATGCAAAGGGGGCAGCAGATGCTTGTACCATTAAGTGGCATTTCAACCCCCCATCAGCTCCGCATTTTGGAGGTCTGTGGGAGGCAGGAGTGCGCTCAGTCAAGACTCATTTGCGAAGGGTGATCGGTTTGCAGATTCTGACCTTTGAGGAAATGTCCACGTTGCTTGCTCAAGTGGAATCAGTTTTGAATTCTCGACCATTGTGTAGTGCGAGTACTGATCCAAATGATCTGTTAGCCCTATCCCCAGGACATTTTCTTACAATGGAACCGTTAGGTGCTCCTCCTGATGCTGATTTGACTTTGTTAAGTATGAATCGCTTGTCACGCTGGCAGCTGGTGCGGTGCAAAGGATCCACCAGGACTTTTGGCGCCGCTGGAAGAACGAATACCTGCATACACTGCAGCAGCGTGGTAAGTGGGATACTGTGCAAACGTCCCCCCCGATCGGAGCTTTAGTTGTGATTAAAGATGAGACTTCGTCACCTCTTGTTTGGAAGCTCGGACGCATTATGCAACTATACCCAGGCCGTGATGGTATAGCTCGGGTAGCTCAAGTTCGCACTAGTAGTGGCACTTTTGATAGGCCTCTGACGAAGTTATGTCTGTTGCCATCGCAGTAATACGTCTGCCTTGAAATTTTTTGTACAGTTAATTATAAATCCAATAGCTTCAGTTTTTTGTTTTTTGTGCTTATTGTAAATTTTTGTTTTGTTTGTTTATTTGAGAAACAATATAATTGTGAAAATAAATCCTTATTTTGGTGGGCGGAATGTTCATGCTCGTTGTTCTGTCACTTTTAAATTCAAATGTCGCGCGCTACACTGACATAGAGTAAGTGTTACTAATGGTTTCCGCCAGAAGACCAGAGAGGGGGAAGAAGAATGAGAGAAGGGAGAGAAGCTTGCATCCCTCTGCCACTTGTTTTTGAGTCCTTGAAGAGGCAAGAGGTCTCGAGAAAGCGAATTGCTTTCAACCCCTTGAAGAGACACGAGGTCTCTAAATATCCATTTTGTTTGTAAGTCCTTTGGGAGACACGAGGTCCCTAGAGGTGTTGTGTGTGAATACAGAAAAACGAAGCTTATGTTCCTGCATTATTGGAGAATAAAGGTAGGTAACTTTGCTTATTGTCAGTGCCCTATTTGTTCTGTTTTTTTTTTGTTATTCATTATAAAATAAATACACGTGGTATTTACATATATATATATATATATATATATATATATATATATATATATATATATATATATATATATATATATATATATATATATATATATATATATATATATATATATATATATATATATATATATATATATATGTACAACATGGTTTGCGATGCTACTATTGACCTATTGACCTCTGGTGTGTTTCATCACACTGGAAAATTCTTTATGGGGGTACAGTTTTTCCATGAAAAATTTGCGTTTTTTTTTTTTTAATAAACAACCTCATACAAAATTTTCCTGGTTTGTAATGCGGAATAAGCTTAAATAATCCAAATAGGGGCTTTCCATTTGAATAACTCAAGTTTCAGCAGTTTTTTCATCTAAATTTTGGTACTTTTTTTTCGAACACTGTATCAATAAATTCTATAATTTCATTCAAAGACTGTTAGACTACTTCCTCATATACAAGGAAAGCAATCCAAAGTAAATAATTATGTTGTGTGTTTGGCCAATGAGCGTTGCCAAGCCACCCATGGATTAAAGGCACGTTTCAAATTTCATCAAAATCGGCCCGTTATTTTTTGAGTTGTCGGTATGATATATATATATATATATATATATATATATATATATATATATATATATATATATATATATATATATATATATATATATATATATATATATATATGTATATATGTATATATATATATATATATATATATATATATATATATATATATATATATATATATATATATATATATATAGTATATTGCGATCTTCTAAACCATAAGAGATACGAGGATGGTTAAATTGAGGCAAAGTTGCGCGTTTCTATGGTGATCAATTATCTGAAAGAAAATTTTAGGTGACATTTATAGTTTTTTAACTATTCGAAAAAACATATTTTCGCTTATTTGTAACACCGAAAGAAGGTAGATTTTTTTAACTATGACATTTGTTATGGTGTCTCGTCTAGAGGATTACAACTTTCAAATTTACAGATTTCTTAGTAGTCTTCTTTGTTATAATATTTACCATCTGTAAAATACAATTTTAAGGGCGATTGGGAATAACCCAAACAAGGGTCATTTTCTGCTTACAATTGACCATAAGTATGCTAACCTCTCTCAGGTAGAAATGTGTAGCCTAAGCAATTTCAGCATTGTAAGTTATTTCTTCTATAGACTCTAAACAAGCAACAAGCTTGTGCTAACATAATCACAATTCATTTTATTGTGGTCTTATGGACTCTAAAGCATACCAAATAAGTAATTTTGTATAAGTTTACAGTTGTTATCAAACGTTAAGGGTTACCAAAATCAGCGTTTAATTTAACAAAACATAAGCAGGTCCTTCGAGTTAACCAAGAAACAAAAACAAATAAAATGTGGTATGTCAGTACAAAACGTAATTAAACATGGTCCTTCGAGCCGTTTAATGATAGGCCTAAATTTGTTTTAGCGGATCCGTCAAAAACAACACGAATTTTTGTTGTAGAGCTGCTTTCCTTAATAATCGCACGATGTGGTAAAAAATAATTTAAACGGTTGATATCCTGTTCTGGTATTTTAGTCATGTGACCTTATGTTTAATACTCATTTAGAAAATTAACGTAGTCGGTTTTTAATTCACTATTGCGATTTAATTTTCATTCTAATGAAAAAAATCTATTCAATGCATTGTCTTTTGAATTTCTCAATTCTGCTATGTCGCATTTAAGTGGAATATTAACAATAAAACTACCTGATTGGTTACATTTAAATGTATTGATAAAATAAGTTTTGCAATATTTTTCCTCACTTGTATGGTCATTTGAACATTTTT
Source organism: Tillus elongatus (assembly GCA_964006375.1). NCBI lineage: Eukaryota > Metazoa > Arthropoda > Insecta > Coleoptera > Cleridae > Tillus > Tillus elongatus. The sequence continues at coordinate 171,431,590 of OZ023263.1, read as the reverse complement.
CCAATGCCCAATATTTTGTTACCATCGCATAAATTAACAATATTAATAATCAGATATGAGCACATTCGACTTCTTCATTGTGGAACAAATCAATTATTATATTCATTAAAGGAAAAATGTTGGCCAATTTCAGGTGAAAATACGATAAAACGTGTTATTCACGAATGTATCAGTTGCTTTCAAGCAAATCCAAAATCGTCAAATCAATTTATGGGCTGCTTACCAGAGCCACGTTTGACACCGGCACCACCATTTTACAATTGCGGTGTTGATTATGCTGGTCCAATATTAATCAAGGACAGAAAGGGTCGCGGCTGTAAATTAAACAAGGCTTATGTGTTTGGTAACTAAAGCTGTACATTTAGATTTGGCTACTAGTCTGGACACAGAGGCATTTTTAGCGGCATTAAATAGGTTTTCAGCCCGACGTGGTCAATCAATGACTATTTACTCGGATAATGGCAAAAATTTTGTAGATGCAAATTCGGAATTGTTGGAGTTGCATAATTTTCTGTCACACCTAGAAAATAATACAAAAATAAATCAAGTATTAAATAACACAACTACATCATCGCGTTTTATATCACCACATTATCCACATTTTGGAGGTTTATGGGAGGCCGGCGTAAAATCTGTAAAGAGTCATTTAAAACGTGTAACACAAGACACTCACTTAACCTTTGAGGAATTTTACACATTAATAACACAAATCGAAGCAGTCCTCAATTCCCGTTCTTTGAGCCCCCTTTCTTCCGATCCTAATGATTCAGATCCCTTAACACCTGCACATTTTTTGATTGGACGAACTTTAACATCAAACCCAGAACACAAAATGTTGGACACTGCTGACAACAGGTTAAGCAAATATCAGCATATTCAAAAAATAAAACAAGATTTTTGGTAAAGATGGTGTAAGGAATACATCTCACAATTACAAATTTGCACAAAATGGAAACAAACATCCAATATTCAGTTGAAACCAGGAGTTCTGGTTATTATCAAAGAAGATAATATTCCCCCATCAAACTGGCAGCTTGGCCGTATCATTCAGTTACATCCAGGAGCTGACAACATCCCCAGAGTGATTTTAGTGAAAGTGTCGAATGGTAATATTTTTAAATGGTCAGTGTCCAAAGTGTTCCTTCTCCCTATAGACTGACGAGGATAATTTAATCTCTGTATTACATAATTTAAGCGAACATATTTTAGTATATTTATAATAAGTAAACATTTTTAAGTAGAAGATCGGTTTATTAGTTATCATCATTTTTATTATATAGCGTTCGTTGAAAGGTAGCCTTTCAAGGCACGCGGCATGTTAAGGCGTCTCGTCTGGAGGATCACACCTTTCTAATTTACATATTTCTTACAACAAGGCTCATTTTATGCTTACAATTGACCATAAGTATGCTAACCTCTCTCAGGTAGAAATGTGCAGCCTAAGCAATTTCAGCATTGTAAGTTATTTCTTCTATAGACTCTAAACAAGCAACAAGCTTGTGCTAACATAATCACAATTCATTTTATTGTGGTCTTATGGACTCTAAAGCATACCAAATAAGTAATTTTGTATAAGTTTACAGTTGTTATCAAACGTTAAGTGTTACCAAAATCAACGTTTAATTTAACAAAACATAATCAGGTCCTTCGAGTTAACCAAGAAACAAAAACAAATAAAATGTGGTATGTCAGTACTAAACGTAATTAAACAACATTGTTAGGACACTTTTTTTATGGGCAATCTAAGTCTGTCATAATATTTTCCTAGGCGTTCTTGATGCAAGTGTTACAATACTTAACTTTAATTTTTCTCATGGGCGCCATATTGGATTTTTGAATTTTTGATATCTTTATTTTTATGATTACAATGATATATCACACGATATGATCACATCTTATCTACTATGAAAATAAATCGTTTCTGCGAAGAGTGCTTTGGTGCCTACTCACTTCGCTTGTGAAGAAACTAAACACTCGTCTGAAAAAAAGGTGTGTTAATGTGCATACTATTATCCGAATCTGACCACATCACATAAGTATTCTTCAATTTAATCACAGAACATCAGATAAGTGACGAGATTAAAAGTTTTCCAGTGAAAAAACTGTGAAACCTTATATTACTCTAGTTTTAACGAAAAAATTTAAATTTTCACCAAATCACGCCCTTATTTATCCCCCACCCACTGGAGCGATTTCACGCAAAACAATCAGAGCTGTTGGTTTGTCAGGTGCTAGTATTGTTACAAATTTGAAGGCGATCAATTTGTTCGAAAGTTATCATGCCTATTAACAGACCGACAGACAAAAAAAAAGTTCGTTCCCAAATCATGATTTCTATATTTGTTTTAACACTTTCTACGCCGTTTTGGCGAAAAAAAAAATCAAAATTTCTGTCACCGATACCAGTTTCCTCACGTATTCACGATGTGGAAGTAATAAACATTGATAACGATTTTCTTCAGTCATAAGAACAAAAATGTTTGAAAATTTACAAACATTTTCCGAAAATAAACTTCAAATGTCCCCGAAAAAACTGGTTCCTGGCCAACGAACGTTAGGCTAATAGCAAATTGAGCCATTGAAATTTGAAACTTTAATGAAAATTCGCTACCAGAACGCACTTGCTGCGCCCAGTAAAAATTGAAATCCGTTGCAGAAAATAACAAGCACTTGTAAAGCCACGGGAAAAGTCTACGGCTGTATTAAGTATGGAAAGGTTTCACTAAGTTAGGGCAATAACAAACAACCAGATGTGCTATTCAAATTGAATTAAGTCTTAAAAGTTTTCATCTCGTCCTAATTGAATTTGTCATACAAAAACTCGCTAAAAAAATCATCGGAATTACACAATCTGATCAGATAACGGTAAAATGAAATAAGACTAAAAAAAAAAAAGTAAAAAAAGTGAACTACTACTACTAACTACTACTAACTGAGATTAGACAGCGTGTTATAGGTATCTATTTTTAACACCACACTGCTTTCTCTACCTCTCGGCCATTGCCGACATGACAGTTGTATGTACTAACAGGTATATACTCTAGTATATTATTTTTTTTTACCCAACCTATCTCCAGATTTAAAAATTGGTCTAACCACCGCTGTTTTCAGAATTTTGGGAAAAACACTAGTCTTAAAACTAGACCAACTATGTATGTCATAGGCTCCACCAGATAGTCTGCACACGTTTCAATGGTATCTGCCCAATACCGTCCTTTCCTGGAGACTTGTTAATTTTTTGTCCATCAATTATTTCTTCAATCTCCTCTTTCTCTGATTTAACAAATACATGCTGTTTTTGATAGCTTTATATGGTGTTTTTCTTCCAGATCTATTAATTCGTTGTGCCAGTTTTACACCCACTTCTGCAAAATAACTGTAAAATTTTTCAGAGATAATATCTCTTTCCTTGATGATTTTTCCATCCACCTTAATTTCCCTAATCTCGGTGACTTTGTTTTTCGATTCAATACCATTTATATGCCTCCACATAGGTTTAGAACAATCTCTGTTTTTATTGATTTCACACTTATAGAAATTACATTTGGCTTTCTCTATCAGATCACCGAGAACATTTTTATACTATCTGGATTCTGTTTGCAGACCGAGATTGAAAGATCTTTTCTGAAGGGCTTTATACATCTTGTTTTTTCTCTCCATGGACTTTATTTAACCTTGTGTTATCCAAGGATTTATTTTTATGTGTCCTCTTAATTTCTATTTTTCACCTGCAATTTTCAATTTTCTGTCTCAATTTAACGAAAGATTCTGTAACACAATTAGGATCCTGACTACAGTAAACTTTATAAGCCAACTCTATGTTTTAATTCATCTGTTAACTTTTTATAGGCAACAAATGACTTAAACAACTTTGCTTGGTGATTCTGTTCCTTAGCAGTTTGAGAGCCCTTTGTTTGGTGATTCTGTTCCTTAACAATTTGAGAGCCCTACCGAGGGAGAATAGAATAATGATCGGTCAGTGTCGTTTGAAATATGGGTTGTAAACATTTCAGGGGTTGCCTTGTTTTTATGAATGTGAGACATACTTGGTTCTTGGGTTGAACCGCGTCCAGAATTTATGAAAACTCGCGTTTCGGCTCCTGTTTTGGAACCATTTTCAAGAGGTAAAGGAAATATGTAAGGACACTCTAAGGTCTCAATCTGCCTACTCCTTAGAGTGGTGGACAAAGGTGGGTAAAGGAAATATGTAAGGACACACTAAGGCCTCAATCTGCCTACTCCTTAGAGTGGTGGGTAAAGGACATATGTAAGGACACTCTAAGGCCTCAATCTGCCTACTCCTTAGAGCGGTGGACAAAGGTGGGTTTGGTTGTTGTAGCTCGATTGCGGGGCCTCAATCTGCTTACTCCCCAAATCTCGCCGGAGATCGAGAGTGTGGTCTCAGTGTGTTCAACCCTAGGCCTCAGAGAGATCTGGCAGTTCGTTGCAAGTCTTGTCTTATATATGTCGTTCTGTCTACCTGCTTTGTTATCAGTGAAAGTAGTGGGGTCACCGTCAATTAAGTGGGGGGCTTTGGTCACGGTACTTAGAGGATGAGGAGGATTATGAGGGTCACCGGCATTTGTTGAGGCAGATAATGGGGCAATAAAATTGTCTGTGGAATTTATTTTCTTTTTGTGTGTAAAGAAGATATAATAGGTTTCCAAGTCGGAAGGCGAAGACCATCATCTCTCTTATTTAAACAATTGGGACGTTTTTCAATCTCGATTGCTTTGCAGATAATTCTCGTTTTGAAGTTGTAAACCGGTGCTATTGTTTTAGCATTATCGAAATCTATTTTGTGCCCTGTATGAATATGATGCATGGCCAGCGCTGATGAGGGGTCGGATTTTCTAACTGCGAGGGTGTGTTAATATATTTTGTTACGGATGCCTCTGTTTGTCCTACGTAAGTTCGGGAACAGTCGGAACGAGGAATTTCGTAAACTACGTTTGGAATCGTATCCTTGGGAGTTTTTATAAGATTTGATAGCTTTTGGTCTGTTGTGAATACGGTTTTGATATTATGGGTTCTGAAAATCCGGCTGATTTTGTCGGTGACACCTTTAATGTATGGTAAAAACGCTGTGTGTTGTTGTGTGGACTCTGTTTGTTCTTGTTGTGGTGTAGTCGTTTGTTGTTGTGTGTTTCTAATGTTTCGTAGTATGTGATTGTTGTCGTATCCATTTTCTAGCAATGTCTGTTTTAAAAAGTTTAATTCTGTTTGTTTGTTGTTGTTGTCTGTTAGTCTAAGGGATCGTGTTACTAGTGTTCGAACCACAGAATTTTGTTGCGATGGGTGATAGTGAGATTGGGCGCTGAGATAACGATTAGTGTGGGTTGGTTTTCGGTAGACAGTGTAAGACAATCCTCTGACTGGGTTTTTAGTGATGCGTACATCTAAGAAAGGCAAAGAAAAATTATTTTCTATTTCCATAGTGAACTGGATTTGGGGGTTGATGTTATTTAGGTAAGAAAGGAATTCGTCTAGAGATTCTTTGCCGTGTGCCCAGACAGCGAAAATGTCGTCAACGTATCTTAACCAACAGGTTGGTTTGAGTTGAGATGAATTGAGGACTTGTGTCTCGAAGTTTTCCATGAAAATGTTAGCCAATGCAGGAGAGAGAGGTGAACCCATTGGAGCACCTCGAAGTTGTTTGTAAAATTTGTTTTGAAAAAGGAAATAAGTGTTAGATGTGCAATGTTCTACAAGAGCTAAGGTATCGTGGGAAATTTTGTGTTTATTTTTGAGAATGTCAAGGGTTTCAGATAGAGGTATATTGGTGAATAAGGAAACTATATCAAAGCTAACTAGGATGTCGTTTTGAGAAATGGTGTTGTTTTGAAGAAGGTCAATGAAATGGGTGGAGTTTTTGACATAGGATGTAGCGTTTTCTACTAATGGTTGGAGAGTTTTGGCTAGATGTTTTGCAAGTTTTTGTGTGGGTGAACGGTGGGCACTTACGATAGGGCGAAGGGGAATATCAGGCTTATGGATTTTCGGGAGACCGTATTTTCTAGGGATGCGAGATGATTTTTTGCGGGGGATTAGTTCTTTTTTGAGGTCAGGACTGAGTTGGGAGTTGTTGATGATAGTTTTGGTTTTCTTTTCAAGATAAGTTGTAGGGTCGTTAGGGATTTGTTTGTAGTCTGTGTTGTTTAGTATATTGTCCATCTTTTGTATATAGTCTGTTTTGTCGAGTATGACTGTAGCGTTGCCTTTGTCTGCTGGTAGGATTATAATATCAGTGTTTCGGTTTAGGTCTCTGATTGACTGTCGTTCGTGAGAAGAAAGGTTTGGCAGAACGTAATATCCTGACAATGTCCTGTCTCGTAATTTCAGCTTCCTTTACCCACCTTTGTCCACCACTCTAAGGAGTAGGCAGATTGAGGCCTTAGAGTGTCCTTACATATTTCCTTTACCTCTTGAAAATGGCTCCAAAACAGGAGCCGAAACGTCGAGTTTTCATAAATTCTGGACGCGATTCAACCCGAGAACCAAGTATGTCTCATATATATATATATATATATATATATATATATATATATATATATATATATATATATATATATATATATATATATAAACATTATTAATAAACTAAAAGGCAAAATCAAATGGGGTACATTACTGGATGTAATCGATATCCTGGAGTTGCTGCGATGTTAGAGAGGACAGGATTATTGTGTGTGAAGCAAATAATAACTCTCAACACAATGACATTGACATACAAAATTGAAAACAAATTATGTCCTCAGCATTTATTGGATAACTTTAAATTTGTGGCAGATGTACATGACTATCACTCTAGCAATAGGGGACTTCTATATACAAACTGTTTTTACAAGTTATAATTAAAATGATTTGTTTGGCAATAGTCTTGTTCAATATAACACTTTACCTGACCGCCTGAAGAATTGTAATACAATTAAACTGTTTCAGAAGAAATGCAGGCAATATTGTAAGCAGACTATTAGTATGTAGCTTTATGTTGTTCAGTAGTGTGCTTATAGTATTGTTATTGTTTATTTTTATCATATTGTGTGAGAGATATATGTACATACATCTTTGTTGTTATTATTATATGTGAAAATATATAGTCCAATTATGTATTCCTTGATAGCAATTTGCTATTAGTAAATCATATATGTTATAAAATGATGTTATGTTCAATATATTCTAGCACAGGCGTTCAATCTTTAACTACATGACCTACCTTAAAAAATCAAACACTTTTAGCTCTAACAAATAATTCAAATAATTTTATTAGGCATGTCGAAATTTTAAAAATTAACCCCAAACTAACAGTTTCTCAACTAGTGTAATGAAACCAACTTTATCTTATGTTAAGTAGTAAATGGTGGGAAAATTTGATATGTAAAGTAAGTTCAGAGTTCCAGAATTTCAAGTAGCGCAGAACATGTACAGAACGTCAGGGGATAACTCTCTTCTACAATTAAACCCCATTTTATATGCAAAAAGTAATAACTTTTTTTGTTTCAGAATGATATCCTAATGAACGCATTTTTGAACATTTGTTACACATGGGCCGAACTCTACATGATGCTTGGATATTACAGTGATATTGAAATTAAAAGAGTTAACGATAGCTATGACTTTTCTGCATGCAATTTAATGTATTTGCATTCTTATTTAACAGTAGGCCAGTGGTGTCTGATATCAGAGAGGATAACAAACTTTGGAGCCGAACCATGTAAACAAATAATGGTATTTTCTTTTTCTTTTTAACACCAGGTTTAACAAATTTTCATATGAAAAGCAATGTTTTATTTATTGATTTATTTATTTATTTAAATACACGATCCAACAGCATTAACATGCCAATTGAAGGATTGGGATTAATACAAAAGAAAATACAATGCAAATAATTCGGCACAACCATATAAAAACAATAAGGTACAATAAGATCACATGCCTAGTGATAATTAAATACCTGTCTTACAGCAGCAGCAAAAAAAATCCAGGCTGCTCTGACAGGCCGAATAAATGTAGCACATACTAAAAATTGGTGATAATCGCAATCACCATGTACGGACTGCTGCAGGTAAAATATGTCTGTGAAGCGAGATTCCAACCTAAGGACATTAAAATGTAGTTGCTCCAATAGAGCTGGACAGTCGATAACATTATAGACTAATTTTTGTAGACACAATAAAGAGCTACTCCTTCTACGTTCTTCCAAACTCAGCAAGTTGAAAAGCTGAATAAGATCACACTGTGAGAATTCAATACAAGGATATTGACCATCCACCCTATATAACACAGAAACTTGAGAAATTTTCTCTGAAGAGATTCAAAGTCAAGTATATTTATCGCATAGGTGGGGGCCCAAACAACTGAGTCGTATTTAAGATGGGATCTTACCAAGGTACAGTATAGTAGCATCAACATATTAGTACAAGAAAAACGTATACTATTTCATATTAGGAAGCCAAGCCTCTTACAGGCCGAAGTGATCATCTGCTCAAAATGATAATTAAAAGAAAGACTAGGGTCAAACACCACCCCAAGATCTTTCATTGTATTTGGACGATCAAGAACACAGTCCCGAACATGATAGTCAAATAATATTAGTTATTTTTACGGGTAAAAGACATAATACAGCACTTTCTGACACTCAGCAAGAGACCACTATCCTTACACCAGCTATCAAGCAGCCAACGGTTTCTCTGCAACCTTTGACAGTCATCAGTGCTTCTAATGCATGAATATATTTTAATATCATCAGCATAAATCAGCACTGGAACATTCACAACATGTGCAATGTGATCTATGAAAATATCGAAAAGAAGAGGTCTAAGGATAGAACCCCGGGGAACTCCAGAAGGCACATTATAATAACCAGGTCCAAAGCCCTTCACCTCAACAAACTTCTTCCTCTCACACAGATAGGAAGCAAACAACCTGACAAGATTATCTGAGAACCCAAAATATTGGAGTCTGTCTATAAGCAAAGTATGGCTGAGACTGTCAAAGCCTTAGACAGATCAGTATATATTACGTTCACCTGCTGACAATCATCAAGTGCAGCCGCAATGAACTGTGCCACTGTCATCAGATTTTTAATGGTGGATCTTCCCCCAATAAAGCCATACTGAGACAGCGATAACTTTTCCTTTACATGGAACATGATGCGCCTATGCAAGCAGGCCTCAAAATCTTACAGAAAATGCAAAGAATAGATATTGGACCATAATTTGAATAATTCACTTTGTCACCAGGCATGTGTAGATAGGAAAACCACGAGATACTTGCTATAGATCTGAGGAAACTCCTCTTTTCAATATCAAATTGAAGATTTTTTTAAGTGGTGACAGGGGGATACTTAGATAGTCCCTTACCAAGAATGCAGGAGCGAGATCTGGTCCAGAGGAAAAATTAGCTTTAATCTTTTTATCTGCCAGGATGATCTGACTCATCCAAGCCACAAATAAGGAAAATTGAGGCACAGTTAGCATCAGAAACTGCAGAAGAGCATGAAGAAGTTGATAAATTGACAGCACTGAAGCAATTACTGAAATAGGAAGCAAAACCATCCACCAATCCCTGCCCAGGTTCATTGTCTCCTGAAAAAGTTGAGTGACTATGAAGGCTAGAAAACTAGCTCCAGAAGTTGTTGGGGTTAGTTTTCAAATCTTGTTCTATTTTCAACTTATAACTTTGATAAGATACTCTTATGCCCTCCTTGATGTTGTGTCTTAAGTTTTTAAATTTCCGTAAGTGTTCAGCACCACCAAACTTTTTAAACTTTCGACAATAAGTATATTTACGCCTCATGTTTAACTTGATGTCCCTGGAGAACCATGGAGGGTAAGAATCACCCGCTGCAGGAGATGTCCTGGGAATGAAAATATTACATAAACTATAGATTTTTTCATAAAAGCAAGCAGTCATTAAATGATCATCTTTATATGTATCGAGATCTTCCCAAGACATCTAAGCAAGACTCATATATAAAGCAGGCAGATTACACTGACAGAAGTTATATGACCTATGTTTATTATTTCCTGATGATGAGAAAATAGAACGGGATTGAGTTGCATCAGTCGTAATATACAGTGGTGGATATGTCCATCCAGAGTTACTGGAGACTCATGAGCTAGTTCTACCTGACATGGTCTAGTAGATAGCACCAAGTCAAGTATCCTACTGTTTGCTTTTCTAACAAAGTTAAACTGCTGAAGGAGAAGCAAATTGCAGAAATTATTCAGAGTGGTGACACGATTATTTGAGGATACATTTTGTCAGTTGCCATACTATGGAATGTTAAAATCCCCAACAAATTGAGCCCAAACCATATTTAACATGCAAAAACTCCAGAGTCTCATATACGAGGGAGTAGTCAGCAAGTGTAGTACTAAGAGGGATGTAGACAATAAAAATGTTGAGTGAGGTTTGATTATCTGAAATTCGAACAACAACAATATCTATTTGAGGAAGATAAAGAAGCAGATCACAGTCTCAACACACATCAAGCAAATGGAAGGTGAGCTGCAACAGCAAGTAAAACACAACCAGCTCTACTTGTTTGGGTGGCAGACAGATCCCTATCAGATCTAAAAACACTGTATCTTTCATCGAAAAGCTCACCGTCCTGGAAACCATCATCGAGCCAAGTCTCTGAGAAGGCAAAACATTCCGCAGGACATGTCTTGGAACAGACAAAGTTGTAAACATCAAGGGTCTTTGTTCGCAGACCTCACACATTCTGATATAAAATTCACAATTTATTTAGTTTTACTGTTGTCCCAGTACTACAGAGTTCTTGTGATTGCTATTGTAGGCCCAAAATATCAGTACTGGCAGACTGCAACTGACGCTTATAAACAGGGCACTCGCGATCCCAAACAGTGTGATCGGCAGAGATCCAACTCCTTATCTTAGTAGCACCTAAACAATTGATACAGCTGAGAGTTACAGAAGTACAGCTCCCCAAAAGATGCTCTCCAGCACACAGATATATGGCCTTCCTCTTGCAATACCTAGAAATATGACCATAGCCACAGCAATTAGAGCAGCGAGATATCTCAACAGCATCATACACAACACAGCGATCATACCCCACAAATAAATGTCCAACTTCCAATATCAGCTTGTAAGAAGATCTATCAACCTGCAGAACATCCTGAAATACTTGATTATTCTTTTTTAAAGGTCTGAAAGAAATCATCTTTAAACTTGTGTTCACAAAAACGTTTGCATTTTGTCACTGAAGCAGCTTTAGCAATTCCTCCACTCCTAGTTGCTCAGAAAGACCAACAAGACGTATCCGAGGGTGAGGTTTGTTTATCTCCTTTACACTATATTTATCGGACAGTTTGTCACTTGCCAAGCTCCTGAATTTATCAGCACTTTCTTTGGAAAAGCAGGAAACAACCAGACCTCCATTGGCAATACGTTTTACCCTTGAAACAGACAGTTTGGCAGTCGCAGGATTGACATTCTTCAAAAGATCAGCGTTTGTAGTAGCAACACTTTGAGCAGTGTCCTTTGGTTTCACAATCACAGAAGCTCAACCAAATGCAGCCCGAGCATATGAAGGAGCACAACTTGCAGTCTCTGTTTCAGTCGATTCAGCAGATCTCAACACAATCGAGGATGAGAATCTTGGATTTGATATGCAGTTAACAAGATCAGTATTGGAGTCCTTGAGGTTGATAAGATCAGTCTTCAGTTCTTGAATAACCAGCAACAGTCTTCTAATTTCTCGGTTAAAAACCCACAGAAATATTCTATTTTCCGCTTTGTTAGCACCACAGATCTCATCTCCGACTGTGACAGTCCCAAACACTTCTTACATAGGAGTATTCTAGATTTGTTACAGCAAGCAAGTTTGTTTTCCAAAGTCAACCCTGCACTTCAGACAGGCAGCCATCACAGCAGTTAGTGACAAAATATAATGACTGCACCTTGTATATTCACTAAAGAACGTATTGCATTATCACAAAGATAATATTACATTCCATTAACACTGATGTTATTAAACCAAAATAATAACTATTTATAGAATTGTTCCACTGCAACACTACACAGGAGCATGGAAATAATATTACAGCTCAAAGAAGATACGAAATAGTGCACACTATAAACATATCTCAATTCGGAGCAGCTATCTCGATAACTTATCTTATAATGATATCAAATAGAAGATGCAAGTTGCATTCGATGTTGCCGAATTCTAAATATCCATTTGACATTTTTGAGTTGATGTGCGCTGATTGTGCTCTAATAATAATAATAGTAATTATATATATATATATATATATATATATATATATATATATATATATATATATATATAAATATATAAATATATATATATATATATATATATATATATATATATATATATATATATATATATATATATATATATATATATATACAGGGTGGTCCGCTTCGCGGAAAAGCCCAGTTTTCCATATTGAACTTGAAGTTTTATCAAGAAAGTTTCAACTGAAAGTTGTTCATACCAATCAGCTGCGTAATTCAAAAATATTTTAATTTACACAGGGTGTTGATTTTCTCCGTGGCAGACCAAACTTACCTTTTTTTTAATAGAACACCCTGTATTTTATATCATTTTAAAAAATATGGTATCGCGACAAGCAAATTGATATGGCACATGATGGGTCTAGTCCCAACCATTTCAGAGTTATTCATTTGTTTAGTAAAAATATTGGTCTAGTTTCGTGCCTAAATACTTCGATTCTGCACAATGTTTTGGCTACGTATTCACTGGAGTTAATTTTATACACTCCTCACTATAACAAAATGCAACATGGTAATTGTTAATGTAACCTGCCTATACAGAGTGTTAAATTTCGCAAAACTTGAATTTTCTCGAAAATTTCAAACGGAATGCCCTATATATTAGAACGTTCTTAAGATGCACATTTTCATGGTCTATTCAGCAATACCACATTTGATGACATTATTTTCAACGGTTTCAAAGATATAAAGCATTAATTACAAAATTTATAATACTTATGAAACTTATCTCAAAATCTAAGGGCGGCTTGGCAACGCCACTTGACATTTGAAAAATTCACCAAATTATTGACAGGTAGCTTTCTTAGTTACCCGCTTTTTTCTTGATATCAGCATGTTTTTTACTGAAGAACTTATGTCAATGCTGTACGTGATTGCTGAAAGTGATGGAAATGTTGCCTTAGCAAAGAGAATCTATAGGCAGAAATACCCTAATCGACAACAACCTCAGTTGAAAGCATTTAGATTGGTGAAAGCTCGTTTTGATGCATACGGCAATGTACAGTATCGGGCTCCTGTAACAAACAAAACTGTTCTAAATGGAAGTACGTCTGTAAACCTCATTGCCTCAGTCATTGAAAATCCACATATCAGCCAGCGACAAGTAGCTTCGAAGTTAAATATCAGTAAAACTTCTGTCCAAAGATGTTTTAAACACAACAAACATCACCCATACCATTATGTGAAAACTGGAACCTGTGATGAGCACTAATAAGTACACTTGGAGAACACCCAAATCACCACCACACATACCATGTTAGAAAAGTTCAAGAGCTCTCTGCCATAAACAGCAAAGATTGTTTTTTTTTGTATTTGGGCTCTACAGAAGAACAAGAGGGAATCAGGATTTATTGCAAAAGTGCTATTTGCAGATGAAGCAAATTTTTCAAACTGCGTAGGAATTAACATGCATAATTTGTATTATGCTGATATAAATCCACATTTTTCGTGGCCAGTGGATCGTCAGCATAGGTGGTCCATAAATGTGTGGGCTGGAATTTTGGGTCCGTATTTAATCAGACCATATTTTTTCGATGGGACTCTCACTGGTGAGCGTTATCTAAATTTCTTGAATAATGATCTAGCAGTGCTGTTAGAAGAAATTCCTCTACATCTACATCCAACTCCAGGGTGAAATGTGATATCAACACAATGGAGCACCTCCACATTCAACAGGAGTTGGTAGAGCATTTTTAAACCACAATTTTGAAGAACGATGGATAGGTCGAGGTGGACCAACTCCTTGGCCAGCAAGATCTCTTGATCTTTCCAAAATATTTCTTTTTGTGGGGTGACATTAAAGGTAAAATGTATGCGACTCCACCAACAACCAAGGAGGACATGCGCGCTAGGATATCAGAGGCTTTCACTTCTGCAAGCGAAGCAACATTGTTGAAGGTGCAAAACAATTTAAGACAGAGATTACAAATTTTTATCGATAAGGACGGCTCCCAACTTGAATATTTCTTGCGTTGAATTTTTGTTGTTTATTTTGTGAATTTCGATTTAGTGTTGTTCTTGTTGATATAAACCTTGTTAATATATGCATTAAATGTTTTCCTCTTTTACATCACACACACGATTTACTTTTTTTATGCAGTATGAATTAAGGATATCACGTAAACTATTTGAAAATGATATAAAATACAGTTTGTTGCATATTAACGTGAAGTATTTACTTGAATTTATATAAAAATGGCTAATTCCGTAATTGAGCCTTAATATATTTGAAACCGTTAAAAATAATGTCATCAAACGTAGTATTGCTGAAAAGGCCATGAAAAGTCGCATCCAATAACGTTCCATTTAAAATTTTCGAAAAAATTTAAGTTTTGCGAAATTTAACACTCTGTATAAGCAGGTTACAATAAGAATTACCATGTTGCATTTTGTTATAGTAAGGAGTGTAGAAAATTAACTCCAGTGAATATGCAGCCAGAACATTGTGCAGAATCGAAGTATTTACGCACCAAACTAGACCAATATTTTTAATAAACAAATGAATAACTCTCAAACGGTTGGGCCTAGATCCATCATGTGGGGTATCAATTTGCTTCCCGCGATACTATTTAAAAAAAGGTGAGTTTGGTCTGACACGAAGAAAATAAACACCCTGTGTAAATTAAAATATTTTTGAATTACACAGCTGATTGATAGGAACAACTTTCAGTTCAAACTTTTTTGATAAAACTGAGTTTAATATGGAAAACTGGGCTTTTTCCGCAAAGTGGACCACCCTTCATATATATATATATATATATATATATATATATATATATATATATATATATATATATATATTAGAGGTGTGCGAAGCTTCGAAATCTCGAACCGAACCCGAACTCGAACCGAACCTTCGGTTCGAAAATATGTTCGCACTAGCGATGTTGAGGTACTTCGAAGTTCGAAATATGTAATTCTTCAGAATAGTTCGAACTTCGTTGCTCAAAAATACTTCGAAATTTAACTTTACAGACATTGAATGTTGCCAAAGGTAGCGAGGTTGCGGCTCCTTTAATTCGGTAGCGGCGCTTTAAACTCGTTATCGGTCTCATTGAGTCGATAGCGTAATTCCAGATTTCACTCATGCATATTTTTGACAGTAAATGGGACAGATTGACACACGACGGAGCCATTTGGCAATCACAGAATTATTTTTCTTATACATCCTAGCCTCCCAACACCTATTTCAGTAACAACATTATGATGGCGGTGTTCGAAGGCGATTGGTAACGTAAATTTTCAGAATTTGAGGATAATTGTAGATTGCCTTTGGAAAACACTGGTTTCAACATGCTTTATTTCACAGTGAGCCAAAACAGTTAAATATTCACACAGTTCAAACTTGTATACTTATCATGCTCACTCTCCACAACAATCAGCACTGGAAGGCATTTTCACCCAATCAACCTGCAAATTAGTCGAACCCAAAGAGGTTGTAAGGGATAGAGGTAACAAAGGTGCAGTTTTGCAATACAAGAAGCCTGTACACTTTTCCTAACTGGGCGGAGTTCGGTGACTTGAGTGGGAGAAACGTCAGGGACGTATTTAGGAATTTTTAGTTTGGTTAGAAATAAAACTGAAATTATTCAATCATTGAAATGTAATGCTTATTCATGAATTTCTTAAGCTTTTGTATAAATAGGTAACCTAAAAAGGTTCGGAACGCAGCAAGTGCGTTATGATAGTGAATTTTCATAACAATATTAAATAATATATTTATATAAGCTGTAAGATTTAGCCTTATATTAAAGGTTATGAAAATTAATTTATTTAATTAGGAACAGTAAAACAAGGTAAAGAAGGACAAGCAAAAACATGATCTATGACATATATTTATAGAGTAATTTGGATACAAAACTCAAACAAAGCAATTGATAAACAGGAAATATACTCTAGAAAAATACACTAGAAAGCTGGAAAAAAAAAATCCTTTGGTTGATGCATTGAGGGTGATTGTATGCATGCAGGAGAAGAACCCCAGGAGGAAGAGGGTTTCTGCTCCTCACCCAAAAATTCGGGGGGTTCTCCTTCCCCTTGTGCATGCATACAACTACCTTCAAAGCATAAAGCACAAGAAAAATTTCTTGTGAGCAACCCCCAAGAAGGTTGCTGGACCTGGGCGAATATGGGGTAGACAGGGTTTAAAGGAGGTATTGCTGTAAAATGTGAAAAACGCATGTTTTCAAAGTCCCTTAATTTTCTTGGGGGTTGTTTGCCAGAAAATTTGCCTTGTGGCCGAGGAAGGTTTTAAGCATGTTGCTGGAAAAAAATATCTAAAACCCTCATGCAGTCAACTGCATATTTACCGAAATTACATTCTACTTCGTCGCCTATAATGTCTTTTTCAGATAATGTAGAATACAGAGCTAAATTAAATAGGTTCACTTGCATTTTCATTTATTTTTTTATTACATTTATAAGCACAATATGCGTATAATTAAGGGAACCCTTAATTAACATTGCAGCAACACAAACTTGAAAAGTGGAGAAATTATTTACAGTATGTTAACAGTTATAAACTTGATTTCATCATGTTACAGTAGTATTCTGATAATAAAAAATTACATCTAACTGTATGCACACAACAGCTGGTGTGTTACGAGATGTGATGAAACGCCAAACTGACTGTACCACAGCATTAGCATAATATTATTATGCTGCCACATTATCATATCTCTCTAGTTATGGTATCATGTCAAAAACCTACACTAGAGGCTAAATTTCCAATTTCTTCTTTGTTTATGGTGTCTGTTTCTACTGTCCTAAATTTCCAATTTGATATTGTCAATAAATAACACTACCACACAATGACAAATGACAGCTGAGCTTCAGCACAGACGCAGTCTAACAAAGTTGTCGGATAGAGTAAATTATGATCGGAGGGATACCTAAGTTAAAAATCATGAGAAATGGGTAATTCGAAATTTGCAGGTATTAAATACAGTATTTTTTAACTGACTGATAAAATTAAATTTTATAAAATGTTTTCTTTATTATCAGAAGTTGTAAAAATTTCATATGTTTATACATGAAAGGTTTAACTACATGAAATTCCTGAAGATCGGGCAACCCCGGTCAGCAACATCTTGACATCTGGCAATGGTTGTGACTTCCATTATTTAGATTTTATCTACAATTTATTTAAATAGCATAACAGTACAGGTAGCTGTATTGCTCTGCCTTTGTCCAACATTGTAGATATTGCATTACAGAATTTGAAGTGATGTCGAGGATTATTTTATTATTAATTTCGAATAACTTCATTTTTCTTTGATCAAAAGACTTGAAAATTGGTACACAACCACATCTCTGTATGTTCTTTTAAGTTGTAAATTTTCGTTCCAATCACTTAAACAATTTGAAAGCTATTGTGTTTACAAAAATATATTTAATTTTTTGTTAGGAAAAACTATGTGTTAAGATCTGATGAACGAACTCATCCAAGCCATTAGCAAAATAAGCGTAATTCCAAAATTTTCTCCAAATTAGTCAAATATTTTTTGGGTTATTGGTTGGATAAATTGTTGGATGAATATATTGGATAAAGTTTTATATTCAAAAGGTTAGATAAATAATAATAGTTTTTATTTCAACAACAGAAGAAAATACAACATAAAGTACATTGTACTGTTTACAAATTAATGTTAACATTCCTTGTCTTTTTTAAAGAAATAGAGATTAATTTCATTGATTGCTGTTGCCCTTACTTCGTGAAACTGGTCCATACTTCATACAGACTTGGAGACTATTTCTCTGGTTTCACTGTTGGTTTTCGTTTTTGTAGGTGAAGGACGTAGCCAGCGCGTAAGCTAACTGGAGCAAGTGGCCCTTCTGAATTCTAGATGTTCTTCAACGTCTCTGTTACTGGTTTTGCTGCTTGATAGTATCCTCAGACAGAAAAAATTTGAATTAATACGAAATCATGACAATTACAAATAAAGATCTGTTGCTATTTTATGATGTTATAATCAAAAAAATCTTTAAAAGTGAAAATAAAATAAAACAAATATGACGGATGACGCCTTTAAAATGTCTACGTGATGTATATCAATATTTAACATAAAGATAGAAGAAACCTATAACAGTAATAACTATAATAACAATTACAACAATAAAATAACTAAACAAACACATTAATAAAGCAGACTATACAATGAAAATATCGACACACATCATGTCTTATAACAACTTTTTGGAAAAAATAGTTAGATTTATGTTGTCTGATTTATTTAATTAGGAAGAAGAATATCTCAGAAATCCTAAATATTGTCGTGTATATGCTTTTTTACTTCTAAAGCTTAAAACAAGTCTAGTTTACACTTGTCATGACAAAAATGTTGTGGTTTTATGCCGTTATTTACTGTGGGTCTATGTTGGGTATCAATAATATGTTTTGCAAATGTAGATTTGTCAGCATGGTTATTTCTAAATGCAAAAATATGTTCTTTGTATCGGGTGTTAAAATTTCTAGAAGTTTGATCGATGTAGATTGCGTTACGTGTGCATTTCACAAATTTTGAATACCTATACAAATACAGAAGTAGCTTTTAAATCTTATAACATGACGCTTGATTTATTAGATTATTTCAAATAATTGATTGGAAGTATTATCACAGATGATGGTAAGTGTAGGAAAGGTCTGAAGAGGATCGCGATGGCAAAACAAGCATTCAATAACCAAAGTACTGTTCTCACTAATAAACATTTTAACCTGTACATGAGGAACAAATGCAAGTCGTACGTGTATGGAGTATGGTAATGTATGGGGCGGAAACTTGGGCTGTAGTTAAGCAGGATATGAAGAGAATATAAGCTTTTGAAATGTAGACAAGAAAAATGTCAAAGACAGTGCAGGTTGATAGAAAGACGCTTCAAAGTGTGCTAGGAGAGGTGAAAGAATAAAGAGGCTTGCTCAAAGAAATCGAGAGGAAGCTAAAATTTATTGGCCATATTATAAGACATAATAACTTCCCGATAACATTATTTGAAGGACATACGAGTACTTGAAATGTACACTGAATTATTGGCCCTTAAATAAGAGAAGTTTGTTATAAACAGCCCTTAAACTTCTACTTTTATCAAATAGATTTTTGTTATAATGATGTATTCTAATAGAAACATACATAGATGATATTAGTTTAATTAGATGGCCATAATGGCAAGTCAAAAGATTTTGTTCTCGAAAGTGAACTTCAAAGTTTTTTAAATATGCTGTTTTGGTTTATTATAGTTTTTAATATTCGCATGTTTATTTCCTTTACATTTATAATCACCGCAGATTCATTTAAGTATGTTTGAAGAACTTTTTCTGCAATAGTGCAAATAGATATTACATCGTCAGATGGGTATGTGAGGAGTTGACCTTTGTCTTTCTGATCTATAAACGATGTTAATAACGCAGACCTCTCCCCAACAAGTTCACTCGCGCATTCTTCGCATCTCAGAGCTTTTGTTATTTTCCTTACTACATAGCCAGATATATATGTCACGACTTCTTTCTTAAACTCTGATATATTCATATCTAATATTTGAAGAACTGTGTCGTCGTCAAAATTATCTATTTGACTCATGTCTTCATCTGGTTCTTCAGATATTCGTTCTCGCCCACAAGTTTTATTTATTACCTCAATGGGTGACAGAATAGGAATTGCTTCTAAAGGGATACAATTTCCTTTAAATGAATCTTTTAATTCAAGATGCACCATCATCCTTTTATATGCACTTTTAAATTGCTTTGCTGATGGGTTATTGTTATAGCCTCCCATGGATCTAATTTGCCCAAAAAAAAGCTCAATATGATCCTGACTGATTTTGTAAGTGGGAAAATACAGCAAAAAATTATTGTCGGCAATTAAAGTTTTATAAACAAATTGCAAACTTTGTATGCAAAATAAAAAGCCAATTATACCCATTTTTCTACCACTCTCACACAGAAGCGGTCCATCAATTATCCTAAGTGACGTTAAATATTGTGATAGCTCTCTTAAAAATACATTAATGTTTTCAAAATTTTCTGCGTTTATTGCTTTTTTAAAATCTGAATTGTTTAAATTTCTAGAATTAAGAATGTCAAATAAATTGTTTATAAGTCGGATAAATTTCACAGTTCCCTCACATTCTTTGAACTCCTCAAGATGTATAATGTATAATGTATAATGTATAATGTATAATGTATAATGTATAATGTATAATGTATAATGTATAATGTATAATGTATAATGTATATATTAAGAATGAAACAGGCCAATGTCACCTGAATGACACAGGGATGTTCATGTACGTCAAAAAATTAACAATAAGAACGACAATGGCACACACAATAAGCATAACAATTAAGGAAAATTTTTCCTTAAATAATACAAAATAAAGATACTTATAAAACACACTTATAACGTTTATAACGTTCAAAAGATAAGAGCTGCAGAATCCAGATCCAATTCCAATATTGTTTTTTAGAGTCACCAGGTGCACTAGGTTTATAGTTTATACTATGGCAACTACACTACAAACAAAGTGTTCATATTATAAGAATTTAAAAACAGAAGATAGTTAATGGTAGTTTATGTAAAACTTCATTGCAATATTCCAAAGATTGTGCCACTGAGTGGCTAAAAAGTTGTGTGGCTAATTTAACCTTCATTTTTTGGTTTGTATAAAATATATGCGATTTTCTTAATTTATTTGCCAAATGAACGCCCTCCTGATCCTGTAACTCATTTAATTTTACTAAATAATCCCACTTTATATTTTCCCCATTCTCATCAATTATTAATTTTTTATCGCCTAATGTGTTTCTTATCAGTTTGATCATATGACATGGATCAAAAAAGACTGCAATTTTCCTACCTGAACTAGGATCAACAAACGTAGAGTTAATGTTCCTCCAATTCAAATCGCAGCCAAGTTCTTTTGCTAACGTTAGGTTATTTGTTGCCCCATCAAAAGTTATTGAGACCACGTATATGCCCGACTCATTTAGTAGCGTTAAACACTGTAATACCATTTTGTTTTTGTGTACCCCTTAAAGAGTCGATTAAAAAATATCCAAGAGGAAGCTTCCATGATTGATTAATGCTAACAAGCATAAAAACAAGAGCTTCTTTGGCTACAGGGTTACAATCGGTCTCAAGATTTATACCAAAATCTACAAACCCATAATATTTTACCCCATCCCATTCTATATGTTGGCGAATTGCCATCTCATCTATGACTAAAGAACATATAAGTTTTCCATTTGTGCTTTCTGATTTTGACTTTAATAAGTTGAACACCTCTGACGTAAAACCAGCTTCCCCATTAACGCTTTGATACCATCTAGATATAGTTTTTGGATGAGGAAGAGCCGAGTTAAATGTGTTTCTGACAAAACTGTAAGCTTTGGGAGAGTAATAATGCAGCGTAGCAGAAAAAGCTTTAAGTTGATTTTCATACTTATGTTTACGACCTAATTGTCTTTGTAAAAATTCTTCATTAGGTCCTATTTGCATTAATGTTTCTAATGTTTCGTCGGTTACTTTACCTTTTAGTTGTTTGATTATATTCGCAAGGGTTGCTGTTCTCTTCTTATAATGATGAACACTACTGCTGAGCCGTTTAATTTTTTTTCATGCATCGAATAACTGCTTCTTCAGTTTACGTTTGCGCGGTGTAACAACCTATAAAAAATGTTCAATGATAAACCATTTATTTTCTCAAGTAAAATGAATATATAAACAAAATTTCCAACAACACATTTTGGTTAATAGTGGTTGAGATAAATTGCAAACAGTTGTTTCTAACTTATTTAATCATGGACTATACAAACTTAAACACCATATAAAATGTGATGGAATAACATATTAGGTTTTTTAAAATTATACTGATTTCATAAACGGCAAAAACTGAATTTAACTCACCATGTCCTTCAAAGTGGGTGGCATTGAAGGTGTTTTCATTTCAGCAAATCCTAAACTACTAAACGATCTTTGCGGTACCTCTACAACAGTTTTCTCTTCATAAAAACCAGCACTTGTTGATGGCCGAGAATAATCCATTACAGGTACATTGCTACCAGACCAAGTACTAGTTGACGGGGCAGCTGCAAATGGCACATTGATAGCAGTTATATCAGTCATTGGCTGCTCGCCAAAAACGACTTGTGTTGATGGCTTGTTTGTTACCTGCATAAATAAATTTGAAACGAATACCATTAATGTAAATTTGCAGGGCTAATTAAATTACGATAAATATCATAACAATATATTACGTGAATGTAACTAGTAGCATAGTTACTAGAGATGAGCGATATATAGCTACCGGTGATTTAATCGCTTCTATTAAAAGATCGCTGTTAGCAGCTGTTATTAAAACACAAAACAACAGCGATTGTGAAAACCGAGATTTACACAAATCATTAGAGTAATTATTTCTATGAAATTCATCTTATACTAAAAACTCCATGACAAACAGCAATAATTGCTGTATTCATAATACACGCAATCGCAGTTTGTGCGAGCGAGTAGAAGTATCTGTATACTTTCCTTCTCGCCAGTATTAGAATACAACATTTCTCCTTTTCTTATAGGTAGAAAACGAAAAACTCATGATACAAATAACGCGAGATATGATAATGAGACTATCTATTTTTAGAACCGTCACGCGCATGGCGTCATGTGGTGAGTCCAATGCAATAATAATATGCTGTCGTACAGTGGAGTTTGACGGTTCATCACAACCCCTTAACAAATTAGGTATTTTACTGATATTTGAGTGCATACAGTTGGAATTAATTTTTTAAGATCAGAATACTATACTATGATTATGTGACATGATGATCAAATCAAGTTTATGAATGTTAACGCCCCCTGTAAATGTCTACGAACGTCTTCTCTACTTTTTAAGTTTGTGTATCACCAATGCTAATTCAGGGCTCCCCTTAATTATTATACTTCACTTGTGCATATATATATATATATATATATATATATATATATATATATATATATATATATATATATATATATATATATATGTAATATAAAAATGGAATGGAATGTAACTTTAACCACATTAAACTGACGTATAGAAACTTTTTGATTGCGAATGACTTTGTGTTAAGTGTGTAGTTGGCCTTCTATAACGTTACTCACCATGTGATGTCATAGGAGGGGACGGGGCATATGCGCAATATCATATATCTTGTAAGTCATTATATCATGGAAAAACCTGCTGAATCTAAAATTAAAGCAGCACCGAACTGTAGCATATATATGCCTTCCAACTTTTTCATTATATTAAAATAAAAATAATATGTAGATTTCTCTCATCGTATATTCTTGTAATATGCTAATTTTATAGAACTTCTATTAATAGTAAAAATCTGAGTAGTTTTAAAATTATTATAATTTAAAAGCTATCTGAAGATCATATTGTGGTTTCAATTAAGCGGTTAACACTAACACCTTGTAAGTGTTTAAAATAATAGCATACGCACATGCAGCATTGTAAATGGCTAAACCACAATCGCAGTAGCTGTTTAAAGTCCCTGTTATTTAAAAATAACCATTACTGATAGCAGTGCCATTGAAAAACCGCTGTTTGGCTATATATATATATATATATATATATATATATATATATATATATATATATATATATATATATATATATATATATATATATATATCACTAATAGTTACATAAATTAATAACCTTGATTCAGTACTTACCAATACAGGTATAGAACTTTTTTTAAAGTATACTGCAAAAGGGTATTTTTCTAAATCATAAGATTCCTCGGTAAAATGTAAATTGCACACATTTGAGTTCATAAAAATATCTTCATCGCTTAAATTTAATGCTCGTTTCCAAGCCTCGTATCTTTAACCAGCTTTGGGAAATCTGAAAATAATATCTCGAATTATCTACTTTATCAGTGACTGAACCTCTAGAAAGATGCAGTAATAGATAAAACGAAACTATTCTACTTTTTTTCTGCTTCTACTGGAACTACATAGGTAAATACATCTAATTCAAATAATAATTGCCAAACAAAATGCTTAATTTCATTAAAAATATTCAATAAATAATGCATTATTAAGATTTTATTTCTTGAAAAAACACAATTGACAATAATAAATGCTAAAGATTTAACAAAAGCAATACAATGTGTAAATACGGACCTGTGAAAACCAATAAACATTTGGCGCCAAACAAGGAAACAGAAGACATGTAAACAACTTACCGAAATAAATGCACAGTTGCTTTATCCTTTTCATAATTGGCACTTTTATTGTACATACAGTTCTTCACAATACACCTTGGCATTTTTTAACTTTTACACTCTTAAAACACTGCTAAAAAACGGCAAAACACACAAGATAACCTCTAATCGCAAATCAACAAACACTTCAAATACTTGTTGACAGCTGACAATAACTTCAAGAGCGGTTGGGGGAACGAATCAAAACAAAACACATTAGCGCGTTATTCAAAATTTTGTTTGTGATTGGACGGTGACAGGAGTGGGAAATCGACAGGCTGCAAACTCGGCTTTGTTCCCTCTAATATATACAACCTCTTTGGTCGAACCCTTCCTTTTTGTAAAAAGAAAGGGAACCTTTACATATCAAATATTGTCTGTTACGATATTCCTATATTTGGTATTTAAGGAAATCATATATGAACACTGAAGAATTTTGGGTAGTTCGATGTTCGATTTTGAATTTCTAAGAAGTTCGAAGTTCGACTGTGAACCTTAGACATACTATTTCAGAGGTTCGAAGTTCGAGGCAACATATTTGCTTGGGTTCGTTCATAGTTCGGTTCGAACAAAACATGGGTTCGCACACCTCTGATATATATATATATATATATATATATATATATATATATATATATATATATATATATATATATATATATATATATATATATATATATATATATATATATATATATATACTCTTTTTCACCACAAACTTTTTATTTATCGTCACTTTTATTATTACTAACAATTGGCTAACAATTTTAATGGAAACCCATTTTCATGATAATTCACTACCATCGCCCATTTGCTGTGTGTGGACTTTATTTTTTAACATGTAAACTGTAAACAATAATAGTGCCATTTTGATGCTTTGAAACTATTTATAAATATTAATTTGACTTCTTTCTGTTTTTTAGTTGAAACTGTTTATACAAAAGTTGCGGGCTCAGCATCTTTTTGAAAATAAAATAAAAGAGGAAGTTATATTACCTGTAATGAAAGCCATAAATGGAGACATAGAAAATAGTCTTAACGTCATAATAAATGATAAATTTGTGATAACACATCTCAGTAAATATATAATCCCAACTGGTATACTTCAGGTTTCTGAACATTTTGTTAGTGATATTATGGGTGTTAATAAATGGAGGATTCTAAACAGGGACTTTATTATGGAGAATCAGAGTATAAACAATACTATGGTATATTGTGTGTTTGCAAAAATTAATAAACAAATGAAACAAAAGAGGAAACTTGATGAAGATATTATATGGAAACCTCTAAGTTGTAAAATATTTTCAAGAATAAAACAAGACAGTTTCATTAGTGAGGAGAGCCAGTTTTTAAATTTGTACACAGAGATAAAAGAACTAATCCACGAGAATCTCCTGACAGAGAACCAGTTTAACAAAAAAGTGAATGTCGATACTGGAATTATCACAGATTACATTAAAATTTTACAACAACTTAATGTAATTTTTGCTTCAGAACCATTTCAAAGTGTTGTGTTGTATTACTTGTTTTCCCTTCACAAAGATTCTTCCTCTCTCAACAATCTAGATATAAAGGAAAAAATAGAAGATCTCGTAATAGGTAATTAATATTATTTAATGATATCAATTTATATTTTATATAATATAAGACCGACGTTGGACACTGAGGTTGGACATTGAATCAAAACGCAGAATCATTCGAAAAAACACAAAATTATAAAAGAGTTATGTGCTAGATATGTATAAGTACACTTGGAGAACCCAAATCGCCACAACACATTTAAAAAAACCTGATGATCGATTTTTCATCCTCTGATGACGCTAACTTGGTTAGTGAAACGATCGTCAGGTTTTTAAAATCTGTTGTGGTGATTTGGGTTCTCCAAGTGTACTTACCAGTGCTCATCACAGGTTCCAATCTTCACTTAGCTAGATATGTATTGCGACAAATAATATGTCTTCATCTGTAGGTGTCACTAAACTAACTGTATGAGCAGAATTATGCTATTTATATAGCTACA
Organism: Tillus elongatus; assembly: GCA_964006375.1. NCBI lineage: Eukaryota > Metazoa > Arthropoda > Insecta > Coleoptera > Cleridae > Tillus > Tillus elongatus. The sequence continues at coordinate 171,405,035 of OZ023263.1, read as the reverse complement.
CTATCACCGGCGCTATGAAGATGACACCCTCAGCCGTGCTAGAGGTCTTGCTGATGCTGCCGCTGCTCCCTACCTGTATTAGAAGGGAGGCTGTGGCGTCGCATCTCAGACCGTGAGTCTCTGGAAATTGGTTTGGAGAGGGAGTAATCACAGGACATGCAAAAGTTGCCAAGGAGGTGGAAAAGGAGATTCCAATTTCCACCCTCTAGGTCCAAAATGCAGAGGATTATATTGACTAGGACATATACCTTCTGAATCCCTATCAAGAATCATTGGAGGCATCATGAGATTGGTTTCCAGCCTGCTACCCTGATCTGCTTTACTGATGGATCACGGCTGGAGGAGCAGCACTCCTCCGGGGCGGGAATATACATCGATGGCTTGGGGGGTGCGCGAGAGTTATGCTGTGGGCGTATATACCACAGCATTCGAAACAGAGTACCATATCCTGTCTGTAGCTATTCGACAGGATGTGAGGACGAGCCCTGAGGAATGTGTATCATTTGCTCGGATAGTCAGGCGGTCTGCGTGGCCATAATTAGATCAATACTAGCTCAGGAGTGCGCTAACTCTCTTGCAGAGCTGTTCATGACAAAGAATGTACAGCCTATGAGGATTCCAGGACACTGTGGTATAGTGGGGAATGAGGCGGCGAATGACGTCGGTTCCTGGCGGCCGTTCTTTGACCTGCCTATTATTATAAGTAGGAAGCTGATCTTCGACGTCCTAGATAGATGGACTGAGGCGGCAATGGAGAAGCACTGGAGGTCGGTCAGTGGTTGTAGACAAGCGAGGGTCTTCGTGGACAGGTCGGTTAGAAACAAGGCTGTCTGGCTTCTTGGTAGGAGTCGTTCTGCACTTTGACGTATCATCGGGTTGCTAACAGGGCACTGTAGTGTCTGAAGACACCTTACATTGGTGGGTGTCGAGAGGGATTTCATCTGCCAGGAATGCGGTGAGACTGAAGAAACGTCCTACCAGTACCTGGGGAATGCCAGGCTTTTGGGAAATGTTTGGATTAAGGACTCTACAGAGGAGTCAAGTAAGTTCTGTTCAATGGAAGACCGTCACCACCTTTATTCTGAGGTTAAGGAGGTTTGGTGACAAAAACGAGGAGGAATATGGCATGGTTGCTGGATGTCGGGGTTGGCAAAAAGGATCAATGTGGCCTACATGCTTGGCCTCCTCAACATTCCTACTACTACAACTACTACTACACTACCTACATTACAAATGATTTAATACCGGATGATGCAATGTAGGAGGATGCAATACAGTATGATGTATTACCTGATGGTTCAGTACCGGATGATGCAATACAAGATGGTGTAATACTGGGCGACGGAATCTAAGAACTGTTGTTGTGTCAGCGGATACACCTAACCGGTCGTTGTTGAAAGCAACCACAGATTACCTCAAGTTAGATACTTTGGAAAGTTTTAAAATGCGCAAAGTGAATTTAATGAATTCAGACATGGGTACAGTCAGTACAACACTTTTTGAAATAGCACGAAAGAACCCATGGTTGCTTTCAACATCGACACATCAACCGGTTAGGTGTATCTACTGACACAAACAATAGTCCTTGGATTGCGTTACCTGGTATTGCATCATCCGGTGCTGAATCACCTGGTATTACATCCCACAGTATTGCATCACTGGTATTACATCATTTGTAATGTAGATAGTTTAGATGTATAAATAGGCTAATTTTGCTCATACAGTTTGTTTCTTAGACAGCCACTGATAAAGACAACTTCGTTGTCTAAATACATATTGAACGTATAACTCTGTAATTATTTTGTAGTTTCTGGGGTGATTTTGCTTTTTGTTTTTGATTTGTTTTTATAATAATACATGTTTTTAGATTATCTTGTTTGTTAATTTCAGGTATTGTTCAGCAGAACAAGTTTGTCTTTGATACATTTCTGCCTTCCACATTAATACAGTACATTATAGCAAATTTCAAAAGGCTAGACGATTTGTTTGTTATCTATGTAGACAACTTAATTAAAAAGGAAAAGGCTGTGATACATTTTCAATCTGGAGTTGAGTTTTTGGCCTGTAATCTTAAGAAACTGGAATATTTATCTTTTAGCACAGTCTTACTCAATACCCTTAATAAAGTAAGTAACTTAAAATAAAAATACAGTGTGGAACTCTTTTATGAAATAGATTAGATTAAGATGAGTGAGTTGACCATTGGGCCTTTGTCACTGCAACCTTTAAGGTCTATTGTGATTCTCTCATGTAAATCTCTAGAGCACCCTGCCCAGCCTTATTTCCCTTATTGAGTTGATGTGTGTGTGTTCTTTATGTAACGTCGGTCTATTCCCGCTACTATGGCCAATCACCGACGCCAGGGAGCAGTTTCACCTCACTATCCAGGAAATTTTGCCAAGCCCATGGACACAGGATCAATGGCTTTATCCTTCGGTTCAGAGGCACACGTTCTTACCTCTGGAGCACCAAGGATCTTCAACAGTTTCTTCAAAGAATGAAGCCACAATTTATTTGTGTTGATAACACAATCAAATTGTAGTGCTGAAACAAACCTTCCCATTGCACCTGTTGCTGAGTAAAATTAAAATCAATCAATGACCTTTCTAAAAAAAATCATGAGGCTTTGATGATCGTCCCTTAAAACTCATTAAGCAGTGCTGTAAACCTTGCCTCCCTTGCCTGCCACTTGTAAATATTATAAATCTCTCTAAGCATCTTAAAAAATTCCCTGATATATTAAAACTTTGGAAAAACTGTATGATTTTTCTAATGTGGACATCTAAAAAACAAGATATTTGAAACATAACCAAATAAAATTGTGGACCTATGGAAGAGAACAATAGCAGATATTAGAAATATTACCCTGTTTTATATAGAGCGATAGAAGAATTTTCTGAGATTACTTCACTGTTGGAGATGATAACTTATGCAAGGACTAATGACTTCAAATTTTGTACACAGGTAGCAGTCCACCAAAGAATGGTCCGAATTGTTTTTGGGCAAAATTGTTGTTGTTATTTTTGTTTGGCTTCGGACTTTTAGATCCATTAGCCACAGACATTTATTATTTCTAGGGGTTAGTGGTATTTATATGGGGACTATCCGAAATACATATGTATCAAGGTTCTATTGCCAGCCAATTTTATTAGCTTTTACAATTTTTTTAATACCTAATTGACTAATTTATAATTTGAGCCAACTCTAGGAGAAGGTATAGATATAGGGGGTTGATTGATTGAAATTAGCACTTTAACATTAAAAATCAAATAACATGTTGTTTCATAAGATTTTTAAACTAAAATTCAAATACTAGGACGGACCTGTCATTTTCTCATGAAATTCAAGTAGGGGTTGATCATCTATGCATGGGCGCCCGCAGGATTTTTTTTCGGGGGGGGGGGGGGGGTGGCAAAATCGAAAACTTTTTGTTGTATTTCATATAACATTTATTTTTATAAAAACTTAACAAAACATATTATACTTCTAAACAACTTCCAACAAACTAAATAACAGAAAACTAAATAGAATTTTCTCCATAACACGATATTTATGAACACATGAAATTAAATCTTAAAAATAAAAAATGTTAAAATAAATATTAAAAATTTAAAAAAGAATTGGTATTGTGCAGAAAAACGTACAAAATATCAAATTCTCAGGGGGGAGCGACGCCCCCCCCCTGCGGGCGCCCATGCATGTATGGGTGAAATATTAAACTCTTTTGTAATTGAGAAATCGACATCAAATTTGCTACACAGCTAGCTGTTCACAAGCAGATAGTCTCCATTGTTTGTGAGTAATATCTCTTTAGAAGAAAGGGTGAAAAATTGACACTTTAACATTAAAAATCGAGTCATATATTATTTCACAAGTTTATAGGTACAGAAATACGAATATTAGCAATCATCTGACATTTTTTAATGAAATTGAAATATAAGTTAAATATTAATTTTCGAGTCATTACCCCAAATTCACTCCAAGAAAAACTCTTTTTGATGAGAGTAGATTATCTCACAGTCTCACAGCAATGTGGAAGTGATGATTCAATTATAAGCACTATCTTTTTACCGGATTTGGAATATAATTTGATAAGAGTTCCACATTATACTTAAACTTTTTAAGATTATTAATCAGGTAGTATTTCGCCAATTTTAAGTTTTTTTAATTTTTCTTTAAATATTTACTTCGGGATTGATATATGTCAGCTTATAATGTTTTTTCTCTTCTTTTTTTTTTAGTGGAAGAAGGGAAAAATGACACCTTCTGTAAAGAACGCTGTAACAGAATACTTTTCAATACTCCAAAAGAAGTTAGTCAAATTTATTCTCAAACAAACTCCCGAATGTAAGTTAATTGAAGCATATGCACTTCTGCTAAAAATTGCCTTGTCAAAACCTGATGAAGAAACTGTATCCAAGTTAAAACCCTTACTGAATTCATATTTAGAGTGCGGTTTCAAACAAAGTGAAGAAGGTTCTGTTAAAGGCTTTTATTTATTGTGCACAACTATCTTGCGACATAAATTACAATTAGAATTTGGAGATGAATTTTATCTTAAAGCCTGGACCTCTTGCAGAATAACTGACACATCAAAAAGTAACATGGAAGAATATTTAGAGTTAATTACACTGATTTTTGAACATGTGCCCAATGCAATGTTTCAGGAAATGGCAAATTCCCTAGAATCAGTCACGGTAGGTGGTACATTTAATTTTTTTCTCTATTCCTCAGTTTACTAACTGTCTACTTGATATACTGATAAATAAAAAATAAAGTCCCAAACATAGATCTATAATAAGTACACTTGGAGAACACCCAAATCACCACAACACATATTTCAGAGACCTTACGATCGTTTCGTTGACAATGTCAACATCTTCAGAGGAAGAAAATTCTAATATAAAAAACTAGATCCCGTATATTTATATTGCGTCAAGGTAAACGAACTAGTCTGAAGTAAAGTTGTCGTCCAAGAACGATCGTTTGTTTATTGCGCAGTGAAACAGGTCGGAGACCTGCTTTCATCTTTTGGTCGACAAATTTATGACCCTTATCTAATATAGGTTTAAAAGGACCAAAGTTATTTAAAGAATCAGCACGTTTCCTTTCGATCTAGAAATTTACTATGTGGATATTGGTTCATGCCAATAAAGACATCTGGTGAGATAAACACCATCAACTCAACTCATCTTTTTTTAAAATAGAAAACTAAAAACCCAGATGTCTGTCTCACTGTGTTAACTCTAACAAAGGATAAATAGTTCAACTAAAATACTACATAAAAACTATATTTATATTGATTTTAATTCTACGTGAAAGTATTTATATTGACTATATAGATACAAAAAACCGAACAGGTCTTTAATTCAAGAGAAACATAGAGATTAGTATATGTATAAACCGGTCGAGTTATTGACAATAATTTATTATTCTACCAGACAAATTAGGAGTATTTAAACGGTCAAACGCAAAGAGAATAAAGAGCTTGAAATTACAGGTGCCGCACGATTTAATGAAGTTTTGTTCTTAATAGACCTTAATATAAAAATACTTTCTAATGAATCAAGAATAGTTTGATGTCTAACATTTTTGACAAGTTTCAAATTTTCTTTGTCAATGTGGTGGTTATTATCCCATATATGTTGTGCCACACATGATTTGTCCACCATACCATATCGTAACTTTGCGAGATGTTCACGAAATCTGGTGGCTATGTTTCTCCTAGTTTGACCCACGTATTTAAGATCACAATCTTTGCAACTAATCTCATAAATTCCGGACATTTCAGTGACTTTGTCTTTGTCTTTCGTATTACCTAACAAATGTTTTAAATACATGGGCCAAACTAGGAGAAACATAGCCACCAGATTTCTTGAACATCTCGCACAGTTACGATATGGTATGGTGGACAAATCATGTGTGGCACAACATATATGGGATAATAACCACCACATTGACAAAGAAAATTTGAAACTTGTTAAAAATGTTAGACATCAAACTATTCTTGATTCATTAGAAAGTATTTTTATATTAAGGTCTATTAAGAACAAAACTTCATTAAATCGTGCGGCAACTGTAATTTCAAGCTCTTTATTTTCTCTTTGCGTTGACCGTTTAAATACTCCTAATTTGTCTGGTAGAATAATAAATTATTGTCAATAACTCGACCGGTTTATACATATACTAATCTCTATGTTTCTCTTGAATTAAAGACCTGTTCGGTTTTTTGTATCTATATAGTCAATATAAATACTTTCACGTAGAATTAAAATCAATATAAATATAGTTTTTATGTAGTATTTTAGTTGAACTATTTATCCTTTGTTAGAGTTAACACAGTGAGACAGACATCTGGGTTTTTAGTTTTCTATTTTAAAAAAAGATGAGTTGAGTTGATGGTGTTTATCTCACCAGATGTCTTTATTGGCATGAACCAATATCCACATAGTAAATTTCTAGATCGAAAGGAAACGTGCTGATTCTTTAAATAACTTTGGTCCTTTTAAACCTATATTAGATAAGGGTCATAAATTTGTCGACCAAAATATGAAAGCAGGTCTCCGACCTGTTTCACTGCGCAATAAACAAACGATCGTTCTTGGACGACAACTTTACTTCGGACTAGTTCGTTTACCTTGACGCGATATAAATATACGGGATCTAGTTTTTTATATTAGAATTTTCTTCCTCTGAAGATGTTGACATTGTCAACGAAACGATCGTAAGGTCTCTGAAATATGTGTTGTGGTGATTTGGGTGTTCTCCAAGTGTACTTATTAGTGCTCATCACAGGTTCCAGTTTTCACATAGTGATATAGATCTATAAATCTATGATCTAGTTTGTGTATATATATATATATATATATATATATATATATATATATATATATATATATATATATATATATATACACACACACATACAGGGTGATTGATTGAGACCAGCCATTAGAAAGATAGGCTTCCTGACAATATTTTCAATATTAGAGGACTTCCAGAAATACCAGATGTCAACATCAACTTCCCTATTCCAAATGGAATGTTTTTTTTTTGCATTTTTGAATTCTAAATAAGGCCCAGTTTCTATCTTCCTAATGAGCGGTCTCAATCAATCGCCCTATATATATATATATATATATATATATATATATATATATATATATATATATATATATATATATATATATATATATATATATATATATATATACTGGCTGTTTCCTAATTGAATGCTAATACTTGAAGGATGTGAATATTTGGAATACATAAAGGAAAAAACTTCATATAAACATATGTTCTCTAGCAGTAAATTTTTGTAGGTACGTAGAAAATTAAAAAAAAACTTCTTTTTTCAATATTTTGAAAACACCTAATATAATTAAGGTGAAATTTGGTAGTAATTGGTGTTACTAGATTCACATTTTGGTATGATATGCATTCAAACTATTTCTGTCAGTGGCATCGATGCTGGCGTGCAATGAAAAATTGCATTCTAAAAAAATGTTGTGACACTGCTTTTCTGAAAACAGATTATTACAATTAGTTGATTAATTTTTTCCCCGATGAAAGGTGGTCAAATAACAAAAAAAAAAACCTTTATTCAATGTTGCTACTTGCTATCAATCAGTGGCATCATCTTTGCAATGAAATCAGAGGTATGCACTGCAGCAAATTTAAGACGGCTGTCAGGTGTCTATGTTGATGGAGGCATTGTATAGTGTGCAGAAATTGTATGGGGTGAAAAGCTATAGGTGAAAGTCTTCAGCTTTGTTTTATTTGGGTGTTTTTAGTTTTGTGTAGTTTGGTTTTGGTATCTTAACCATTGACAATTGTTTGTTTTTTTAATTTTTTTTTATGTGATATTCTTATTTTAATTGCTTTGTTTGATAACTTTGATGTGTTCTATCCACATGTGTATAAGTTAGAGATTTATACATTATTTAAGAGAAGCTATTTTGATTTTCCTTGAAGAGAATCCCAAAGTAAGTACAAGAAAAATTGTGAACAATTTAAATATTTTGCATATGCTAATATGAAAAATTCTTCACGGCTTTTTACTACACGTGTATCACATTCGGCAGGTTCAAGCACTACTTTCTCGGGACTCCCTGTTACTTGTGAGTTTTTGTCCATGGTTTCAACAGAAACTTCTCGAAATTCCATTATTTGTGTATTTTTTTTGGCCACCAACTTAGTTTTTCTAAAAACTCTATTCGAAATTTTCACAATAGTCAAAATTTGGACACCTGAGAATTCCCATGTGATCATGGAATCTTATCACCAAGAGCACTTCTCGGTCAATATGTGAGCTGGAATAGTTTGAAATTATTTAATTGGACCCTCCTTTCTACCTTTTTCTTAAAACGCCGTCTCTCTACGAAGGTTGGCGATCCAACTGGCTATAATGGTGTGTGATACCGCACCTCTGAAAATCTCCACAGATGTCCGTCTGAACCATCGACGCAGATCTTTCAGCCATGAGTTCTGCCGTCTGCCCACAGATCGTTTGCCCTCGATCTTTCCTTCGATGAGGAGTCTGAGGAGCTCGTACCACTCCCCCCTCATAATGTGCCCGATGTATTGGAGCTTTCGTTCTTTGATGGTTGTCAGCAGTTCTTTGCCTTTACCTATTCTCCTTAGCACTTCCTCGTTGGTTATCCTGTCTACCCAGGATATACGCAGTATACGGCGATACAAGTTTATTTATTGAATACATGCCCAACAGGATAATCCCATTAATAGGGCACCATACAAAAAGAACAATATGTAATAATATGAACAAAAAATACTTCCAAAAAAAAAACAAACTAAAAACTAAACTAAACTAAATTAAACTAAACTACAAAACTAAAATACTGTGCAAAACATCACAAGGCAGAAATTCTACAAAACAGTACATATAATGGTTCTAATAACTGACAAAGTAAGATATAGCCACCCTACGAATAACTGTAGCATTATCCAAATAGAAGTCGCACAAGTTTGCAATGTTATTAAAGTCAGAGCTCATTGTATACACAGGTGACTTCATATACAAGTTAGTCCTTGGTATTGGAGGCTTAAACACTCTCACCACTCTAGATGCAGCCCGTGGAACTGAGAAATTTAATTGCATCAATAAGTCTGAACAATCAACTTTACCATGAAACAAGTTATGCAGGAACATCACAGATGCAACTTTTCTACGCGAATACAAACTGGGTATGCCAGCTTGCATCAGCAATTGGCCATGATCACATCCTCTCTGTGGGTAGGTACCAGATGCCCTATATACAAGGTGTTTTAAAAACTTACGCTGAACATCTTCCAGAGCACCAATCTGAACACTATAAAAGGGATCAAAAACCAAGCTACAATATTCAAGTCTCGATCGAATGTAGGCAAAATAGAGAATTTTCAAGCTATCCAAATTGGAAAATGATCTGCTATTCCTCACAATGAAACCCATCAACTTCAAACAGGATGCTGTAATTGTTTGAATATGTCCAGTGAAACTTAAATGTTCATCATATACAATGCCAAGATCCTTGCGTTTCAGTCCTAGCCAATGGTACACCACCCACTTTGTAGGGAAAAGCTATACGGCTGGTTTTTCTAGTGTATGTCATCACTTTGCACTTCGAGACATTTAATTCAAGTCTGTTCTCAACACACCACAGCTGCAAGTTGTCAAGGTCTACCTGGAGTCTTGAACAGTCACCAATATCGTGAACACTGGAGTATAACTTGAGATCATCAGCAAATAATAGATGATTACCAGAAATTACAGAGCTTATGTCGTTGATAAATAACAAAAAGAGGAGTGGGCCAAGATTGGAACCCTGTGGAACGCCGGAGCTAGCAGTGAAGGGTTCAGACTTAAATCCATTATAAAAAACATATTGCACACGGTTAGTCAAGTAGGATCCAAAGAATGCTATTAGCCGTCTATCAAGCCCCGCCAAATGCAGCTTGTACAGAAGTGTTGAGTGGTCAACTCGATCGAACGCTTTGGAAAAGTCTGTATAAATAACATCCACCTGACCCCGTCCATCCAAAGCTTCACTTACATACTGTGTGAACAGGGATAAATTCGTCAATGTTGAGCGCCCCTCCATAAACCCATGCTGGTATTGTGACAAGCGACACTTCACGGCAGGATAAATACGAGCATACACAACTGCCTCAAAAATTTTAGCAAAATTACATAGACTAGCTATAGGCCTGTAGTTGCTGACCCTCGAACGGTCCCCAGACTTAAAAACAGGACAGATCCGTACATCTCAAAGGCGTCAATACGGCTCTCCATTGATTGGCAGAATGTCCAGCTCTCGGAGCCATAGAGTAGCACTGGGAAGATATAACAGCGCAATATACGTATGCGAAGCTGTAGGTTTAGGTCTCTACTGGTGAAGAGGTTCTTCATGGAGATGAATGTCCTTCTGGCCTGTTCTATCCTTGATCTGATTTCCATTTTAGGGTCACTGTTCTCGTTGACGAGAGCTCCAAGGTATTTAACGGACGGCACCTGTTCCACAACCTGGTTGTTTATTTGAAGGATCGCCCGTCTTGGTGCCCTGGTGAACACAACCACCTTGGTCTTGGCAACGTTTATGTGTAAACCATACCGTGTGCTATGCTCAACATGAGGTCCATCATATTCTGGAGATGTGGTAGGCTGTCGGCGACCACGACTGTATCGTCAGCGAATCGTATATTATTACGGTACATCTGGGAAGGGTTCTTACTGACCAGGTTTTGTACAGAGTGGAAGACTTTTATAGTATCAATTTTAATGATAAATGCTTTATGTCCACTTGAATTGAGTTACACATTTTAATTGTACATATTTATACACCTTTTATGACAGTGTTTGTGTTTTGTTTGCGTAGGTTTACTGTTCGGATTGTGTTTTGTTTGGTTTTCTGACATGTTCAATGTTTGTTGCAGTACATTGTATTGTATATGTAACTAGATAGAGTCATTGTTGTGGTTGTTACTTTGAGATTATGTGTATCATAGTATAAGTATTTATAGTTTATACTTTGTATTTTATAGAGTATTCTGCATTTCTATTTTATTGTGTGTTGTCTTTAGTTTTCTTACATTATTGTTTGCTGACGAGATTATTGCGTTGTATACCTATGACGTGTTCTACACCCATCTGGGTACTTAAGGAACCAATAAAGATTATTATTATTATTATTATTATTATTATTATTATTATTATTATTATTATTAATAAGGGTGCCGTTGATTTTAACGCCCTCTTTCACATTCTCCAGTGCCTCCCGGAACACCACCTCCGAGTATATGTTGAAGAGTAGAGGGGACAGGACACATCCTTGTCTAACACCCCTTCTGATTTTTGTTTCTTCGGACGTTATGCCATCTATCCTAATCTCCGCAGTCTGATGCCAGTACAGCTGCGTGATGATGTTCAGATCTCCCGCATCGACTCCGGTGTATTTTAGGAACTCAATGAGCTTCTGGTGCGAGACACAGTCGAAAGCTTTTCGATAGTCAATAAAGCAGGCATATATATAAACATTCATGTCTCTGCATCACTGTGTGAGAACGTTGAGAGAGAAGAGAGCCTCGCGCGTGCCCTTTCCGTTCTTAAATCCAAACTGCGTCTCCCCAGCCTGTCCCTCACATCTGGCGTATATGCGAGTGTGAACCATGCGGAGAAACACCTTGAGGACGTGAGACATCAGGCTTATCATTCGGTGGTCGTCGCATTGAGAAGCGTTCGGTTTCTTTCTGCCTTTCTGCCAGTAAGGTTGAATGGACCAGTTTTAATAAGGCTTTAAGATCCAGCACGACGATCCACCAGCGCATTTTAATGCTGCTTGATAGGCAGTGGAGACACTAGTCATGTCTAGATCCCCTGATTTAAATAGTTGCAATTATTTTCTATGTAGGCATCTTAAGTTGTCAGAACACCAACGCAGACTGAAGAAGAATAAAGAAACTGCATGTTGATTTATTGTGGAATGACAAAAAATACCACACGACTGCTTGATAGCATGCATGAGTAAACGAGAAAGTGGATTGGGGATGTCCACTTGCGGGTGGTGGACATTTTAAACAATTCCTTTAAACATTTTCCTGTATTGTTATTCGTTTAATTGTTGCAGTGTCCAAATAATTGTCAGTTTTAAGTTTGATGATAAATCTAATTTAATGTTGTGTTTTAGATTAGCTGGCTGACAAACAAGTTCTTTTTAATTTCAGGGTTGAGTCTCGCTTACGCTCATCCCCTTATAAAATTTTGATTAATTTGAAATTATTGTCAGTTAGGGCACATAATGAGCCTACCTCATGTGTTTAGTTTGGTTCTTGAAGTTCTTCAGTTTTCGACATATATTTTTTTTTTTTGTTGTAAAATGTGGGGTTAAATTGATCCAACATATCTTCTCAGGGATGCCACTTGGTTTAGGGGTATGTTGTGTTAAATCATCATATTTATGGATCCTCGATACATACCTACTCTGTCGGTTTTTATAACAAACTGCCTGTGTATGTACATACATACATACACACACATACATCTCCAACTCGTTTATTTCACTTTTGCATCTAAAGAAACCACCTCATGCGGAAATAGCTGTAGTATGTGATTATTATATAATGTAGATCTTACATATATTTTATTAAATTTTTGAAGAGAAATTTACATCAGGGTAAACCACCTCATTTCTTTTTTAAATTGAAATCGACCCTGGATATAATGGCTTCCAGGGGCCTATTTTTTTTGGAAGTTTTATCAACTCGTTTAAAAATTACTCACAGTTGGAGGTGCAAGAATGTATTTCATCCATTGTGATAAGAAATGCACTGGTTAGTCAATTTTTCGTTAAAAAAAAAACTGAAAAACAAAACCAAACGTTCAAAAATGTTTATTCAGTTAAGTAAGTGTTCAAATTGTTGGCCACCAGCTTCCATACAAAAGTACAAATTTTGTTCAAAACGAGCTCTGACATTCTGCAGCATTTGTGGAGTTATTAGACGGCATTCTTCAACAATGCGTCGTCGTAATTCTTCCAGGGACTCCGGTTCTGTTGCGTAGATTCTACTCTTTAAATGGCCCCATAGAAAGAAGTCTAAAGGAGTTAAATTCGGTGATCTAGGGGGCCACTCAATAGCACCTCTACGCCGAATCCATTGTCTCGGAAACTCTGTTCAAAAACTCCCACGTTGTGAAAAATGCGGAGGAGCTCCATCTTGTTGAAACACTAATTGATGTTTTTGATAGCGATTATCATTTTAAACAATGTCAATAGTAGAGGGTAAACGATATCTTCTAGTAACTCCAAATAAGTTTCGCCACTCAAATTGCCATCAAGAAAAATTGGTCCGATTAAACGGTCTCCAAAAATGCCAGTCCAGACATTTAATTTCTGTAGAGTTTGAGTGTGGACTTCGTGAAAATTTCTTGGATTATTATCTGTCCAATAATGACCATTATGACGATTGACTGTAGAGTTTAATAAAAACGTACACTCGTCTGAGAAACAGATATTGAACAGAAAGTTCCCGTTATCAGCTATTCGTGCAGTAATAACTTCACAAAACTCCAGCCGCCTATCAAAATCATCTTCATTTAGTTGTTGTACAAAAAAATGCTGTCTACTGCTGTAGGTAGGTGAGCAAATGACAGATGGAATTCTTAGCAACATGTGAATAAAACATCCAAGAGCATATATAGCACATTTACTTTCTTACTTTGGTTTTTTACTTCTAAGGTTTTCAAAACCGCTTAGAAAAGGTTTTGCATAGAACATACAAATTTCTTAATGAAGATAACACTTTTTTATGTGAGAGTCATTGAATGTTCCTTCTGTGATTGCGGTTAACCGGTAATATGAGTTATTGCGACACAAATATATTAAACAATAAAAAAAATTCAATAGCGGAACTATTTTAAATATTATTATAAGGAGAATATTATATTTGTCATCATTAACGTGGGGCAATAAAAAAATATGGTAAACCGCAATACAATTTATATTTGTATAAATCAACATAAAAACTGCAGGCGATATTTTTAATTCTACTGAAAATTAAAGTGATAATACCCAGGAAATAAATAACAACTGTAATTTTCGATCCTACCCATAAAAGTAATTCACGATCATTTGAAGACGTTTCTTAAAAAACTCACAATGCTACCTTCCAGTCTATAATGTGTCAAATCTTGTTGTATCATGTGTAATATTAGGCATACTTATGTTTAGGAATCTAAGAACACAATTAAAGAAGGAGGGCACAAGTGTGGTAACTTATTTTAATTGTCTCTAAAATATATAAAATATTTTGCATATTTAGCTACCACTTTGTTGAAGAGTTGCTTAAAGTTTATGTTTTTTCTTTTACCAGGAAAAAATCATTTCAGAAAAAGATTGCAATTCCCTGCAAAAATATTTGGCAGTATGGACTTCACTTTTGTCTAGTAGGTTTAATCCAGCGAAACTGAAAGTGTGGCAGGGCATCTTACAGTCACTAGTTTCACACCTGTCCAGTTTTTCAAATGAAACTGACTTCAATCCAGAAACATTTAGGGCAATTTGTGATTTTATTGTAGCCATTATTCGAAACCCACATGTAAGTATTTTGCATTTTTCAGATTTTAATCTATAAAGTGCTCCACATGGAATTTTACCCCATTTTACTTTTTAAATATTTTTGTTTAGAAAAAAACCATAATAAAGCTAGAAATAATTCTAACTAACGATAATAAGGTTGTGGTTTTGTTTTGAATTTAACAGTATAAATATTGAAGAGAACGACAGGTAAACACTTTGAAAATGTGCCAATGGCTAAATTAGCCGCAGCAAAGCAATTTCGACTATACATACATACATACATACAAAAAACTATAAGCAGAAAAGTTCTAGGGAATGTTTTACTGAGTTTAATCCATATTTCAGAAAATTAATTGAAGATCGTGTTTTTAAGATTCAAATTAAACAAGTTTTCTTAATGGAACACATGTACTATTTTTGTCAGTAAAGGTTCACTTTGGGACCTTTGAAACCGGTGTATGATCGAGGTTTGCATTTGGACACAATCATTACTATTGTTGTCAGATTGATATACAGGATGTTTGGCAAGTCATGTTCATTAGAGTATTATGACCTTCTAGTACGAATTCGGAGAAGAAAATGTGGGTTTGGTCATAGGTAGTTAGGTGGACGTCGGTGAAATTACTTTCAAGCATATGGCACTTCCGGTTAAAACAGAAGTACTTCGTTATTTTAAATGGAACAACCTAGATACTTTTGTATTTTCAAATTCCGCTCTTCTCTAGATGAAATTTTATTATAAATATGTCAAAAAATGCGTCGTTTTCTGCTTGATTCGATTTTTTCTAAAACTTTCTAAATGTCAATACTGCGTTTGATTAGACATATCTGCGCTGTTAACCAAGATTGGAGATTCTGCTGCCATGAGAAGACTGAGAAAGTTTCTTTCTAGGTAAAGCGTAGTTAATGTTTTCAGTATCTTTGCAGAGCATTATATACTAAGTGCCCAACTTGAACAACTTATTACATATGTAACTTAATAATTTCAAATGGAACACCCTATAAAACGAAAGGGAAACACATTAAAACTTCCCCATAAACTCCCATCTATGATTTAGTTATATTTTCTATTTATTATTTTTATTAACAGCTCATAAGATTAATGCTCTTGTCCATAATCAATTGCGTGTTTCTTTTTTTCTTTGACTGATACCAGCTTAATTATTTTACAACCACAGCAAATTTTGTGAAAATTGATCCATAATACAAAGCAAGATTTTAGATAAGTGAGTTTAGATTATGGATTTTTATTATAACTCATTTGAGCATTTAATTATATAAATTACAAGCTAGTAATCTCAGCCCAACTAGCACAATTGGTCGCTGGAACGTGGCAGAGACTATCGCGATAACTTGTAAGAGTTTTGCCGCTAATCAGATATCCGTTATAGGAACGTTCCTATCACGGAGCAACCACCAAAATGGGGAATGGTTGCTACGTTACGGCGTGGTATCGGGAACTTATCCGGCTACATTCCAGCGCCGTAGCCTTCACGTAGCGACGACGTTGCGAAACGGTAACAGCCACTATCACGGGACTAATTATTACCTACCTCTGTTTTTGTGCTTGCTTTTTTTGTCTTGAAAATTATTTCAAGAATAAGATCTCTCTCACACTCTATGTTCTAAAGCCATTCTTCTTTTATTTCAGTTCTATAGATATTAGCGACACCACGAGTCAACATGAATAATTAAGCTTTCTGATGCTTTATATTTGGATGTCTTGAGTGTTTAAATCTCAACGGATGCAAGTTTACTGTCAAAATATAGTGATTTGTGCATCAAAAAATCACGTGCTTTCGAAATTTGCAGTTTTGAATAAAAAGAATATATCACGTAATATACGACATTCCACATCATTACCCTCAAAGTGTTGCAAATTGTATTCTAATTTATTTTCCTGCACATGAAACTTGATTGTGTAAAGAGTTGCGACTTAAACTACAAAAACAGCAATAAGTATTCTTTGAGATATTTATCCTAACAGTGGAGGTAATAATGGCGTCGTAGATCTCCATCTACAAAAATGGCGTATTTCAAAACAAACACTTTGAAGTAGTATTGACTAAAATATGGAACTTGAAAGTAGTTACAACTTGTCTGTGGCGAAGAATACCGAAAATCCGAAACTTTGAAGTTACTTTCACTAAAAACTACCAAATGGGACTATCATTTAACATTGTATAGTTACTTTGCAGTAACGGCTACGTCTTAATTTATTAATTGGGTGTTTATAGTTCTCTTTGCCCTCTATGGTTTCGAATAGAGAAAGATACTTTTGACATTCTGTGCTTTGTCTGTCATCTGTCCATTTTTTACTTGAAGTTTTTAGTTGATGGCGTACATGCGTTTTTGTGTTTTGTACAGCATTATCGTTTTGAAAAGAAAAGTGCTTTATGAAAAATTAAACAAAGTAAATTCAAACCATTTGATTTTAATATCTGTAATAGATTTGTAAACGCACTGTGACTTATTTTATGACACTGATACCATATTCTAAGTTGTTCCAATAGCGAAATATGTGAGACGATAGAATCTTGTTCTCGATCTTCACTGTAAAATTCATTGTCATCTTCAGTGGGGATGATGCAGTCACCCTCATCACAGTAATTGAGACATGGTTGGTATACTGTTTTAAAACAACTCTCCTCACTTGTACTAAATGTTTCACTGATGTTTGTTGACAATAATGGTGTGTTCATAACAGCATTATACTGTGTTAAACTGCTGTTTTCACCTGTTTCACTTTTCACTTTCCTGTAAAGTGTTGTAGAATGTCTGTAAAGTTTTGTTTGTTTCCCAAGTGACTTGCTTTTATTGATGTATGACATTATTATTGGATCACACACATTAACACTCTACTAGACTTACACAACAGCATGTTGTGATGGAACAATAATCTTTTATAAATCATTGGGGTGAAAAATACTTTATAGTGAAGTTGAAAGGTTACTACTACTTTATAGTCGCCAGGAATAGTAAAATTTACTTCTTCAGGTGGCGGAAACGTGACTGCCACCAGTATATATCACCAAGAAGTTCCACAACTATAAGATGTAATATGAAAGGGCCGGCAACGTCGAGGCGGCTATTAATTCTACTTGAAAGTGGCTGCCACTTAGATGTAGTCTTTCAGTAACATAAGATAGTTTTGGCTACTGTCATTTGCTACCTTCAAATTCCTGGAACTTTTGAGTCGTTCTGTGAGTAACGACGTTCCTAATACCTTGAAAGCAACTAAGAAGTTGCGTAACTCTAAAGTAGTTATAAATGGTGAATATTAAGTAAATGTCGTTGCTAATGTATAATATGAAGTTATTTTCACCACAAAGTCTTAGAATTAGTGGCGATTACGTAATAACTACTCATTTCAAGTTCCGATCTCAGTTGCAATCACTTCGGTGCTAGTTGGGAGTAGTCTAGTGGTTATTGTGTTGGACTGCTAAACCGAAGATCCTGTGTACGATTTGATTCTTGACAGGTTAATTTAAATTACTTTCCATTTTTTCAATACCAAGTGACAACATATACTTTGGCTGTCACGGAATTTGATGTAAAGTGGGAATCTCCCATTAAAAGCTGTCCTTTAATTCATTCTGCTAAATTCACCATGTACTAACAAGAATCAATTAAAAGTTTTATTTGAAAAATAACAAAAGTTTTTTATAACATTAGTTATTTATTACTAGGTTAGGTTTGGTTACAATTTTGACAGGGAAGTGTTAATAAATTTCAAGGAAATTTTAATGTGGAATAAGAATAAGCAGACAAATATAGGGTGTTCCTTTTCAAATTATTAAGTTATATATGAATTAAGTTGATCTAGTTGGGCACTTAGTATAGAACGCTCTGTATACGTTACTGAAAACATTAACTGTGTTTTACTTAGAACCAAGCTTTTCCAGATATGGTAGCGAATTTTCTTTAAAATATTTTTAATAACAAATGTCTTTCTTTGATGAAAGCAGGCATCAAACTTGGTTGTCTATATAGTAGAAACAATGTACCATATTTCATTGAAATAAATTTATTGTTTGAAAATATATAAAGATTTTTCAAAAGTTTAGATGCAGCAAATGTGTTATGGAAGTGAATTTCCATAAAAATGTTTTTAATAGCAAATGCTAGCAGGCATCAATCTGATTATCGGTATAGCCTATGTAGTAGAAACAATGTACTATATTTTATCAAAATTACTTATGGTTTGAAAATATACAAAAAAATTCGAAAATAAACTTAAATGTTGGTTTTCTATCCAACAAAGCTTACGTTAATAGCAAATTGGGTTATTGAAATTTGAAGGATTTAATGAAAATTCGGTAAATTTGCAGATTAGCTCCCGAACGCTTTTCAACAAATTGTTTTCAGAAACATTACTAGGACCCCACCTGGATGCACAAACCACAAGAAAAATTTCTTTTTCACACCCCCAAGGAAGTTATGGGACTGGGAGTGAATAGGGGTGGTGTGCGGGGTAGGCAGGGTTTAAGGGGGATATGGCTTCAAGTTATGTGAAAAAGACAGCTTTCAAGCCCACTTTATTCGAATTTTCTGCTCATATTTCCTTTTTACTACCTACCCCGCTCAGCACCCCTACTCACTCCTGGTCCCGTATCTTCCTTGGGGGGTAAGAACAAGAAATTTTTCTTGGGGTTTGTAGATCCATGGGGGGGAGTGGGGGCAGGTTTCTGAAAATTTTTTTTTAAAAAAGTTCGGAAGCTAAACTGCAAATTTACCGAAACTTCGCTACCAAAACGCACTTACTGCGTCCAGATTTTTTTCTTACAAACGCATCATATTTCGATAAAAAATGGAAAAATGCATTAACGAATTTGATCTATGAGAATTAGCCAAAAAAAATTATACACCCCTACTCACTCCTGATCCCGTAACTTCATTGGGAGTGTGAACAAGAAATTTTCCTTGGAGTTTGTGGATCCAGGGGGGTGGGGGCCTAGGCAGGTTTCTGAAAACAGTTTTTTGAAAAGCATTCGGGAGCTAAACTGCAAATTTACCGAAAATTCGCTACCAGAACGCACTTACTGCGTCCAGATTTTTTTCTTACAAACGCATCATATTTAAACAAAAGCAAAAATGCATTAACGAATTTGTTCTATGAAATTTAGCTAAAAAAAAATTATGCACCCCCTACTCACTCCTGGTCCCGTAACTTCCTTGGGTGGTGTGAACAAGAAATTTTTCTTGGAGTTTGTGGATCCAGGGGGGATGGGGGCAAGTTTCTGAAAACAGTTTTTTTTAAGCGTTCAGGAGTTGAACTGCAAATTTACCGAAAATTCGCTACCAAACCGCACTTGCTGCGTGCAGATTTTTTTCTTACAAACGCATCATATTTCGATAAAAAATGGAAAAATGCATTAACGAATTTGTTCTATGAAATTTAGCTAAAAAAAAAATTATGCACCCCTACTCCTGGTCACTTAACTTCCTTGGGGGGGGGGGTGTGAACAAGAAATTTTTCTTGGGGTTTGTGGATCCAGGGGGGATGGGGGCTAGTTTCTGAAAACAGTTTTTTGAAAAGCGTTCGGTAGCTAATCTGCGGGAAAACCTGGTCCGATTTTCCTGGCTAACGAACTTGTCCAAGCCACTTGCAAAAGGAAGGTACTCTGCAAATTTTATCAAGATCGGTCCATTATTTTTTGAGTTATCGGTCGGATATATATATATATATATATATATATATATATATATATATATATATATATATATATATATATATATATATATATATATATATATATATATATATAAACACATATCTCCCCATAAGCGAATTAAAAAAAAAAAAAAATTCGCTAAAACATAACATTTTTAAGATATGGTGCCTTTTTAAGATTTGATCTAGCATTTGATGCGGAATCTAAAAATGCCAAAATATATAGGTGTTCCATTTAAAATAACGAAGTACATGGTACGTCCGGCCGTGCCATGTGCTTTAAGGTAATTTCACTGGATATGTCAAAACTGCTTATGGCCAAACCCAAATGTACTCTCGAATTCGGACTAGAAGGTCATAAACTTCTAATGAACACGATTCACCAAACACCCAATATAAAAGAAAATACACAAAGAATATAGATACTTTTATACACAAAAATATTAGCCACAACAAATAAACTGTGATAAAGAACAGGTCAAACTCCTGCCTGTGTTGAAATAAAGCGCAGGAAGTCAGGATGGATAGGATACACTCTGCAAGCCGATCCATGTCATTACTAGAACAGCTCTCAAATATAACACAAAGGATAAAGGAGAAGAAAAGACCAAATTCGGGCCGGAGAATGAGAGAACAGTTATGAGGGAAGCAGCAGTCTAAGAGGAGCTGGGGTGAACTAAAGCAACTAGCAAATAATGTCAGTTGGCAAATTTTTGTCGAAGCCCTATGTTCCAAAAGGGGTGGTCCAAAGGTAATGGTGCACATAACAGCAATAGATTGGTTGGCTAAAAGTAAAATTTGCAGATTTTTAGCAGTGCTCAGGCCTCCATTTGTGCTGTTTAAAAAACACGTTGGTTTATACCTATCCTTTTACTGTCTCAAACCAGGAGATGCTAGTGTTTTGTTCTTTGCTGTTGTCATTGTGTGGAGCACTAAGAAAATGGATGAAATTCCAACTTTGCAAATTTCTTATACAGTATAGCCCTTGTAAAAACAACTCATTCACCCATGAAGATGGCATGATGAAGCCGAAATGTGTAGGGTGTTTTTGGTAAAAATTTGTCTGAAAGTATGTCATTAGTTTAACTTCAAGTATGTCAATCAGATGTATTGTCGTTTAGAAATTAAATAATTTTGATGTAAGAAATGTTAGAAATAATAGAAAAATATTAAAACTTGTGACTGAACTATTCATATTAGGAAAATAAATGATTAATTACTTAAATATTACAAATGAACTAAGTTGTAGAAAATGTAGTTGGGAATTCTCAAAGCCTCTGGCCTTGACGAGATCCCAGCAATTGTTCTCAAAAAATGCGCATCAGAACTTGTTCCTGTCCTGACTCGTCTGTTTCAGACATCTTACAATAGAGGCATATTCCCTAGTAACTGGAAAACTGCTCAAGTACAACCCGTCCCCAAGTAAGGATCGAAAGCGCTTCCTAGCAACTACAGGCCTATTTCTCTCCTTTCAGTCATCTCTAAAGTGATGGAAAAGTATATAAACACCGAATTACTAAAATTTCTTGAAAAACACAGTCTAATCCACGACAGGCAGTATAGATTCCGTCAGCGCAGATAAACTGCCTACCTCCTTTTCTTTGTCACCCATTCCTGGAACAAGTCTATGGAACTACATGGTGAATCCCAGATTGTCGCTCTAGACATATCCAAAGCATTCGACCAGGTCTGGCACGCAGCGCTGCTTAATAAACTACCGGCCTATGGCCTACCACCAAAACTCTGTATGTGGACAGCAAATTTCCTCTCCAACCGGAGCATTTCTGTTGTCGTGGATGGCCATTCCTCTAAACTGTATCCAATTAATGCAGGAGTTCCTCAAGGTTCAGCTTTAGCCCCTACTTTGTTTCTTCTCCACATCAATGACCTCCTCTCTAGCACATCCAACCCAGTTCACAGTTACGCGGACGACAGCACCCTCCACTCCAATATACAATATTCTAAGCCTGTCTCTTTAGCCCAACTGGATGGGGATCGCAGACTCATGGAGAGTTCTATCTCCGTGAATTTCCAAAAAATATTAGACTGGGGAAGTAGAAATCTTGTACAATTCAACCCCACCAAATCACAGTCTTGCTTTCTTTCTCATAAGAAATACACCAGCCCTAGACCCATCACAATAAACAACCTAGTTATTCAAAGTAATGAGTCCTTTTCACTTGTTGGCATCTCTGTGGATCAAAATCTCAATTGGCACAAACATGTCACATCAATTGCAGAAGCGGCTGCTAAGAAATTAGGTTTCCTCTTCCGGACTCGCAAATACTTTTCACCAGCTAATCTCTATACTTTATATACTTCACAAATAAGGCCAAATCTGGAATACTGCTCCCACATCTGGGGTGCCGCTGCCGCTTCTACACTCGCTATCCTGGACTCCATTCAGAAGAGAGCTATATGTCTCATCGGTGACCCTACCCTCACCCAAAGGCTGCCATCCCTTACCCACCGACATGCCGTTGGTGACCTCTCTCTCTTTTATAGATATCTGCACGGGAACTGCTCAGAGGAGCTTTCTTCCATAGTTCCTCTACCTGCTGCCCCCAACAGATCTACCAGGGGAACAGAGCGAATGCACCCTTTTACTGTCCAGGTCACCAGACACAGAACATCCTGTTATGCCCGCTCTTTTGTCCCGAGGACTTCCAAGTTGTGGAACTCCTTGCCGGCACATGTTTTTTCTTCTCCCCCAAACCTTCAAGTCCAGAATTAACAAGTTGCCTCTTTCCTCCTTGTCTACACCCACAGTACGATAGTATTTAGGCTGTAAGCCCTCGTGGTGTGTTGTTGAAATAAAATAAAAAATTAAAAAATATTGAGATTTGGTGGTAATTCATATATGGACCTTAGGATTTCCGATTATTTCACACCAACATTAATCTTAAATTCAGGTTGGAAATTACGTTATACTGCTAGATGAGGATTTTCATTTTTCCACATATAAAGTTGAATACACCCCGGCGAGTAAAGGTAACTTAATCTATAAACAGTATTTTATTCACAAACAGCAGATCTCCGTTCTATTTGTTTTTGATGGACTGACAAAATTGTAGTCTAGCTAGAAGATCAGCTGACGAAGTCTGTATGGTGCAAAGTTGTAGTTATCATTAATCTTCTGATGATATTAGCTTTGTTAGCAAAACGATCATCAGGTCTTATAAATGTGTTGTGGGAAAATGAGTTCTCCAAAGTATATTTACCATGGTGCTTTTGTCGTCTAAAATTGATAGTCTTGATAGAAGGGGTATTTTTTTAAAACCTACAATTTTTTTATGCTAAATAATATTTGTAAAAAATGTATAAACTTGAAAACTTTGCGTTATAGTAATTCAATCAAAAAAATGATGTAGTTTGTCTTGATTTTATTCTGACAAAAAATAGGAGTACATTTAAATACAAAATGCACCATTTGGTATTGCCAAAATAATTTCTAAGGCACACCATGTTTTTTCTAATTCTTTGTTTTAGTTCTTCAGCTATTGAATTTCATTTATTTACTTTGAAAGATGTGATATGATATTTGTATAAAATATTTTGCATACTTCAGTTATCTATAAATTGGCCTAAGAAACGTAGCCCGGCTGCTTTTTTCAAATTTAAAGCGAAATGTATCAGAAATAGTACTTTTTGAGTATATTATATTAATAAACTTATGCTAGAATTTCATTTAGGATCTAAAAATGACAGGCAAGATGTATTACTTGAAATAATAAAGATGATATTGACTTCTGTTCAGAACATTGGAAAGATTTCAAGTGGCCAGAAGCAGAAGTTTCAAAAGCTATAGGTGCCAATTCTCTGAACTCTAGCTTTATTATTTTTTGTAAATGTCTCATGTAAACAAGATGTTTCACAAAGAGTTAAGTAAACATAGTTTTTTTTTTCAATAAACTAATATAGTATACTCTCGACCTGCTGCAAGTGGATCAGTTCCATGCTCAGGGACAGGGCGGTGTTCACCTCACTTGCGGGAGGGACCTTGCTGGCAGGGGTCGCGGCGGGGTGTCCGCAGGGGAGCGTTCTGTCTCCCTTGCTCTGGTGCCTAGTCGTGGACGGCCTGCTGGGGAGGCTCTCGGGAGGGGGGTATGAGGTACAGGGCTATGCGGACGACATTGTCATCATAGTCCGAGGAAAAGTGACACAGGCAGTGTGGCAGTGCATGGTGACTGCACTAAAAGTGGTGGAAGGGTGGACGGTTGATCAAGGGCTCGGGGCGAGCTCCGAGAAAGCAACCGTCGTGCCGTTTACGAGGAGGAGGAAGTGCGACAGCCACAGAACTCTCACTCTATATGGTAGGAGCATTCCAATGGCCAGGGAGGTAAAATATCTTGGGGTCGTATTGGACTCTTAAGCTAACCTGGAATGGTCACACTGGAAAAATACTGCGTAAGGCAGTCATGACCTTAGCCGTCACTAGGCGGCTATATGGAAAAACGTGGGACTAAGACTTAGTATGGCCCACTGGCTGTACACAAGGGTGGTCAGACCATCGTTAACATACGCGGCACTGGTCTGGTGGCCTAAGGTGACACAATCCAGTGCCAAACAAAAACTAGGCCAGGCTAGGACTATACAGACTAGCCTGCAATGGTAGACTGAAGATCAACCCAGGCTTCAGGGGCCACTGCAAAATTCAGGAGATCGTGAAGGAGCCCATGCTTGAAATGAGGTCAGACTTCTCGAGCCCGCGAATGTGCAGGGAAAACAACTTTACAGTGGAAATCCCCGACCGCGAGGCATGGCGGGAGGAGACGCCGGGCATACCACGGGACGCGCTCGTCTGGTTCACGGACGGATCCGACGGGGAGCGTGGGACGGGGGCAGGTGTTTACTCGGAAGGACCGACGGTAAGTCATAGTATTTCCCTCGGAGCCCATGCAACGGTGTTTCAGGCCGAGATGTACGCCAGCCTGCACTGTGTGCGGGAGAACAAGAGGAGGGGCTACACCAACAATCGGATCCTTGTAGCCACAGACAGCCAGGCAGGACTTAAGGCACTAAGTAGCCCACTGGTAAATTCCTGGCTGGTGAGTGAGTGCCGAGACGAGACGAGCGACCTGGCAGGCCAGAATGAGGTGACCCTCATCTGGGTGCCGGGTTACTCGGCGGTCAAAGGCAATGAAGAAGCCGACAGTCTCGCGAAGAGAGGATCAGCAGAACTATTTATGGGACCAGAACCGGCTCTGGGCGTGACAAAGAGCACTGCCAGGGGAGCCATTAAGTCCTGTGTCAGAAACCAACACAAGGTGTACTGGACGGACTGTCCAGGGCTCGGACATGGGAAGTTAATAATTGACGGACCCAGTTCAAAGAGAGCTGTAGATCTGCTAAATCTTAGCAGAGGACAGCTCAAAAACACAACAGGTCTCTTGACGGGACACATGGCCGTCAAGAAACACCTGCATAAAATGGGGCTGTTCGAACGGGACCTCGCATGCAGACTCTGCGGCGAGGGGGAGGAATCAGCCCAGCACATCTTGTGCGAGTGTAAAGCTCTGGACCACAAAAGACAACTGATCTACGGTCAGTCTAGACCGGAGACAGCAA
Source organism: Tillus elongatus (assembly GCA_964006375.1). Lineage (NCBI taxonomy): Eukaryota > Metazoa > Arthropoda > Insecta > Coleoptera > Cleridae > Tillus > Tillus elongatus. The sequence continues at coordinate 171,379,223 of OZ023263.1, read as the reverse complement.
TATAAAACTTCACCCTACCAATCGCTGTGCAGACTAGTTCAAGGCACAGTTATTTTGGAATGGGTGGAGTAAGACTAAGGGTATGCACAATCAACCAAAGGTTGCAGTGCTATCGGGGCGGCAAGGCCACAGATGAGCCCTGAGGAAAAAAAACTTGATTATCGGGGCTAATGGGGGGGTATAATTTTAAAAACGCGACTCGTACGAACGTTATAAAATATATGTATATATACATACAGAATGTTTAATAGCTGTGTTTTCCTCAGGCAATGTTTACCTTGTTCCTGTCTGCTGTGCCCATGCAGTCTCGAATGTGATCAAGTGTGTAAAGATAGGAGCAATTAAAATATATGACCTTAAACATAAACATTTTCAGATATGGACCCTTCTGAGCGTTCTACTGTAGTGGCATGTTCGGAAATAAATAAGAATTAAAGACAACAGAAAAGCAATCTGTTACAGTTCATTCTGCTTTTACATACATACGACTACACTACAGGTTCCAACGAATTACACTGCTTTATTTTCCTCAGGATTTTTGCAACGTAGTAATTATAGAAGGCAGACTCGTACTTAGATCATTGTTGGTTTTTATTAGGGATAATTATTTGTGGGACAGGAAAGGAAAAAAATTGAAATTTCGATTTGAAATTTTGATCAACTTCTCAGCACTGATTGTTGGTTGCATAGTTAACTGTCTAATAAATGATTATAACTAACAAGGTTTAAAGTGATGTATTTTTAACAGTATGTATTTAAACATTGTTAGTTATTAAATGGAATATAGTTTGAAGTAAAATATAAAATGATTTGTTTTGTTTTAGGTACCTCTGACACGTGTTATGTGTGACTATTTATTAATTTTTCAAACAACACTCTTGGTTAAGAAACCCAGTGACTTCGTAGAGTGTTATAACATGTCACTGAATATTTTAACTGCACTTTTAAAGATTCGTAACTTATTCGTGATGGACAGGTTACCCATCTTTCTTGACGGCTATAGCCAACTTCTCAAAACACTGTGTGATAATAGCAATTCAGAAATCCAGAAGTCACTTGATGAAGTACATAAATTATCAGACTGTGCACATGGATTGGAGAAGTTGACAAATAATCTTGTTTTATGGAAAAAGGATATGTCTAGGATAAGCTGTTTCCTAATAACTGAGATTCTTCAACAGTTTGAGAAAGTTACTTTGTATCCTAATGTAAAGGTAATTTTAAATATAAATATATCGAATCTAAGTATTCATCTTTTCTTTTTGTTTTCAGAAACACTTGAATAACTGTATATACAGCTTGATGTCTTTGTGTGACAATCATGCAGTCGCATATTTAATGAGGGTGTTAAGTAGTGCCTCCACAGAAATGTTTAGGAATACATATGATCATTATAATAAATATTATAAGTTTACGGGAAAAGTTTAGAATCTGAAACTGAGAAGAATATTTATCTTGACCCGGGCAGTTACAAGTTATGTACATGTAACTTTGAAAAAGAGTTGTGTGAAAAAATAATAAGTCTGTAATACACAGTGTTTGGTTGTTGCATTATTCGTTGTTTGTGGTTCAATGAAAACACAACACTCATAAATAACAATCTATTAGAACAATAGTCAACATAACATAACATAGCTCTACAAGGAGTGCACTACATATAACTAATTCTACGGAATCAAGATGGCTTGGAGCAGTTAGGATTGCCAACTTAAACTAACAATTGTGTGGCATAGCCAATTTGTTTATCTGTGGAAAATGAACATGTTTTATGAAGTTAAGATAGTGTTAGTAAACATAAATACCTATCAATGTTGATAGATCAAATAAAAAGAAATGTTTATCTTCCAACTGTAATAAATTCCATAAGTATAGCGTGTAAAATTTTATAAATAAATTAAATAATTTGTAAAATTGTTTTCTTCTTTTATGGTTCATATTTGGAATATTTTAAATAGGTGGATATTCAGAAAAGGAAAATGCAAAAATATTTTCTAGTAAAGAAATTGAAAAATAAATGGATGAAAAAAGTGAAATGTTCTTTTTTGAAAGGGAATGGTATTCATCTTTTAACACGTAATCTTCTAGGTGAAGGAATATTGTTGCAGACAAATCCAATAATTTTTATCCAACAGATCCTCAACTGGTTTAGAAGGTAATTCTGTAGCTAAAAACCAGAGGTGTACGAAGCCATGTTCTTTTTTTCAAACTAAACTATGAATAGCTGAAGAAGTAGCAAAACCATTAAGTTACATCAAATACTTTTGATAGATAGCTAATCGTTTATTAGCATAGCTATCGTAGTTACATTATTAGCACCACAGATACAAATACATAAACATATATTCGAAGTTACAACAATATAATCTATTTTAGAATTTTATGCCATTTTGTGCAGGTGTTTCTTGACGGCCATGTGTCCCGTCAAGAGACCTGTTCTGCTTCTGAGCTGTCCTCTGCTAAGATTTAGCAGCTCTACAGCTCTCTTTGAACTGGGTTCGCCAATTATTGACTTCCCAGCCCTGGACAGTCTACCCAGTACCCCTTGTGTTAGTTTCTGACCCAGGACTTAATGGCTCCCCTAACAGTGCTCTTTGTCACACCCAAAGCCGGTTCTGGTCCCATAAATGGTTCTGCTGACCCTATCTTCGCGAGACTGCCAGCTTCTTCATTGCCTTTGACCCCTGAGTAACCCGGCACCAAAATGAGGGTGATCTCATTCTACCCAGCCAGGTCGCTCGTTTCGTCACGGCACTCACCAGCCAGGAATTTACCCGTGGGCAGCTTAGTGCCTTAAGGGCTGTCTGTGGCTACGAGGATCCGCTTGTTGGTGTAGCCCCTCTTGTTCTCCCGCACACAGTGCAATATGGCGTACATTTCGGCTTGAAAGACCGTTGCATGGGCTCCTTCGGTCCTTCCGAATAAACACCTGTCCCCGTCCCACGCTCCCCGCCGGATCCGTCCGTAAACCAGACGAGCGCGTCCCGTGATATGCCCGGCGTCTCCTCCCACCATGCTTCGCGGTCGGGGATTTCCACTGTAAAGTTGTTTTCCCTGCAGATTCGCGGGCTCGTGAAGTCTGACCTCATTTCAAGCATGGGCTCCTTCACGATCCCCTGAATTTTGCAGTGGCCCCTCAAGTCTGGATTGATCTTCAGTCTACCATTACAGGCTAGTCTGTATAGTCCTAGCCTGGCCTAGTTTTTGTTTGGCATTGGATTGTGTCACCTTAGGCCACCAGACCAGTGCCGCGTTGTGACGAAGTAGATATTTCCAGAACAGCTGTAGATACTAAAAGCGGCTGTTCGAAAATAAATATAATATAATTCACACGGGTAAAAATTCCACGCAATTATTATTTTTATCATTAATATTTCTTAAAAGTACGCATTTTCGAATTATCGCGGCGGAGTAAAAACATATCTGCAGAAGATAAGGATAAGGTATCTTCCACCGATTAAGATTTTTCAGCCGGGAACTAGAGAGAGAATTTAACTACTGAAGCAAATACAGTTTACCGTTTGCCGTAGCGCGTTGAAATATATATCTGGAATTTAGATTCAGTAAATAAATAGGTTGTTCGTAAAAATTGCAATAAAACGTCAGAATACCGTACCGTCCGTCCCGTTGTTGTGAGACGCAATTTTGTAGTTTAATAACTTTACTGAACGCAAGAGTATATAAGGTTTGTCTTATTGAATTTAATTATAGCGAATTTTCGGATATTTTTCTCAGTTCCCACGCGTCTGTCCGTCGACGTCGAGATCGCGAGATCTAGCGTAGTTCCCTCCATAGCCCTATCCCATTATTGTTGGCGTGTCGTAATACTTCTGGGAGGTGATGCTGTAGCTAACACAGACCTCCCAAGGGTGTCGCGTACGACCGTTCCAATTCGACTCTGGTCTGGACGCTGTAGTACACAAGCAGGCCAAGGTCGAGTTAGTAGATGACAATATTTACAGGGTGTTCCCCTATAACCCTCCCGTTCCTTATCGACGCCCTGACGTCGAGGGTTGGATCTCGTGGTACCGACTTCGTTGGATAGACGCCATTTTAACTATTTGAGGAGCGTGTCTCCAATCGACCCACTTAACGGCGGCATCCACAGGTTGTAAACCACAGCACTCGGAGTTTCCGTCCGCATGACTCCCGCATTTTCTTTTCGTGGGGAATAATTAATTTCGTTGGCCCGTCACCAGTAACATAACTTGTACTAGGATAAATTAGCGTAATAAGTACCTTTCATATTGTAAGCATACCAGTGGACTGTAACGCTTTATAATGTAATAAATAGTGTGGAAATGATTTTCAGTCTATGTTATAACTGCAAATAAATCTGCTACACCCTTATAAACTTTCGGAAGGTCAGGGAAATACCGGGGGAGCGATTAAAGCCCGCAACCTCGGAGGTATCTATACGGCCTGCTACATCACAGGCTACCGGACCCTCTCCACAGAGCTATCCAGGCACTCTGACCACGACCATGGTCAGGGTCTTGTGACGAGGTCGCAGACATCCTCACAGGGAGTAAACCCTTTCAAAATCTGGCGCCCGGGACCATTCCCCTAAATCAGTTAATCTGTTCCACTGCATAATTCACCCCGCAAGTCAGGCCTCGTTACAGCGTATGTTAACGATGGTGTGACCACCCTTGTGCACAGCCAGTGGACCATACTAGGTTTTAGTCCCCACGTTTTTCTATATAGCCGCCTAGTGACGGCCAAGGTCATGACTGCCTTACGCAGTTTTTTTTCAACGTGATCGTTCCAGGTTAGATTAGAGTCCAATACGACCCCAAGATATTTTACCACCCTGGCTATTGGAATGTTCCTACCATATAGAGTGAGAGTTCTGTGGCTCTCCCACTTCCTCCTCCGCGTAAACGGTTGCTTTCTCGGGGCTCACCTCGAGCCCTTGACCAACCGTCCACCACTTTTAGTGCTGTCTGCATGCGCTCCCACATTGACTGTGTAACCTTTCCTCGGACTATGATGACAATGTCGTCCGCATAGCGCTGTACTCTGTACTTAATACCCCCCTCCGAGAGCCTCCCCAGCAAGCTGTCCATGACTAGGCACCAGAGCAAGGGATACAGATCGCTCCCATGTGGACACCCCGCCGCGACCCCCGCCAGCAGAGTCCCTCCCGCGAGTGCGGTGAACACCACCCTGTCCCTGAGCATGAAACCGATCCACCTGCAGCAGGTCTCCTCTATTCCACGCTCCCTGACAGCTGCCAGAACTGATCCGAATGAGGTGTTGCTGAAGGCCCCCAGCACCACCTCCCTGTTCTCCAGCGTATTCTCGTTTCAGCACTAGTTGGTGCAGTGCTGTTTCTGTTGAGAATCCAGCTCTGTATGCATATTGTCCGCAGTGTAGGGGATATGCTTCTAGTAGACCGCCCCTAATGTGCCAGTCGAGCAGTTTTCCACTGTTTTTAGCAAGAAGGACATGATACCAATTGGCCTCAGGGACTTTACCTGGTCTGTTGGACGCCCAGGTTTAGGAATGAATACAACCCTGGCCAGTCTCCATGCCCTCGGAATGTACCCCAGAGCCAGGCTGACCGTCATAATGAGGGTAAGCGCTGGCGCCAGTATATCTATTCCCTGTTGGAGCATGATAGGCATCATTTCATCAAATCCCGGGATTTGTAGGGCTTAAATCTGTTAATGGCCCATCTGATTTTGCTCCAAGTAACCACCTCTTTAGCGACTGTCCAGTCTACTCTAGATGTCCGCCTATAAGGCGCCTCTATTTCCGAGTGTTCCCAGTCCGCAGGTGATTCGTTTATTATGTTACAGCCGGGGAAGTGCGTCTGGAGTAAAATTTCCATAGTTTCCTCCCACGAGCTTGTAAAGCATCCCATGGTTGTTCTAAGGGAGCATATGTTGGTCTGAGTGCCCATGGACAGGATTTTGTGTAGTCGAGCACTCTCGGACGTGTTCTCCACTTCCTCGCAGTGCCTCCTCCACGACTCCTTCTTGGTGTCCCTCAGTCTTTTATTATAAGTCGTTAGGGCCTGTCTATATTAATCCCATGCTCCCGACCTTTTGGCCGCGTTAAACAGCTTACGAATCTACGTCCTCCTTTGCCTGAGGTCCTCGTTCCACCACGGGACGTTCCTGGTGGACGCCCTCATTTTCAGGGGGCAGTTGGCGTTATAGGCCGAGGTGATTGCGTCTCGCAATTGGGCTGCCGCAATCTCGAGGTCCATTGAATTGTCTATGGTACTCTGAACCCCCCGTAGTTCCACTGCTAGGTGTATCCTGTAGGCTTCCCAGTCCGCCTTGCGGGGGTCCCGGTACCATACCGCTTGTCTTTCGACTTTGGCGATTTCATACCGGATGTATCTGGTCTGAGCTACTAACTTCCCCAGACACAGCCCAGTTCTTAACAAAGTCACCCAGGAACTGGGTGGAAACTGTTATATCTAAAACTTCCTCACGCCGTGTTGTGACGATGGTCGGTTTATTACCTCTATTCAATATGTCTAAATTAAATTTCATAAAGAATTGTTAAAGTGCCTCACCCCTAGAGTTTGTGTCCGAGCTTCCCCACAACTCACGGTGCACGTTCGCATCCATGCCGATGATGGTCATCCACCTGTTCTGTTACCCACCATCAGCTGCTCTAATTCCTTGGGTGATCTGTGCTGTCCCCTGGCAGATAGGCTGACCCGACAGTAATGTCCCTCGACCCATCCGCTCCTCCACATCGAATTTTGATTGTTGCCTGGTCCCTGTAACAGAAATGCATTAAAGGCAGAAACTCTATCCCTTCCCTGACAAAAGTGCAGGCTCTCGGATTCATGCTGGATCTGCTGTAGATGAGCTATCCAACAGCTCCGCCGAGTCCCTTGATATCTCCTTTATAGGAGTACGGTTCCTGGATGAGGGCCACATCCGTGTTTCTCAGAGCCATCAGTAGCCCGGCCGTGGCTGCCCTACTCTGTTGGAGGTTGACCTGAATGAACCTAAGTCTCATTAACTCTTAGTTGCTTCCCCAGTGGCGGAAGGTAACCCTTCCCAGGCCCCAGAATGCCTTGAAGGAAGTTCCTTCAAGGGCTCTGTAAGACGCCTGGTCGATCGCGAAGGAGAGAGTCTGACCTTTCTCCTCTGCCTTCCTGTTTAGAACCAGTGTTGTGTCCCCAGTTCCGGGTTCTGGATCTTCAGTTTACTGATCACCGTCTCCTGCGGGACGGCGTCAGGGATCCGTACGACGACCTTGCGTCTCTTTGGGAGTTCCTTGGGCTCGACGGCTGTCAAGTCAAATTTGACCGAGTCCCCCGATCGTTTTCCGCAGCCAGTCCCGCTACTGCTGGCCGGCACAGGTTATCCAGAGGATGCCCAATAGCAGGCGCGCCCGGTTGAACTGAGGCGGGCTCTCCCCTTCCTGAAGAGAGTCCACCGCAGCCTGAATCAGGTCCGCCTTCCCCTGGTCTAGCGTGACCCCAGGATGTCGTCTGTTAATCACCGCCATCGCGAGGCCCTCCGCAGACTCCTTATACGTGCCAGTCTGCGCCGGTGTTCCGGCCTTGGTCCTTTTGGTACGTGTGTCTGTATAGTAGGCGTGCTAGAGCCCGAGCGCGGCGTCTTCTGACTCACAATTTCTTCTTGCGCCTTTACGCCTTTACAGGTGCTCTGGTTCTTTTGGGACGTCTGTCTGTAGTAGGTGTGCTAAAGTCCGAGCGCGTCTGACTCGCACTCCCCTCTTGTGCCTTTACAGGTTTCTCGACCGTCCACGTCCCGGTCGCCATTTTCTGCGTCCTCCAGCGCTTCTTTGTTTGCGCCCCGGAAAGACGCTTGGACTACCGGGGCAGTCCCTCTACCCCTACAGTAGAATCCTCACTGGTGGAGGGGCCCCCATAGAGTCCACGGACCTCACCGCCTTCCGGTCGGACCCAGCCTCCAGCTTGGGTGTCGGGGACAAGTCTGTGGCTGAAGCTACCCCCGTATCTCCGTCGGTCGTGAGACCTACAGAGTCCGCGGACGCTGCCGCCGCCTGGCTCGTCTCCGTTTCCGGAATAGATTCAAGGCACGAGTCTGTAGCCGGAGCCACTCCTCGAGCCTCATTGGTTTTGGTTCCATATATGTTTTATCATCTTCATGTTGTTCCCGCGGGAATGGGGGAAACACTGTCCACACCCTCAGAACCCCTGTGTGGTGCAAGGCAGGTTACTCTGGAGGGTTGCCCGGTACTCCAGAGGTTCTGTTCATGGCACCATCACGCTTACCCTGGTGTCATCCATCCCTAGGCACGGGTCACATGACACCGTAGATTGGGGGAGTTTATTTCGACCTCCTTGTCTAGATCCGTCATGTTTAGTTATCAGCAGGGTCACCTCGTGCAGGATGCGGCTCTTCACCGCGCATGACTGTCTTGGGGGAAGCTTCATCGAGAGCTTATTTTGTTGTTTCCACTTCATCAGCTTGCCCCCTGGAGTCCTTTGGCCCGTGACTCCTCGACCCTAAACAAACCTTTGCTTCAACTAGTCTTTGGGTATGTTCCTTTCTTCTTCCTTAATCTTTTATATCTGGTCACTCCACTCTTGTTTTCTACCTGACAATGACGTGTCCCCTTTTTTTAAAGGTTTTTAGAAACCCAAGCTATGATGTAAGATAATGTGCCTAGAGCTGAATGGCTCTGTTACAGTGTTATAAGGGGCCACGAACGTTTCCTTTGAGATACCAGGCACACCCGCTTGTATGCATAAGTGCGTTAATTGAATGAGGCTGTTTTAGTGGAACCACAACATACTTATATAACCAGCAGGGTCACTCGCCTGTCGGCACATTGATGTTTATTCTTACCCTCCACTGAACCTTATTCAAAAATTCCATATGTCTTAGCCAGATTGTAGTTCCATCAAGTAAAACAGAAAATGAAGTAAAGAGGTGGAATTAATTAAACACTGTAAGTGTGTGTTTCATGGTTCTTACCTACATTATTGACAATATTTCTACTACTTCTAGATCAATATAATATTATGGTTCCTTACTTATTTATTTGTGGCTAAAATTATACAATGTGTCTTACAAAAAAGCTCTGCTTGTGACTGTATTTACACGATTTTGTTAAACATCCTCTACAACTTCTGTCAAAACTTTTTTAATTGATGTCACTTTGAATTTTCTTCACGTTTAGCTTCCATTGTCGTGCATTCCATCAACGTTTCTAGAACAGCCATAATAAAAAACCTTTACGTTTATATACATTTGATTATTTAATTCATCAAAATATTTCCAAAACCATAATCCCACAGGTGTCACCAAATCTAACGGGGTAGGTTTACGAGCCATTTGCTTTTCGTTAAAACAAAGATTTTAAAATGACTGTAAACTGTAATTATTATTAATAATAAAATTTATGTAAATACTTACTTAGGTATATTTCTTATGCTAAGAATAAAACCCAGCATCTAGTTTTAGAATTACTTTAATACAAAAATAAAATTTATGCAGATAAACATTTTAACATCACTTTTTTTTTAAATAATCAATTAATTCAAAGGTTTCCTTCTAGTTAAAATTAAACTAAAAACTCTCAACTACAATAACCCAAATTCTAAGGTTAGTTAAACAGAATTGTGTGGGAGGCTTTTCTAATATAAAAAAACTAAATGTTACATAAAGTCGATACCTCTGAAAATTAAATTGTTTTCGCCCCCGGCATAATATTTTATAATATGTAATATTTAAATCCTTCTTAGCAAATTATAGCACTAAAATTTATTTAAGTGCCTCCCCTTTAAGTTCCCAACTATCCTTATGGCTCCAAGCCCTATATTGCCCTTCGTGTTATGAAATTTCACAAATATTCGCCCATCTACTAAAATCCCTCATAAAACAACATCTAAATTTTAATATGATTCCAATTCACTCTAATTATATTCTAGCGCCCTACGACTCAATCATCTATGCTAATTCTATCTTACAGCCCATGGCTCAAAAATATCTATACAAATTTTATATGAAAATTGTTTCAGTACTCGAGACAGCCAGCCTTTACTAAAAAGTAACTTTAAACATATTGGGTCATGGAACGTACTCACCATGAATCTGGGAAATAAAGCCAGCCCTGTACCATGCTTTATCACTCGCCTACACCGGCCGTTGAACCACATTTGTCCGCGGGTAACCGCCCTTTAAAGAAACCCTAATTCATTCCCCCGAAATTCCACTCAACTTCTAAATTTAGTCTGATTTTAGTGAACAAAAAACCCTTGACATTATCGTCGTTGCGGGTACTGCTCAGCTCGAGGCAGCTGAGTGACCACTGTCTCAAGACACGTATTTTTCTACCGTTCCCATATCAAAATTCGAATTTGCATTTTTGTCTCTGTTGAAACCAAATGACCTCGTTGGAGGTTGCCTGCTTGGGTAAAATCACTCACTGTGCAGTTTACAGTTACATTTATTTTACCATGCATCAACTGACCGACCGTTGTACCGCACATTTTAGCTTGCTAAGGTGTTTTTTATTTAATTTATCAAATTAAATACACACAATTTCAACATGCTAGCAGCCTACATATTTTATGCATATTATGATGGATATATTTACGCTTAAAATATTTGGTTCTTTGGTGATTTTTCATAAACTTTTTGAGATCCAACCCAGTAATTCTTTTACATTCTGTTCTAAACATTTATGTATAGAGAAATTTCTTAAACTAGATACTTAAACCGATAAGCACCTTGCTTACATGTTAAATCCTTCGGTAATGTTTTCTACCACACAGAGGACTTGGTCTGTGTGGTGTAGTACTAGTGTCTGAATCCGAATTGCTTGTGCGGGAGGATATGGTTCTTAGAGGTGTATGAGGCTAACGTTTTCTGAACCAGTCTCTCGGCGGTTTTACCTATGACGGGGAGTAGACACATCATATAGTTTTGGGGAACAGCGGGTATTTAATGGGCTTTGGCATATTAATGATATTGGCAAGTTTCCACTTGGATGGAAACATGGCATTCACAATCCTGACTATGAATACTACTGCTCCATGGAAAGATACACATGTGTTTACAAGATCGGGCGTGAAGAGGAAGTAGACTCACTTTGTGCTAAGCAGTGTAAGTTGGGGTATTTTTGATTTTTCATTTGTGTATGGATTTCCTGATAAGAGGTCGTCAACTTTGTTTTTCTGTATAAGCGTTCACCGGTGACAACTTGATTTGTTTTTGTATGTTTTGTTGCAGTCACTAGTTTGCTGGCATGTAGCAAAAAAAAAGAAGAAAAAATCTAAAGACATATTTTTCTAATGCTAGGTTGTTTTGTATCACATTGGACTGATCCTTGTTGATCATTTTAAATTGTTTTCCCTTTTATTTATTTGAATTGTATATATGTTAGTAAACTTGATTCATTAGAACGAATGTGTGATGTGTGAGAGGTGTATATGCATGTGTAGGTGTGGATATGCTCAGGATTTCGTTTCATAGAATGCTTATGTGGTGTTTTATTTGACTAGTGCTTATCATATTGGATTTATTTTAACTGTATATATTTATTTGTTTTAACTACTTAACTCATGGGCATTTATTAACGTATTATGCAGGTGAAAACGGGAGCTTGATGTATGAGAAAGGGTGTGTGAGTGTATTTTATCATGTGACAAAATGTAGTTTCTGTTACAGATTTGTATAGTATGTTTTGACTTTATATTTTATCTTTACAAAGTTTTTAATCTACGTTTTATTCGCTTGTTTTAGGATTTACAGTTTTCATAGGTACGTGTGTATATTTATTTATCAATGGACCAGTATGATTGCGATTTTCAGCTTCCGGTTTGCAATACTAGAGTGTTGTACGACCATGTTCAATGCAAAAAAAATTTAGAGCTAACAGCTTAAAATTGTTCCATAATAACATAAGAAGCATTTATAAAAATTTTGAGGAATTGAAGGTAGTGTTGTCTCAAATGTCTTGTAGTTTTGATGTGATTGTTCTGACTGAAACTTGGCAGGTCGATTGTGCGAACATATTCAGGATGGAGGGATATGACATTTTATATAGCGGAGGGGTATACCTGGTATCTTGGTATACATAAAAAGTACAATTAAATATTCACATAATATAATTTCTTTAGCGGAGTGTCGAGCTGTTGAAATATTACTTCAAATGGGTAGTGAATACGTTACTATTACTGCTATCTATAGATCGCCAGCCATGTGTTTAGCGTCCTTTAATCGATGTTTAGAGATTTATCTAGCTGAAAGGCCTTCGCCGTGATGTGATGGCATTTACTAACCCTTCGGTTAGTAAATGCCATCACATCATGGTTGGAGATTTAAATATTGATATCCTCTCTGAAAACGAGTCCAGCAGTCAGGAATGCCTTAATATACTTGCTGAGCACGGGTTTGTTAATACCGTAGACACACACACGAGGATACAGAACAACACTGCCTCTTGCATTGACCACTTCTTTGTGAGTTCCAAGTCGTAGTGAGATTTTTTGCGTGCGGTCTACCACACTTCTATCACTGACCATTTTTCCGTACTATTAGATCTCCCAGTGAACTCTGAGAAAGAAATTAAAGTCAATATATTAGGGGTAAAATGTTACATAAATTATGATAAGGTACGCAGGGAACTAGAGCATACAGATTGGAATAATATTTGTAGCTCTGAAAGTTTGAAAATTGCTGCGGAAAATTTTGTGGAGTATCTTAAATCAGTGCTGGGAAGGTGTGCTGTTAGAGTTAAAATAAAAAACAAGAATAGACCCAGGAAATCCTGGATAACAGAGGGTATAATTAAGTCGATAAACACAAAAGATAGATTATACCGAACAATGATACAAAACTCTGGTGATGAAGATAAAAGACTACAGTTTGCGCAACATAGGAATGGGCTAAATGAGAGAATCGAGTGCGCAAAAGCAACAAACAAATATGTCTCCACCCCAATTCACCTAAAAGACTTTGGGAGACGGTAAATCGGCTAACTAAAGAAGAGAGAAAGGATCCTGCAAGAAGTATTCAACTTGGGGGTGATAACTCATTAAATAACTCCAACCCGGGGGAAATAGCCAACGCATTCAATAAATATTTTTCATCCGTTGGGAGAGCACTGGCACAAAAAATACCGTCTTCGTGGCCAGTCTTAAGGTAGATATGAAGCCATACAGCATTTTTCTAATACCTACATGTGAGTCCAAAGTTATTGAATGCATAATGAGTATGAAGTTAAAGAAAGCTCCTGGGTTGGACTCAATCACTGTGGAGAACTTGAGGGAACTCGTATATGTTATTGCAGTCCCGCTGACTATCTTAATCAACAGATGCATTGAACTTGGTATTTTCCCAGACATTCTAAAGAAGACTGTAATAAAACCACTATTTAAAGGAGGAAACAGGGACGAAATGCCAAATTATAGACCGATATCCTTATTATCAAATGTGGCCAATGTTTTCGAAAGAATTATTTGTCAGAAAATAACAAGCTATTTAAAGAAGCATAACATCTTAGCAGAATCTCAGTTTGGCTTCAGAGAGGGTTAAATACCCTAACTACAGGAATTTATTCTGCTCTTGATAAGCAAAGACCAAAGTATTTGCATCTTTCTAGTCGTTGAAAAGGCTTTCGACACTGTTGATCACAGGATTATTCTCAGAAAATTAGAGGGTATCGGTTTTAGGGGTGTTCCGCTGCTTTTGATTGAGGATTATTTGCGGTCTAGGAGGCAGTGCACAAAGATTGACGACAGCTGCAGCGATTTTGAGGTGGTTGAATTTGGCGTTCCTCAGGGTACAGTCCTGGGCCCGTTGTTATTTAGTTTGTATATCAATGATATATTTAATGTGCAGACAGCTGGTAAAGTCATTGGTTTTGCAGATGATACTGCAATTCTATATCAAGATTGTTTTTGGCAATGGCAAAAGACCAAAATTGAAGAAGACTTTATGAATATTAAGGGGTGGTTTGATGCCTATGGGCTAACTATTAACACAAAGAAGACGAAGTATGTTGCATTTGCCTCCTATAAGCCACACCTGCCGTCATTTAATACACTGCAAACAGTTTGTAACAACCAATGTATCCAAATTGACGCGGCACAAAAAGTTAGGTATTTGGGGATCATCATAGATCAACATCTGCGTTGGGATGAGCATGTTGGCGTGGTTGTTAAAAAGTTTAGGACCATTTTCTAAAAGTTTAAATACCTGAAAACCTTTCTCACAACGATGTGTCTTAGAATGGTCTATTCGGCATTAGTTGAACCCCTGCTTACATACAGGATTGTTGTTTGGGGTGCTGCGTCGAGTTGTCACCTGAAAAAGTTGGATATAATTAAACGTTGGTTTCTGAAACTAATATATAATAAGTGCTACACCTACCCGTCTGAATCGTTGTACGCTGAAGCAGGAGCTAATTATATTAGGTAACTTTTTCATTGGCTGTGTTGACGTACGTAAGAAAGTATGATCGCGTCTCTAGAATAGAGCATTCATACGTAACTAGGCTAAACGCAGCAGCGGCCGCTCAAACGAACAGAGCGATTAAGATTGGTCCAGCGTAGTTATACTTATATTGCACCAAGAATGTATAATACTCTTCCAGTCAGTATCAGAACTTCACTAACTTTACGTTCTTATGTGAGAATGGTGAAGGCATGGGTTTCGAAATCTAGACACATGATTCATAGTTTAGTACACAGATAGGTGTTGAACGGGTCGTATGATATCTTTTGCAATGTTGTACCGCACAGTAATCATTTTTAAATATGCACACTTTTTATTTTTTATTATTATATACATTTGTGGGAGTGTAAATTGTACACGTGAACATGTGTGAGCGAATGTGTTTGTGTGTGTTTTTATTTTTGCACCTGTATGTATGTATGTGTGTTCTTTTATTCTTTACTTAGTTTTGTATTCTTTGCTTGGTTTAGATTTATCCACGCACAAGTCTCTGGCTTTTGTGGATCTTTCCAAGATTTATTATGTACAGCAAATCTATGTATGTTATTATTATTGAACTGTATTTTGAAAATAAATCTATTATTATTATTATTATTATTATTATTATTACTATTATTATTATTACTATTATTATTATTATTATTATTATTATTATTATTATTATTATTATTATTATTATTATTATTATTATTATTATTATTATTATTATTAAGTAGTGGGTTCTATGTAAGTGTCTGGGGCAGCGCAAAGCACACTCCGGACATTATGGTGCGAAGTGCGACAGATCAACGTTATTGTAATTTGGGCTGAATTGCAATTCCAGATGATCCGCGAAGGCACTTGCTTGATCTGCATCCATGTAAACGATACCGTTTTGGCCATAAAGTGGTGAAAACGCAAGTTTTTGGGAACGAAGAGCTTTTGTCATTTTCCATATGAAACTGTCTTGGGCGGACTGAGTTTGCAGGCGTTCCTCCCAACTGTTGTTGCGGAGTTCTTTTAGGGCGGATCGTACGTGTTTGATGATGAGTTTTGTTTGTCGGTGGGGTTTTCGGTGCATCGAGCTAGTCACACGGTTCTCTTATAGTTTGAAGTATCATTTTTCTGATACTGGACGGACAAGGGGATTGAAGGGAACGCAGTAGGCACAGCGTAATAAACTATACTCTGGTGTAGGTCGCAATCTTTAACGATTATTCCTCCTCTCTAGAGATTTCAGCCACTAGCGAATTTATTAGGATACAACATACGTCAATGCTTTACCCAAGGTGGTAGCATACCTAAGACCTACTTTTTTTATTTCGTCCCCTGACCTGCAGGGGACTAGATAACGAAACATTAAATAAATATGTTTATAACAAATTCTTGAAACAAAGGACCATATAATAAGAGCTTCAAGCAAGTTGTGTAAATGGTCTATGACCTTCTGCAGATACGTTTTAAGGTAGCATTTAATTGTTGCTTTGTAACGCAAATTAAACAACTAATTAAAACAATATAATTTTAACTCAATAAATTAATAGTAAAACGTAAATTCAATAGCGCGTGGACTTTCGCCGTTGATAATTGTATATGCGTTTACACTAGATAATGAAAATAGAGAGGTTCGGTTTACGAAACTTATAAAATCAATTATTAGAAGTTAACAATGTTAATGAATTACAATTAAAATAAAATGATATTTAAAGGCACGTTGCAACAGTTCAATATTTCTTACTTTAAAGACCGAAAAATGATCATCATTTGCTTAGCATGGTTTGGGGCTAGCACTGTGGTGCAGCTAGAGCCTAATATGCGGTATGGCGTAACCATTTAGATCTTCTAGTAACAAGCTGAAGCTTGTTTACCATTTGGAGCTGGCATGACTGCTAACATGATGTAACCATTCAGAGCTGGTGAGACTGATATTATGCAGGACCATCCAAAATGACTACATGCATACAAATAAAAATATACCTATGTACAATATGATAAACACAAATAATCATAGCCGTAATACTCGAATAAATCATATGAAATTAAAATTGATGAAGGCAGATATCTTTAAACAAAACGGGAAAATACAAAAATTACAATCTAGCAAGTCATACAAGGATTACAAAAGTTTCACAAGAGAAAAGTAAAAGTATCAAAGATGGGAATGAAAAAAGGAGAAAATATTATTCCTTTAAGAGTGAAGAGTGAACGTAGTTTCAGAGTCTCGGTGGTCCACGGGTAAGAACGTGTGCCTCTGAACCGAAGGGTACTGGTTTCGATCCTAGGGTTCTACTTTCACTTTTTCAGTATATACTGTAACTTTAATATCAACCAAGGTTGTGGCATTGTATTTCAGCAAGTTGAATGTCTACACGTTCCGCCCTTCGGAGGGGGCGTGAAGCCGCTGGTCCCGTGTCCATACGATGTTGAACACGTTAAAGGTCTCTACCCTTCTTACAGAAACGCAAGGGTTCGGCAAAATTTCCAGGATAGTGAGGTGAAACTGCTCCCCAGCGTCGGTGCTTGGCCATAATCGCGGAAATAGACCGACGTTAAAAAAACACAGTTTCAGGACGTACTGTGCTCAAGATGGTCAAACAGAGTGAGATGAAATACATTCTCCAAAACAGTATGAACTCAGCTTTAGGAAATACTCGGGTCTAGATGGCCAAACAGAATAAGATAAAGCAAATTCCCTCAAACGTAAATTATGAACGCAGTTTTTGGACATACTCGGGTCTAGATAGTCAAAGAGAATGATATGAAAGTAAATTCTTTTTTTTCCCAACAACACACCACGAGAGCCTAAATACTATCGTACCGTGGGTGTTGACATGGAGGAAAGAGGCAGCTTGTTAATTCTGGACTTGAAGGTTTGGAGGCTCGGAGGAGAAGGAAAAACATGTGCCGGCAAGGAATTTCACAACTTGGAAGTCCTCGGGACAAAAGAGCGGGCATAACAAGATGTTCTAAGTCTGGTGACCTGGACAGTAAAAGGGTGCATTCGCTCTGTTCCCCTGGTAGATCTGTTGGGGGCAGCAGGTGGGGGAACTATGGAGGAAAGCTCCTCTGAGCAGTGCCCGTGCAGATATCTATAAAAGATAGAGAGAGAGGTCACCAACGGCACGTCGGTGGGCAAGGGATGGCAGCCTTTGGGTGAGGGTAGGGTCACCGATGAGACGTATAGCTCTCTTTTGAATGAAGTCCAGGGTAGCGAGTGTAGAAGCGGCAGCGGCACCCCAGATGTGGGAGCAGTATTCGAGGTTTGGTCTTATTTGTGAAGTATATAAGGTATAGAGATTAGCTCGTGAAAAGTATTTGCGAGCCCGGAAGGGGAAACCTAATTTCTTAGCATCCGCTTCTGCAATTGATGTGACATGTTGGTGCCAATTAAGATTTCGATCGACAGAAATGCCAACAAGAGAAAAGGACTCATTACTTTGAATAACTTGGTTGTTCATTGTGATGGGTCTAGGGCTGGTGTATCTCTTGTGAGAAAGAAAGCAAGACTTAGTTTTGGTGGGGTTGAATTGTACAAGATTTCTACTTCCCCAGTCTAATATTTTTTGGAGATCCACGGAGACAGAACCCTCCATGAGTCTGCGATCCTCATCTAATTGGGCTAAAGAGACAGGCTTAGAATATTGTATATTTGAATGGAGGGTGCTGTCGTACCCGTAGCTGTGAACTGGGTTGGATGTGCTAGAGAGGAGGTCATTGATGTGGAGAAGAAACAAAGTAGGGGCTAAAGCTGAACCTTGAGGAACTCCTGCATTAATTGGATACACTTTAGAGGAATGGCCATCCACAACAACAGATATGCTCCTGTTGGAGAGGAAATTTGCTGTCTAGGTACAAAGTTTTGGTGGTAGGCCATAGGCCGGAAGTTTATTAAGCAGCGCTGCGTACCAGACCTGGTCGAATGCTTTGGATATGTCTAGAGCAACAATCTGGGATTCACCATGTTGTTCCATGGACTTGTTCCAAGAATGGGTGACAAAGGAATGGAGGTCGGCAGTCGATCTGCGCTGACGGAATCCATACTCCCTGTCGTGGATTAGACTGTGTTTTTCAAGAAATTTTAGTAATTCGGTGTTTATATACTTTTACATCACTTTAGAGACGACTGAAAGGAGAGAAATAGGCCTGTAGTTGCTAGGAAGCGCTTTGCATCCTTTCTTGGGGATGGGTTGTACTCGAGCAGTTTTCCAGTTACTAGGGAATATGCCTTTATTATAAGATATCTGAAATAGACGAGTCAGGACAGGAGCAAGCTCTGGTGCGCATTTTTTGAGAACAATTGCTGGGATCTCGTCAAGGCCAGAGGCTTTCCTGGTATTAAGAGAAGAGAGCATCTTTCGTACCTTTTTAGTTTTGAAAATGATATCCGTCATTTTATGCGCGACATTGGGGACTGTTGGTGGTTGAACATTTGGAGGTGGGTTGAGAGTAGAATTGCCGGCGAACAACGAAGCAAAAAGTTCAGCCTTGCCCAGGGCGGTAGAAACAATTTCATCCCCTGAGACAAGAGGTGGGAACGTGCTTTTGCAGAAATTATTCCCAATAGATTTAGCAAGAGTCCAGAAGGGTTTGCCACCGTTCGAGCTTAAGAGGACTTTGTTTTTGATGTGGTTATTAAACGAGTTTCTTGCCTCAGAAAGAATGCGGACATAGCGGTTTCTTGCGTCGTTAAATGCTTGACGATTTTCTTGACTGGGATTGTGTAAAAGCGTTTTGTGAGCTTTGACCTTTTCAAGTCTGGCCTTGTCACAGGATTTAGAGAACCAGAGCTTTTGGGTGGCTGAAGAGGTTTTCTGTGTACGTGGGATAAATAATTCCATGCCAGCTTGGATAATTTCGGTGACGTTTTGTGAGATATCAGAGGGGTCAGGATGAGAGAAGCAGACAGACGCCCATGGAAATGAGGAAAAGAAATCCTGCATTTCGTCCCAGTTTGCGGAGTTGTAGTGCCAAACGATACGTGAGTGTGATGACTGTGTGACCTCGGGTTGCATTGCGCAAGAAGCAGTGACCATTCCGTGGTCTGAGCGACCAAGGGGGGCGGTGACTGATATCGTATAGCATTCAGGTTGTGTAGTAAGAAGGAGATTCAAGGGATTTGAGCTGTGTGTTGGGATACGAGGAAAGTAAGTAGGTTGCTGAACCATATTGGCTAAAGAATTGCTGACTGCAAAGGCCTCCGCTGCTCTCCCTTGTGGATCTGTTTTTGAAGATCCTAGCCATTCCTTATTATGGACATTGAAGTCACCAAGAATAGTGACCTCGGAGGAAGGATATTCAGAAATCAGAAAGTCGGTTTTTTCAGAAAGCTAGTCAAAGAGCTGGACAAAGTTGTTGTCAGAAGGTGACCGGTAAATGCAACAGATGAATTTAGTTGCAGCCCTGAGAGAGAGTTTTATCCATAGTATGTCTTTTCTTCCAGCTTCTAAATTGGGGAGTCTGATGCAGGGTAGATTGCTACGGACGTATGCGCACACGCCTCCATGCAATTTAAACGAAGTAAGGAGCGCATACCCCGGGAATTTGAGGTGATTAGTGGCTGTTTTGGCACTGATTTGGGTTTCGGTGAGGAAGAGGAGTTGGGGCCTGTTAGACTGGAGAAAATGGTGGACGGAGTTCAGGTTAGAATTTAGGCCACATATATTCGAAAAGGATATGTTAAATCTTGATGTTGGCGCCCCCTGTACACCCCTCTCCCGGAGATCCGAATGGAGGGGTATTTTGCCTCCGGAATATTTTGTACAAGGAGGAGCCATCATCATTTTTGCTTATAAGGGAAACCGACTCATACACCAGAACCGGAAACGTCCGTTGGGACTTCACCGGCCCCTCACTCAAACATAATGTGTAAACGCAGTTTTTGGACATTTTCCGGTCCAGATGGTCAAACCAAATGAGATAAAAATAAAGTTACTAAAACATAGTATGAATGCAGGTGGTCAAAGAAAATGAGATGAACATATTCATTCACACAAAGTATGAACGTAATTTAAGGACGTACTTGGGTCCAGATGGTGAAAGAGAAAGATATGAAAATAAATTCACTTAGGCAAAGTATGAACACAGTTTTAGGACGTATTTGAGTCTAGATGATTAAACAGAATAAGATAAAATAAGAATCTCAGGCTTAAGAGGACTTCATAATTCCATTCGACGTGGTCATAAACGACCGCTAAACATGAGTGCAAGGCTAACAAACAACTCATCTGTATGGTATACAGACGGGTCTAAACAAATGGAGGGAGGAGGACTGGGAATAAGCGGACCCAACATAGGCTCGCTGAGCCCCTAGGAAAAACTTTCACCACCTTCCAAGCAGAAATGCTTGCTATAAATATCTGTATACAGGAGTGCTTTCAAAAAAGAATCAGAAATAGAGAGATCTACATCCCGTCAGAGAGTCAGGCAGTACTAAAGACTCTGAAATCTTTTAAATTCTCTTGTACTGAATAAATGCAAAACCACTTTTTCACATCATCAATATTAACAAACCGTGCTTTGGAAGCATTTGCCGTAATTGCCTCGGAAACAGGCTTGTGTGGATATTATTTGACAGATAATAGTTCCATCTAGTTTTAGTGAATTTTCTTTAAAAAATTCACTAATGAGGAGATCCCGACTTTTGAATTTTGAAAAAATTTCTTCAAATGAGCGCTAATTAGGCCCCCCAGAACACATAGCCTGGGTCAGTTTCAATTTTTATATGTTTATATATATATATATATATATATATATATATATATATATATATATATATATATATATATATATATATATATATATATATTGCATACAGACTTGAAGAATACTTCTCTGGCTTCACTGTTGGTTTTTGTATGTGAAGGACGTAGCCAGCGCGTGAGCTAACTGGAGCAAGTGGCCCTTCGAATTCTGGAAGTTCTAGGATGTTCTTCAATGCTTCTGTGACTATAGTTTCGCTGCTTGACAGAATTTTCAGACAGATTAAAATTGAATTAGTACGAAATCATGACAACTACAAATAAATATCTGTTGCTATGTTATGATATGATGTTTTGATCAAAAATTTTTTATCAAATTGAAAATAAAATGAAACACAGATGACAGATGAGGTTTTCAAAATGTCTATGTGATGTATGTCAATATTTAACATAAAAACTAGAACTAGCTTATAATAACTATAACAGTTACAACAATAAAATAACTAAACAATAACAGTATAAAAGTAGTCTCTATACAACGAAAATATCGACATACATCAACTCATTATTTTATTACAACTTTTTTGAAATAATAGTTAAATTTATTTTCTTTGACATATTTAATTAGAAAGAAGAATATCCAAGAATGGGGAATTCATTAAATCAGTTTGCTCGTTTAAAACAAGGTAGTTATTGTCTTTTATGTGCCTTTTGACTTCTAAAGCTTCAAAAAAGTCTAGTTTACGTTTGTCATTATAAAAATGTAGTGGTTGTATGCGGCTATTTATTGTAGGTCTATGTTCGGTATCAATAATATGTTTTGCAAATGTAGATTTGTCAGCGGAACTATAGTCACAGAAGCATTGAAGAACATCCTAGAACTTCCAGAATTCGAAGGGCCACTTGCTCCAGTTAGCTCACGCGCTGGCTACGTCCTTCACCTACAAACACCAATAGTGAAGCCAGAGAAGTATTCACCAAGTCTGTATGCAGTATGGACAAGTAAGGGCAACAACAATCAATGAATATATATATATATATATATATATATATATATATATATATATATATATATATATATCTGTGTGTGTGTGTGTGTGTGTGTGTGTGTGTGTGTGTGTGTGTGTGTATCACACCGATAACTTAAAAAAGAATGGGCCGATTTTGATTAAATTTGGTGAATAAACTCCTTTTGCAAATGGCTTGGATAAGTTCGTTAGCCAGGAAAATCGGCCCAGGATTTCCCGGAAAATTTTGTGTTTTTTTCTCTCCGGAATTAACAAAGTAAGGGCAACCAAATTCGGTACGCGGGTTTATATCCTTATAGGTAAGTTACCTACCAAACTTTAGCTATGTAGGTCAAAAGACAAAAAAGTTATAGGCATTTATAGAAAAATAAATTGGGGTTTTCCCCAAAACGTCAAAGTTGCGATTTAAAACGTCAAAATCGGCAACATTTAGGCAAATAACTTGAATCTAATACGCGCTATGGAAATCAAATATCTCAAGAAGGATGTTTTACAAGCCCTGAAGTCTCAGTTTCAGCCGTCATTGTCCTTCATTTTACTAAAATATTTCCAGAAAATTCATTTCAAATAGACCCTTTCCCTGATGCTTGGCAGTAGTCTTAGCTATATAGTTTATCGTTAAATGGTATATAATTTTTGTATAATTTTCGTAAAAAATCAATAATGCTCAATATATCCGTTATTCTCGATGCAGCAAGTGCGTTATGGTAGCGAATTTTGATCAAATGCTTCATATTTGAATAGCCCAATTTGCTATTAACCTATAAGGTTGACCAAGAAACGAGTTTTTCCGGGAACACTTTAAGTTTACTTTTGGAAATTTTTGTACATTTTCACACAATAAAGTTATTTTTATGAAACATGGTACATTGTTTTTACTATATAGGTTATACTGGTAACCAAAATTGATGCCTGCTTTCTTAAAAAGAAAATACACATATTTGCAATAAAAACATTTTTATGAAAATTCACTACCATAACGCACTAGCTGCGTCCAGAGTTTTTTCTTATGGAATAGTTAAAATTAGTTATAAGATGAATAATAGTTATTCGAACGTAAAACTACGTCACATACATTATTGTTTGGGTGACGACAATGCATTTGGAGCAAGACCTTGGTTTGGTGAAGCATGCCCTAATAGAAGGGTAGCTCAATCTCTAATGTTTAATACTATCCAACGAGAACTGGAAGAATCCGGACCATTTAAGAGCAGACTTATTCCATAAGAAAAATTGCATTAAACTATTATCTGTCAAAAAAATTCCACAAAAACTTGTTTTCAGAACAACTATGGTGAATGTTTCCAAAGCACGGTTTGTTAATATTAAAATGTGAAAAGTGTTTTGAGTGCATGAGAAGCGTTTTTTTCGAAAGCAGCTCATTTTATCGTAATGCAACAGGACGATGAACCTTTTGTAAATTTTCTGATTTTCTTCAATAACCTGCTGTCAACACCTAAAAAGTTTGGGCGCAGCAAGTGCGTTATGGTAGTGAATTTCCATAGAAATGACCTGGCACCAAATATTTTTTATAACTCTTCTTCATAGAAATCTACATTTTGATGCTTTTTATATCGTAAATATAAATACCAAATTTCGTTACCATAGCTTTTTAATTTTTAAGATAATTTTTTTTTCAAAAGAAAACTCAAAATTCTCCTAGAAAACCTGGTCCGATTTTCCCGAATAACGAAATTATCCAAGACACTTACAAAAGGAAGGCGCGTGCTAAATTTGATCAAAATCGGCCCATCATTTATTGAGTTGTCGGTATATATATATATATATATATATATATATATATATATATATATATATATATATATATATATATATATATATATATATATATAGTCAGTAGCTTGTACATCTCACGTTTCGTTCAGATTTTGGCTACGTTAAGCCAGTTAATTTCAGATATGTTTTGATTATTGCTGGTATAACACACTGATGAGCTCATATAAGAGCGGAACTAGTATGTGTTTCCAGTAATAATCTTGATATATCTATTATTATATTATTCGTATATATATATATATATATATATATATATATATATATATATATATATATATATATATATATATATATATATATATATAAATTGAAACTGACCCCGGTATGGGTTCTAGGGGTCTTAGGTCGTGCTCATTTGCAAACATTTTTTCAAAAGTCGGGATTTTCTCAACAGTGAATTTTTCTACGAAAATTTACTACATGATTTTCAACAAAAAAGTGATGAGTCATTATCTACAGGTCAGAGGCAGTTTCGGTCTTTGGCCCTTACGGGGTTGCATTAGTTACAAGCGTACAAAATTTTAGAAGAATTGATTAACTAACAAAGAAGTTATTGCAGAAAATTTATTAAAATAGTCATCCAGCTATTTTTGAGTTTTCGAAAAAATGGGAACTTCTGAGCATTCATTGATCGACTAGAATCACCTCTCCAGCCTTTTGCTCAATATTTCCGGACATTCGGTGTAAACCTTGTGCACCTGGCGTTTCTAAAAAACAATATTGGATTAAGATCTGTGTGTTTTATAATTATTTTTGTTTTGCTTTTATGCGTTATTTAAGGAAAAATTTTCTTAATTGTTATATGATTGTATGTGTTATGTTATTGCTATTGTTAACCTGTAGAGGTACATGAACATCCCTGTGTCACTTAGGTCACATTGTCCCGTTTGATTGTTAATATATACATTACACATTATTATAAATGTAAAATTAAGAAAGAGTATAAGCAGGTACATCAGTGAAATAAATCATGATTCTATTTAATAAAATTCCTGACGCAACAAGTGAGCTATGGTAGCATATTTTCATAAACTTCCTCAATTATAATTGTTTTTTTTTTTTGAAATGGCATGTTCAGCTAACGCCGACTTTTCACGTTGCGGTAACCCTAGATGTCGTTAATACTCCAACCTTGTTCTGCTGTAAAGTTAAATATAATAAGTGAGGATATATTAAATGGTGTAGTCGTTGTCAGAGTGTTTCTAACCTTGGGAATGTCATACGATTTGAGTGACATTTCATATTTAATTGATAGAAAAATGCCAGATGCTTTGGAGTGAATTCTTTATAGAAATCAGCTGCTTAAATTTGACATAAATGAGTTTTAACCGGTCCAATAATATGCTTAGAAAAGTAAGTTGCGTTATCTATTACAAAACTTATGAAAATTCGCTACTATAACGCAATTGGTACGGCCCGACTTTTTATATACACCATTGATGATTACGAAGGTATTTACTATTTACACATACAACATACTACGTGTACATTTCGTGGCTTACGTTAAGTTTATCTTTAGAAGTTAATAACTTCCTTGCGGCGGGCAAAAAAATGACAACAATGATTCATAATATTACAAATAAGAAAACCCCACGTCAAAATATTACAAAATTAAGATTTTCAGCAACTAATGGTTATTGGTTAGCAAATCTTCCATTGTTTGATGAAATAATGTTCCGTTACACTCGACTTAAGCACGGTAAGTGTTGAGAGTCGTCTACACATGCGCCTTTTTTTTTCTCTTTCCTAACGATGCAATTTTTAAGCATGACATAACCGCATTGCAATCCGAATGCAGGACAGGATTAAACATACGTCTGTTATATTGCATCCTAATTAATTTTAAACAACATTTTTATTTTCTAATTATTACAAGGCGAGATTAAAATGAAATCCACTCAATCAGGAAAGGGAAAGAACAGATTTAGAGGGAAAACAAAATTTAAGTTTTTGACATGCGTGTGTGTATTGTGTATGTGTTTTGGTTTCTTTAGCGTTGGTCTATTTCCGCGACTATGGCCAATCACCGACGCCAGGGAGCAGTTTCACCACACTATCCTGGGAATTTTGCCGAACCCCTGTCTTTCTGTAACCCATACAGCACAAGATATTCTCAGAATGTTCTCACAATGTGAGAACATTCTTTTTTCAGAATATTTGTTTCGGTATGTTCCAATAACATTTATTATGGAATTACAAACTCCAATCTTGAATATTCTGAGTACATTCATTCAATCACATCCTAAGAAAATTCTTCATCAATATACTGAAGATATTTGAATAGATTATTATACCGAATATTCGCTCAGAATGTGCTTGAGATATCCTTATAATTTTATATAACTTTAAAATTTAATGAAAAAGATAGATGATGATTACGGTATAGTAGTGAGAATTATAATTGTAACTATTTTGCATGTTTGATTATGTTACCTGTCTATGGTAAACACATCCGAAATTGTATATTTAGGCAATCCATTCTTTAGGCATAGAGCGTATGTCCATGCCGCCGGGTAGGAAGATGGAAAGATTGCCGCTATACGTAAATAAAAAGTAATGTCAAAATGAATCTGTGGTCAACGTTGTATAAGATTATATTCTAACATAATTAATTAAAAATAATAAGGTGATGTGAACACGAAGAACTGTGCAATTGCAAACAACATAGATCCAAAGTACAGAAGCAACTAAAACATGGTGTGAGGTTATCAAGAACTAAGATACACCTAGTAAAGAAACAAGTTTTAAAGCATCTCCTCTAGTTCACACTCATGATGGGTTCGTCAATTTTGCTTGAGACTGGATCATCTTACTAATTAGGTACACCTACATTGTATAATATATAATTTAAAAATTGTGTTATGTTCAATAGTACCTAAGTCATGCAATATAAACCACCACAATTTGATGTGGATGGACTGGAAAGGTGCAAGAATACAGCAAATCTATAGAATTGTCTAAGCCAATATCTCAAGCTTTTTACTCCTGTGGAAGAAGTTAATTCTGTAAGAAGTATCACTATACAGTGCAGAAAATGTGGACCTGGACATATGGTAGGAAGATGAATGCACAATAAAACTTGCAATTTATCAGATACGGAATCACTTTGCCAAAGTATGCCTTTACAGCCAGAATATCCATGCTGTTAGTGGCAAACATTGGGCATTGGGATATTGAAATAGCTTTAGAAGTCAAAATCAAGTCCGCAGAAGCAGAGCTGAAAGCAACCATACAAGGGAAACGGCAAAAGGTCTGATCGATGACAGTTGTAGTTTTGTGTAAGTGCAAGTTAGTGTGATTTTGTGGCATTTTCTGTCCAATTTAGTTGTATTATATAAAGGTGTAAGTACTATTGTGTAATGCAATTCCTTTAATGCCACACTGAAAGCCTGTATGATCAATAGTCTAGCCAAATTTCAAGTTACTTCAGTGGGGGTAACCATGATTATTCATCTCGGAAATTTTGTATTTGGCTGTTACATTTTTTGTCAACTCCAAGAACTGTATCTTTATTTATTTGATTTTTATGTTATTGAAATTTTAATTGTTTTATTAATATTTTATTCAGACATTTCTTTGTATTCGTTATAAGTACATACTTAATCTGGATAAACGTGCAATAATCGAATTGTTGACTTATCACGTATCTGAACTTGAGTCTACAGGTGTGTGTAGCCACTGGAACAATATAGTAACCTAAACAAGGGTGAGTGATTGAAGTTCAAATTCTAGCCTCTTGGGCTTGCTTATACGAAAATATATAAGAGGCCAGTTAAATGGTGGAAAATCGGTAAATTTTGAAGAGATAACCAATATTTCACATCTTTGCATTTTCTTAATTTCTGTATCATTCAAAAAATGTATACAGGGTGTTTCGCATATAAGAACCGACACAGGACAGGGGCATGTAGGTAAACGTAAAATATGGTGATTTAACGCAACTTACCCCTATATTAAGTTGCACCTCTGAGAAATTATAGGCCTTCAGTGGGCTTTCAAATTTCGCAAAAAAAAAAACCAATATCTCTGTAATGCTTTACCTTAGAAAAACCAAGTTTAGTACCCGTTTTGAGTGTTTATTAGGGGCGATGCACCCTTAAAATGTCACAATTTTTTAACAGATTGGTGGATTTAAGAACATATTTCATTTTATGAGGAATTTTACTCTAAAACTGTGTTACTCCTGTTATTTTCAAAAAACTTTGTTGTTTTCAAGAAAAACACAAATAAGTAAAGGAACATATTTTATCAATCTTACTAAAAATCATCGAAAATTAAATATTTGCCAATAAACTTATGTATAGGTCAAATTTGACAATCAGGATAAAAGTGTGAATAAGTATAATTTATTAGAAAATAGACAACTCAAACAACAGAAATAAATAAAAAAGGTATCGATAAGTTATAGACATTCTTCAACATGATAGTTTCACAGGCATCTATTGAATTTTTGATGATTTTTAAGTAACACTAATAATATATGTGTCTTTAATTATTCGGGGTTTTCTTGAAAGCAACAAACGGTTTTTGAAAAATAACATGAGTAAAAAAGTTTTATAATTTACTTCCCCATAAAATGAGATAATAATTTGTTAGATCCGCCAATAGGTTAAGAAATTCTGTCACATTTTATGGGTGAATCACCACTCTTCAACCCTTTGAAATGCTTCGATTAAACTCTACTCACCAACGAATAATGCTCTTGGTACACCTAAAACGTGTACCAAATTTGGTTTTTCTGAGTTGAAGTATTACTGAGATATTGATTTTTTTCAAAATTTAAAACCCCACTTTGTAGGCCTGTAACTTCTTAGGGATGTACCTTAGTATAGGAGTAAGTTGCGTTAAATCACCATATTTTAGGTTCCCCTACATGCCCATGCTCTGTGTCGTTTCTTATGCGAAACACCCTGTATATCTTTTTTTAAAACACAATGTTCCCATGAGTATATGTATGAACTATTTGAGAAGATTCATTGAATGTTCGTGGAACATTTTCAGAAGATACTGGGAGCTCCTAAGAATATTATAAATAACATTCTAAGAACCTTATTAGTATGACAGAATCTGTCCAATTCTCATGCTCATAGAATGTCCTATGAATATATATATATATATATATATATATATATATATATATATATATATATATATATATATATATATATATATATATATATATATATATATATACAGGATTTAGTGAACCAGGGCTTTTGAGTGACTGCAGAGGTTTTCTGTCCACGTGGAATAAATAATTCCATGCCAGCTTGGATAATTTCGGTGACGTTTTGTGAGATATCAGAGGGGTCAGAAGTGCATGGGGAAAAATGGTTAATAAATAGCATAGGCTTTGTTGTGTACCTTCCACTTTATGGGAATTTCATGACTACTAGTAGTAGTAGTAGTAGTAGTACTATCCATTTCCAGAGATGTATGAATGTAGAAGAAGCGGAAAAAGCTTGTCGGGACAGAAGTGCATGTGGAAAAATTGTTAATAATGAGCATAGGCTTTGTGATGTACCTACCACTTTATGGAAATTGCATTACTGGTAGTAGTAGTAGTACTATCCATTTTCAGCGGATAACGAGTACCAAATTCACTTATAATTTCGTGCAATTGGATTACTATGTGACTTAGAAACCTGATACTCATACAGGGATATATACATAATTAGCATTTAAATATTAAAATATCTTAACTATAGTTAACCTCAATGAGTGAATATTGGAACCTGTGATGAGATTATATAGTTTACTTATAAAAGACGAGGGATGGAGCATCTGGATACGCCCTGACACGATTGATATTTTAAATGTATTGAACATAAGCTTTTATAATAAAAATCTTCTTGATAATTAAAATTTCCATTCAATAAATCATTCAAAGTTAAGGAAAGGGCGGCAGATTCATCCATGGGGCAGATTCAGCCATCTCCTCTAAACCAGACAAAAATTGAATTTGACGCCTCAGGCGGTTTGCAGGCGTAGGAGTATTAGCTATAGTCTGTGTTTATGGAAGTTTTTGAGTGAAAGTGGTGGTTAGTTTGTTTATAATGAAAGAATTCCCAATATTTAGTTTCAAAGGTAAGTATTAGGCGAATTGTAGTTTTAGTAGTTTAGAGTGTGTTATAATAGTAGTCTTTTCCAAACTGTGTATGGCAACATTAAGACAAAACATCACTTGTGATTACCGTTATAAATATCTAATCTAAAAATGCGGTTGGCAGGGAGTTGTCTATGGCGTTTCGCTCGAGATACACATGGGGCGCATTAAACCACGACTGTCGGGGTACATTCACCCTGGCTTAATGTATTCTCACGGATAATATTTGACTACACGAAAGATTATTAGATCATTATTTGCTTTCCAGATGGTTCTAAATCACAAAACGAAAACAAACAGAGCAAGTATCGACGAAAATAACATGAAAAGAGCTATAGAAGCCAGAAGATGTTATAAATGGCCAGTTATCTGAACGCAGAGCTGCAATAGTATATGGTATTAAAAAAGAGGCATCCTCCAATGCAGCATTAGGAAATTAAAAATAAAATATAACCATGAAGAATTGGAAAAAAGCTTACCGACGACTCAAGCCAAGAGAGTGAAGAAGACTATGCAGTCTACTCTAGTTGAAAAGAAAAAAAGAACGGCAAACCGTTAAGCACACTCTAGAATTTTCACAGACACTCCTGAGAAGATTCGTTTGGAGTAAATCGAGGCTGTCAAAACAGAAGAAAAGGTAAAGGAAGAAGAAATACAGAAGAAGAAGATAATGAAAGATCTGTTTGGTGGAGTGGAAAAACGAACCAGTGTGAAGAAATTGAACAAAGGTCAATCCTCGGACACATAGGACTCAAAGGTTTCAGTGGTGCTTGCCTCCGATGATGATGCTAGTGAAGAATTTTCTGACGATGATGTGGAAAATGAATTTCTTCTGATGGATGACGATAAACTAAGAAAAAGAACAGATGTTTCGGCAGGTAAGTAACAAAAGTTTATGATCAGCAGGAATTTGAAGTAACTTTTCTTCGCTGTAAAGCTAGCAGTTATTATCCGGTAGTGAGTGATGAATCCCATCGGGGGGGATATTAATCCAATTTGCACTTTTTCTAAATATCCTCATAAGATGTTTGGATGAAGCTCAAATTGTACTTTCAAAGTGTTGTAGTGTACGAAACACCTGTACAAAACAATACGGACGACAAATGTTCTCTTCTTCTATAATTTTTTATGAAAAAAGAAAAAATGGTTGCAAGTGCCCCCCCCCCCCCTCTTTCCCCTACTCTTCCCAGGAAGAATTCGTATAGTCATCCGTATAGAATGTATGTATGGGGCCGAAAGCTGCATTCTTACTAAGCAAGGCATATGAAGAGAATAGACGATTTTAAAACGTGCAGGGATGTAGAAAAATGACAAAGACGGGATACGTCATTAGAAACACGAATAAAAGTGTGCTAGAAGAGGTGATAGAAGAAATATGCTTGCTAAATGAAAGTGATAAGATTTGTAGCCCACATTCTGAGACATATAACTTTTTGAAAACACTATTTAAACGGTACATTTTTGGAACAAAGCGGTAGGGGAATCTTTCTGGAAAACCTGGCCCTATTGATAAACAGCGAAAGCTACAATCAAATGAAAGGAGCTGCTGGAGGAGAAAATCATTGTTGCGAGGAGAAGGCGACATCACTTTAGACTGTGATGATGATCATTAAAATAATCGGTGCGTCACTCTTACACCAGATGAGCAAGTCCATTTCTGAAAATTCAGTACAATTCATTGAAAAAGGTGGTCTGATCATATGAATCGGACAATTATAATAAACTATGATGGTCCTACATTTCTTCATATTACCTTGATTTCTTTGAATGGACTATGAAACGCCATGATTATTAATCAGTTATGACTCACGATTAAAATGTTGTATATTATTTTCTATAAAGAATCCGTCACGTCTATTTAGGAACTATGATACCTCTCCCCTCTTGTGCCCCGCAATTGTCCTGCTGCCATACGTCGCGAACTGACCGCGCAAACGTGGATCATTTATATCACTTCTTCTTCGCCGCGTCAGCTAGTCACTTTGAAAATTCGAAGTTGTAAGGTGTTGTGAACAAGTGTATCTATTTATTTATTTCTCTCAATTAGAAGTTTGACAGCTACTCGACAAAATGCCTATGGGTAAGTTTTAAGCTCTTATCATTTAAGTTTTTAATTGTTTCCGCGCTTTCAGATAAAAATTGTGGTTTGTAATATGCTACAACTACAGTATGCATTATTAGCAAAACCACAAATGTTCCATTTTTTAAATAATTATAGCTTGTTGATAACATTGAAATCTTTCCTCTAACGCGAGTTAATAAGTGTATCAACTGTTTACTAGTATTAGCAGAAAAATACATTTTTAATGTTGTTTATTACCGGCAAACTTCGCAGCTTTGATGTTATATTTACATACCTCAATTTAAAGCAGCGGTAGATTTACTTGACAACAAAATTATTTTTCCAATGAACTTTTGTATTAAGGCACTATATGTGAATAATTTGAGAGATTACGTGTCAAGTAAAGTGGGTCAAATAGTTTGTGGGTATTGTTCCCAGAGAGGCCACCAACATAACATTTGTTTGAAGGTTGCGATGTTAAATTCAGGACACTGAATAATTTATACTAAAACCAACACGTATGTATGTGGGTTCTTAGGTACTTTAGCATTAATTAGGACACTTAAAAGGAATTATATAGATTCTAATTTTTTATCTAGTTTTTTTTTACCAACGTATACTCATTTTATGGTTTATTACGTAAAAAAAAGCGAAGACGACACACCCATGAAATGGTGACCTTACAGTTCACTTGACCATACCACTCGATTACAGCATCAAATATACTGTTGCTATTTTTAGATGTGTTGTCATCGTCAGTTAATACCATATGTAATTGAAGATGCAAAAACAAATAGCCATATTTTGTTTTTAGTAGTTCCTATGTTTTAAAACTAAAAATCAATTTTGTATCTAAAATATTATTTTACCGGTAAAACTAAATAGACTTGATTGTAGGCGTAAACTGGGTGTGCTATGCGCTGTCAAAGAACTTTCTCTGCTTAAGATATTTAATGCGATATTTATAGATTGAGTTATTTCTGAATTGTGTCGTTTGTTAACTCGGATAGCTTCTCGGTGGAATTTGTACTTAATTCTTGTTAAATCAAAGATAATAAGAACGAAACGGAAACAATTATTTAATTTTGTAACTGTTGCTAAGCGTTTGTAGACTGGAAGCCGGTTAACAGGCTAACGGCTAACCCACATTTTGTCATTGAGAGATGACGTCATCATGTTACACTTTATGGACATGGAATATACAAGAGATAATCATTTTACCATAATCAAAAAGTATCTAGCTTGACACAATGTGTGTTCAAAATAAGGAGAAAGTAGTCCTAAATAAATGCCAGTCGATTGGCAACTTTGTTAATCTCACCGAAAATAATTAGATATAAACAAAAATAAAAAGCCTAAACAGAAAATATTCAATTAGTTATCAACTAGCAAACTTTTTTGTAATACTAACTGGCTGTTACTCATAATTTGGTCTACTCATATTATTAAGTTTTAATATCCACTTTCAAAAAGTGAAACCGCTTTCAGAAAAGCACCAAAACGAAAAAACTAATTAACTAGATTTAAAATAAACTAGTATTGAGGATTTTTATTGTCATTCTTTTTTTTAACCACAGCTAGTATATATTATTATTGCCTACTAGCTGTTGCCCGAGTGTTCGTCCGCGTGGATTTCAGCTTTCATAATAATAATAACCATATTTTTCAGGCTGTATAGGTCTAGCATAGTAATAAATACCAACTGACATACATATATAAATTAAACCTAAAACCACGGTTAATATTGCAGAAGAAACTCAAAATTTCAAGTGAGTACCTAATCAGACATGAAAAAAAAAAAGAAAAAGCTGTGTAAATTATATTTCTTATACAAGGTGTTTAAAAAATGTATGCCAAAATTTTTAGGACGTATAGTAGACCAAAAAATAAGTGTAGTTTACTCTACAAAACTATTTCCTAAAATGCACCCGTAAGGAGCTACAGTCCCTAGAAGAAGACTCTGAAAAATGTTATTTTTTGCATTTTCATTACTACAACAGGAAACTTAATTAAATTTGACACAAAGGCGTAGTTTTTTTTATTTTATGAGAAATATTACTAATTTGTTATAATCGTCATATTACATTCAGAGGCGTAACTTACAAGGAGAATGGAATGGTTCAATTTCCATATCTCTTTTTTTTTGTGCATGGTTCTATTTAATACATTTATCTAAAATCCGAAAGCTTTATTTATTTTACATAAAAAAAGGTATTCTTGTTTTAAAGTTGGCCGTTTTCGAGTAATTTGTAGTTGAGTGTTGACGTCTTTTCCAAGCTTTTGAAATTGCCTTCGACAATCTTTTAAATAGGCAATGATATGAATTAAGCAAATGAGCAGAATGTCAGCTTGACATTATTTTAGAGGGTAGTGTCAGTACAATTAGGCTATGGGGTGAGTTCACACATGAACGCTACGTAAAATTGACCATGGGAGAAACAGTCCAGTCTTAACTGAACTCTTGTGAATTTTAGAGTTTTTCCCTGTCACTTATTAACTGTCATAGCGAAGCATACTTCCAGGGGAAACTGCAGTCTCTTGAATTCAAAAGGGAGATCATTTAGAATTAACGAGATACGCGAAATAAATACAATTTCTTCTTGAGCAGCCCTGGTTATAATAATTGCCTCTACTACATTACGATGCAAAGCTTTAACTTGTAGCCTAGTACAATTACAAAGTTTGGCTGGTTTTAAATTTCTAAGCAACATTACGGGTGTACCCACACGTAACAATAGCCCATGGTATGGAAGTACAGGTGGGTTTAGAGTGTTCAAAAATTCCACTGGGTACTGAATGGCGTCGTCTTTATTTACTACAGAGTGAATTGTAAATCATTTCTTCCCCCCTCAAATATAACATCATTATAATAACCGGTGTTTACTCGTTTATATCTATTAAGACCTATATACCTAATACCTATCTTATATCTCTAAACTGTGTGTGTGTGTGTGTGTGTGTGTGTTTTGTTTCTTTAACGTCAGCCTATTTCCGCGACTATGGCCAATCACCGACGCCAGGGAGCAGTTTAACCTCACTGTCCTGGAAATTTTGCCGAACCCCTGCCTTTCTGTAAGGAGGGTAGGGATATTTAACGTGCCCAACATCACATGGACACGGGACCGACGGCTTTACGCCCCCTCCGAAAGGCGGAACGTGCAGACATTCAACTTGCTCAAATACAATATCAGAAACTCGGTTGATGTTAATTTTACAGTTTGTACTGAAAAGTGAAAGGAGTACCCTGGGATCGAACCCAGTACCCTTCGGTTCAGAGGCGCACGTTCTTACCTCTGAACCACCGAGGTTCTTATATCTCTAAGCTATTTACTAACTTTAATACCTATACTATAATGAACTGCGAATATATACAAACTATGTATTAATAATTATGCCGAATACTTAAGACGTATCTTATATCGCTTAACAAACAACCTAAATACCTGAATTACAAAGATATAAGTACGAAAATACTAACTACCTACTTAACTGTAAACTAATCTGACAGTTAAACAGATAGATAGAGGAATACACAATAAGTAACCGAAAATCCGAAAGTTGTTAGAGGATAAACTTTTCCACCGAAAAAATATCTCCAGTGATGTGGCACATTTTAATTCAAATGGTTTTGTTAGAAAACAAAATTGCAGAATCTGAGCAACCTGAAATCCTAAAATCATTCACGAATGACAAACGCTTCCGTTAGGGTCCACGGTTTGTGGTACTTTCTCAGCACCAGAGTGATAGGG
This sequence comes from Tillus elongatus, assembly GCA_964006375.1. Lineage (NCBI taxonomy): Eukaryota > Metazoa > Arthropoda > Insecta > Coleoptera > Cleridae > Tillus > Tillus elongatus. The sequence goes on along the minus strand of OZ023263.1, from coordinate 171,343,378 downwards.
CCGTAATTTTTTGAAGATGAGGCTGACAATGCGCTTACCATCAGTGGAGGACGATATCGCCAAATGATGCCAATTTTTTGTGGCCTAAATTGAATAACTTAAACATTGGAAATAAATGGTTTCAGCAAGATGGAGTCACATTTGACACAGCTCGTGAAACAATAACTTTAGTGAAAGACAGATTTCCACACCGCATAATATCCCGGTGTGTTGATGTGAACTGGCCAACACCGTCATGCGATCTTACCCCACTAGAGTTGTTTTGGTGGGTTTCTTGAAGACAAAGGTTTACTCAAATAATCCCCAGAATACACAACCACTAAAGAATCACATACGACTGGATAATGCTGGGATTGAACCGTAATGATGGTAAATTGTTATGTATAATTGGGAAGAGAACCTCGGTGGTTCAGGGGTAAGAACGTGTGCCTCTGAACCGAAGGGTACTGGGTTCTATCCTAGGGTACTCCTTTCACTTTTTCAGTACAAACTGTAACATTAACATAAACCGAGGTTTTGGCATTGTATTTGAGCAAGTTGAATGTCTGCACGTTCCGCCCTTCTAAGGAGGCGTAAAGCCGTCGGTCCCGTGTCCATGCGATGTTGGGCACGTAAAAGACCCCTACCCTCCTTACAGAAAGGCAGGGGTTCGGCAAAATTTCCAGGATAGTAAGGTGAAACTGCTCCCTGACGTCAGTGATTGGCCATAGTAGCGGAAATAGGCCGACGTTAAAGAAACAAAACACACAAAACACACATAATTGGGAAGAAAGGCTCACAGCGACTCGGAAAAACCGCGGTGGCCATTTGGCTGATGTTATTTTTTATGTTTAATGGCATACAATATATTCTAATTTGCAGTAATTCTTTTTGGATCGTAAAATGACATTTTATTTCAATTTAAAATTGTATCACTCTTATTGACCACCTTTAGGTACACATAAAGTATGAAGCCTAAATGAACTAAAATTAGCAGTCAGGTTTTGAATTTTCTTTTAATTTTTTCTTTACATAATCTTTCTATAATAATGTCAAGCTAATTTGTTTTTGGCGCCCTAGGTTATTTCTTCCTACATTTAATTCAACAAATCAAGTTAAACAGAGAAATAAGTATACTTGGAGAACCAAAATCACCACAACACATATTTTTAAAATCCTTACGATCGTTTCGCTAACCACGTTAGCATCATCAGAGGATGAAAAAATTCTAAACTAGTTTGTAAGTTCTTTAAAATGTGTGTTGTGGTGATTTGGGTTCTCCAAGTGTACTATCAGTGCTCATAACAGGTTCCAGTCTTCACATGTTAAACAGAGAAGTTGGGCGTTTCAGAAAAACAACCAAAATCACATCATTTATGTAATCGAGAATTTAATGTAACCGGCAATTATCTTATTTTGAAAATTAAACATTGTTAAAACACGCTAATTTACCATTAAGAATTAATTGTTAATGTTACGCTTCCGACGTAAGTGGTTAATAATTATTACCATTGAATTTGTTTATTCGTTTGTCATTGTCAATGTCACATTTATACCAAACAGAACTGTAAATATTATATTGAACCAGACGGCAAGTATCCAAAATTAATGAATTTTAGAAAAAAATCAGTACGAATACAGCAAGCGCACTGTGATAGCGAATTTTCAAAACTTCTTTCCAATTTTAATAACTTAATTTCTTACTAACCTAGAAATTTCAATTTTGACACATGATAAAGGTCTATAATATATAGAGCCTCCGTGGTCCAGTGGGGAGAACGTGTGCCTCTGGGCCCAAAGGTACTAGGTTTGTTCCCACTTCTTCACTTTTTCAGTACATCCTGCAAAATTAACATCAACCGAGGTTGTGGCATTGTGTTTGAGCAAGTTGAATGTTTGCACATTCTGCTCTTCGGAGGGGGCATAAAGCCGTCGGTTCCATGTACCACGCAATGTTGGGCGAGCTAAGGACCCCTACTCTCCTTACAGAAAGGTAGAGGTTCCAGGATAGTGAGGTGAAGCTGTTCCCTGGCGTCGGTGATTGGCTATAGTCGCGGACATAGACCGACGTTAAAGGCATTAAGAAAAAGGCTATATAAAGAAAACATGCTTGTGGACCCTAAATTCGGGTTCAGGGGCTCCTAATTTGCGTTCACGACCTCTCTATTATTGCGATTTTTTGAAATGAAAATTTGCTAAAATGTTATTTCAAAAATGGTTCTTTATTTTTATTGTATATGTGTTGTATTGTATTGTATTTATTGGTGAATTTTCTTAGACAAAAATTCACTAATGGGGACATCCCGACTTTTGAATTTTGAAAAAATGTCTTCAAATGAGCGCCATCTAGGACCCCTAGAACCCATATCCGGGGTCAGTTTCAATTTATATATATATATATATATATATATATATATATATATATATATATATATATATATATATATATATATATATATATATATATATATATATATATATATATATGTATGTATGTATCACACCGATAACTCAAAAAATAATGGACCGATTTTGATAAAATTTTGCATGTGCCTTTGTAAGTGGCTTGGATAAGTTCGTTAGCGAGGAAAATCAAGCCAGGTTTTCCGGGAAAATTTTGGGTTTCCTTTCGAAAAAAAAATTATCTCAAAAAGTAGAAAAGTTATGGTAACCAAATTTGGTACGTAAGTTTACGATATTAAAAGGAAAGTACACACCAAAATTTATATTTGTATTTTAAAAGAAAAAAAGTTATAAAAATATATTTGGTGCCAGATCATTTCTATGAAAATTCACTGCCATAACGCACTTGCTACGTCCAGACTTTTGTATATGTATTCTATATATTATGTATCGATTTTCCGGAATATTTACTTGTCTCGTTGAAAGTAAAAGGTAAAAAAGTTGAATTGATAAAGTTTATTAAGAGATAAACGAAAAATGATAAAAGAAAATATTTTTAACGAGAAATTGTAAAAAAAAGTCGTCAGATAACTCCCGCACTGCTTCAAAATGTTCTTTCGGAAATAGAGCAAAGATTTTATAAATTGGAGGGAAAACAAAACAATTTAAACATTTAATTAAATAAAATTCTTTCGTTCATTGATATTTTGTCTTATTATTTAATTTTTATTATTTATTATTATTATTTATTATTATTAAATCAAATTATACATTATGCCATACAAAAGAAGCTATGCTTGTGCTTGCACTAGGACACGATTTTGAACAGTCTCTCCCTAAACGTATAAATGTCAAATTGTTTTGCTCTTGTCACTTTTTGATTTTCAACTAAGTTTTTCTTCAGCTGCGATTTATATTCCCACCAACATTCCTGCTGCAACCATAGATATTTAGAATCAATTTAACACAAAAACCATTCCTTATTTCAAACCAAAACTTCACAAAAAAACATTATTCTGTAGTACCAAAATGTTGACATCTTTATCTGACAGTAAGACAAACTAATTGATGACTTTATTGCCATATCCAAACCAAAATGTAAAAAGTCGTATGCTGTCGTGAGAGAAAGCTTTAAAATGAAGTGTCACTAAACACCATATATCATTTAAAATTTAAGGGGTGGGTTCCAAGACCCCAAAACTAACGCCATCATGTGTCCCGCTTGAAAACAAAGTCGACGTGTTTTTTCTTTTTTTCTGGTTTTTTCTTTTTTTTTAATTCCGATATTTTCCAGGCGGGAAGTTTTAATTCGCACACCCTATATATATATATATATATATATATATATATATATATATATATTATATATATATATATATATATATATATATATATATATATTGCTATAGATAGCAAATGATAGGAAATATTACGAAATTTTAATAGGAAAACGGGAAATTTATGCATACTAGTATATATAAAATAAGTGTATACACCCTAATGTAGCAATGAAAGAGTTTTGGCAGGAGATGTCAACGCCCGACATGAATGTCAGTGACCCATGTAGCAACCCTCGATGTTAAGTTACATTCGAGTAATAAAAAAATTATATATTCTAGAAATATCCACAAAGAAACCAAGAACAATGCTTCAGTTTTGTAGGGAGAATGAGATTGTAGATAATATAATTGTGTAGTTCTGTTGATTTTATTGTATAAAAAAAATTAGATATGACCAAGCTAGCTAAAGACTCACCATAGTGAAAGAGCGGAGGTCATTTATAAAAAACAAAAGTTTGTAGAATATTAAGGTGATGTGCGCGTCAGAAAAAAACGTAAAAAGACGTTAAAGGTTTGACGGAAAACTTAAACACAGGTGTGTGACGAACAATAGCGTTTTTTCACCTGTAGGAGAGTTAATAAAAGCAACGGTCCGAGAGAGTCCGGGCTTGTCTTGTCTTTTTCATCCAGTGAAATCATCTGTATCACTTTACCAGACCAGGTGATCATCGTCATAACTAAGATTCCAGAGTGCATCGAAGTGAGGGTATAAAACACCTCCAGAGTGCTACGACTATGGAATAAATATATATCAATATGTTAACGAAGTAAATCCGTTAATAATCAATGGCATGGACAAATGAGAAAGATAATAATAATTAATCAAGGTCCGTATTAATGGAAGAACAATAAATAATCCAATGGAAAATATGTCAGTAAGTGTTACCTTTTCTTAAATTGACCAGTGCGGGTGGAATTTCACCATTTTTACAACAACAATCAAATATTTTTGTGCTAATAAATTTCAAAAACAAAAATTTTGTTTGAAATAAACGGAAAGAGACCGTTCTGTAGAATTATCGATGTATATTGATTATGTAGTATCCATGTTTAATTAATTGTGTAATTAGTTATAATGTTACCAGAATGTTTTTTTTAATAGGATTTTTCAAGTTATATTTATGTAAAGAATGTTTTAAAATTTCTCTTTGTATTTAACAAGTGTCATATCGGCACAGTTAAATGTTTTAATAGGGTTTTTCAATTTATGTTTATGTATTGAATGCTTTAAACGTTTCTGTTTGTGTTTAATGTGTGTCAAATAGACACCGTAAAATTTGTGTAATAAATTAAATGGAATGTATAACAGATTGTAATTAACGGAAGTATTGTTTTTGGTTGATATTTAATCAGCAAAATTGTTATATAGCCATCTGTGCAAAGCGATAGTAATTTTGATCAAGTGAAAATCAATAAATGAATTTAAATAACACATATTAGTGAATTTTAATTAGTAGAAGCTAGCTGTAATTATAAGGAACCCAACCTGATGATTAGGACGTATGTTCTCAGCTCTATAATAAATTTTTGCAGGTATATGCTACCCATAAAGTAAAGTAGAATACCATAGCAATATATATATATATATATATATATATATATATATATATATATATATATATATATATATATATATATATATATATCTTATACTCATTGGAAGAAAGTTTTTCAAAATTTAAAAGTCGGGAACTACTCATTTTTCAACGAAATTCGCTGAAAGATAATTGTGGAAAACATTGATATTTAGAATGTAGACGAATAAATGACGTCACGTCGCTTAAACCGCCTTCGAGAGACGCAACCTCAGATTCATATCAACTGTGCCATTTTTTTAATTCCTGAAAAATATTTTAGTCTTATTATTTTCTATTAATTTATATAAAAGTGGATAAAAACAAGAGGAAACTTTTGTGTTATTTGCAACCACATGAAATTCACTTTGTCAAATATGTATGGTTATATATTTTACTGAATCTATGCTAGACCAACCAAAACAAAGGCCATGAATGATACTTCTATTTTATTACCTATGATTTAGAGCCCAATTTCTGATTTAATTCCAGCGATAAAACGCCTTTCAGCTGTTCAATATGAACAAATACTTTCTCATGGAAACAGGCATCTTTATAGATATCGTCACGCAAGATTTCCATAGTAATATTGAAACTGTGACATAGACAAAAGGTAGTTTTTATTTCCAGGTTAAAATGAAGCAATGTTTTAGTGGTGATTTTTCATCTCAGTCTTAATTGATAGACTGGAACGAAACGCTTTTACTTTTAGAATTAATGATTTGGCCTACTTATAACCCACGATGATAGATAGTCAAAATAAAAACTTTATGTTAGAATACAACACGCTAAATTAGTTTGCTTAATATTTGATTTTAATTTTTTTTAGTGTGACCGGCGGAAATATTATTAACCTTTCGATATTTCTTTACCCTCTATATTTTGTTGTGTCTTATTTATCACAGAGATGTATTAAAAATAACGAAAATAGTTTGCAAATTAAGGTCTAGTGACCACATTGCTGAATTTAAATGTACGAGTGCCGATCATTATGCTTTGCCGCTGATCTATATACAATGAAAGGCTAGGAACAATTATTTACTTACATGTTTAACATAATCAACTTTAACGCTATATAACACACTTTTATTAACGATACTCTAACGGTTTTACCGCCCCAAAATAAAACGTCTCCCCGACTCCTTTAATCCACTCATCTACAGCCACTTCCACTTTGATATGTGTCAAATCTCAAATATTCTTCAATATTTTAAAATAGTTTGTAGTCGCTTGGTGCCAGATGTGGCCAATAAGGTTGATGGTCTAATAATTCGTTTGGCAGCTGGTAGTGGATTTTTCCTTTACGTGATAATAAAAAAAATTTACGCCCGATGAGGTACCACCCCTTACATCGAGGGCCTGGTGAAGTAACGTCTCCGGTTGTGTATGAGTTGGTTTCCCTTATGAAAAAAATGATGATGGCTCCTCCTTGTACAAAAGATTACGGATATAAAATACCACTCCATTCGATCAAGATTTAACATATCCTTCTTGAATATATGTGGCCTAAATTGTAACCTGAACTCCGTCCACTATTTCCTTCAGGCTAATAGGCTCCAACTCCTCTTCCTCAGCGAAACCCAAATCAGTACGAAAACAGACACTAAATACCTTAATTTCCCGAGGTATGAGCTCCTTACTTCCTTTAGATTGCATGTTGACGTGTGCGCATACGTCCGTAGCAATCTAGCCTGTCCCAGACTCCCCAATTTAGACGCTGGAAGAAGAGACATACTTTGGATAAAACTCTCTCTCAGGGCTGCAACTAAATTCATTTGTTGCATTTACCGGTCACCTTCTCACAACAACTTTGTCCAGCTCTTCGACTACCTTTCTGAAAAAACCGACCATATGATTTCTGAATATTCTTCCTCCAAAGTCACTATTCTTGGTGACTTCAATGCCTATAATAAGGAATGGCTAGGATTTTTAAAAACGGATCCACAAGGGAGAGCAGCAAAGGCCTTTGCAGTCAGCAATTCTTTAGAAAATATGGTTCAGCAACCTACTTACTATCCTCGCATTCCAACACACAGCTCAAATCCCTTGGATCTCCTTCTTACTACAAAACCTGAATGCTATAAGACATCATAAGACATCATTCACCGCCCCCCTTGGTCGCTCAGACCACGGCATGGTCACTGCTACCTGCGCAATGCAACCCGAGGTCACACAGTCATCACACTCACGTATCGTTTGGCACTACAACTCGCGAACTGGGACGAAATCTGGGATTACTTTTCCTCATTTCCATGGACGTCTGTCTGCTTCTCTCATCCTGACCCCTCTGATATCTCACAAAACGTCACCGAAACATCTTCAGCCACTCAAAAGCCCTGGTTCTCTAAATCCTGTGACAAGGCCAGACTTGAAAGGATCACACCTCATAAAACGCTTCTACATAATCCCAGTCAAGGAAACCGTCAAGCATTTAACGACGCAAGAAACCGCTATGTCCGCATTATTTATGAGGCAAAAAAACTCGTTTAATAACCACATAAAATACAAATTTCTCTCAAGCTCCAACGGCAGTAAACCACTCTGAACTCTTGCTAAATCTATTGGGAATAATTTCTGCAAGAGCACGTTACCACCTCTTGTTTCAGGAGATGAAATTGTTTCTACCGCCCTGGGCAAGGCTTAACTTTTTGTCTCGTTGTTCGCCGGCAATTCTACTCTCAATCCACCTCCAAATGTTCAACCATCAATAGTCCCCAATGTCGCGCATAAAATGACCGATATCATTTCCAACACTAAAAAGGTACGAAAGATGCTCTCTTCTCTTAATACCAGGAAAGCCTTTGGCCTTGACGAGATCCCAGCAATTGTTCTCAAATCGCGCACCAGAACTTTCTCCTGTCCTAACTCCTCTGTTTCAGAGGATCTTACAATGGAGGCATATTCCCTAGTAACTGGAAAACTGCTCTAGTACAACCCGTCCCCAAGAAAGGATCCAAAGCGCTTTTTAGCAACTACAGTCCTATTTCTCTCCTTTCAGTCGTCTCTAAAATGATGGAAAAGTATATAAACACCGAATTACTCAAATTTCTTGAAAAACAGTCTAATCCACGACAGGCAGTATGGACTCCGTCAGCGCAGATCAACTGCCGACCTCCTTTCCTTTGTCACCCATTCTTGGAACAAGTCTATGGAACTACACGGTAAATCCCAGATTGTCGCTCCAGACATATCCAAAGCATTCGACCAGGTCTGGCACGCAGCGCTGCTTAATAAACTTCCGGTCTATGGCCTACCACCAAAACTTTGTACCTGGACAGCAAATTTCCTCTCCAACCGGTGCATTTCTGTTGTCGTGGATGGCCATTTCTCTAAACTGTATCCAATTAATGCAGGAGTCCCCCAAGGTTCAGTTTTAGCCCCTATTTTGTTTTTTCTCCACATCAATGACCTCCTCTCTAGTACATCCAACCCAGTTTAAAGTTACGCGGACGACAGCACCCTCCACTCAAATATACAATATTCTAAGCCTGTTTCTTTAGTCCAATTAGATAAGGATCGCAGACTCATGGAGGGTTCTGTCTCTGTGAATCTCCAAAAAATAATAGACTGGGGAAGTAGAAATCTTGTGCAATTCAAGTCCACCAAATCTGTCTTGCTTTCTATCTTATGAGAGATACACCAGCCCTAGGCCCATCACAATGAACAACCAAGTTATTGAAAGTAATGAATCCTTTCCACTTGTTGGCATTTCAGTGGATCGAAATCTCAATTGACACCAACATGTCACATCAATTGCAGAAGCGGCTGCTAAGAAATTAGTTTTCCTCTTCCGCGCTCACAAATAGTTTTCACCAGCTAATCTATATACCTTATATACTTCACAAATAAAGCCAAACCTCGAATACTGCTCCCACATCTGGGGTGCCGCTGCCGCTTCTACACTCGCTATCCTGGACTCCATTCATAAGAGAGCTATACGTCTCATCGGTGACCCTACCCTCACCCAAAGGCTGCCATCCCTTGCCCACCGACTTGCCGTTGGTGACTTCTCTCTCTCTCTCTTTTATATATATCTGCACGGGCACTGCTCAGAGGAGCTTTCTTCCATATTTCCTCCACCTGCTGCCCCCAACAGATCTACCAGGGGAACAGAGCGAATGCACCCTTTTACTGTCCAGGTCTGCTGAAATATATATTTAAAAAACCCAGCATAGTTGATAGCAGACATTACGATAACTGACGTGTGACATTGTGCATTTTTTTATTCAAAGAGTACCGCTTTTTGCAACTTTCAGACGCTTTTCTCTTTTATGGCTTCACGCAACTTGTGTGTGTGTTTTGTCTCTTTAAGGTCGGCCTATTTCCGCGACTATGGCCAATCACCGACGCCAGGGAGCAGTTTCACCTCACTTTCCTGGAAATTTTGCCGAACCCCTACCTTTCTGTAAGAAGGGAAGGGATCTTTAACGTGCCCAACATCGCATGGACACGGGACCGACGGCTTTACGCCCCCTCCGAAGGGCGGACCGTGCAGACATTCAACTTGCTCAAATACAATGTCTGAACCTCGGTTGAGCAACTTGATTATTAAATTGGCATTGTACTAACGAATAAATTGAGTAAGTGAATACTCTAAGTCAGCCTGATTGTCGTTGTTTCCCGAGGGAAACTTTACCGGCAAATATACTCGCTGGTTTGCCATTGCCATCCAAAGAACTTCAACAGCACGGGGTGTTTCCTGGTCGTCACCCATTCAAGTACTGACCATACCAGAGGTAGCTTAAATTCAACGCGATGTGGCCGCTATGAAACCATTTTTCAAATTTTCAGACAAAATGACATCTTGATCATCCTAGAAAACAGTGACAATGCTCTAAACTGTCAAGGGGATGGGTTGCCACCATTGCACACTGTTGCATTAGGTCTCAGGATCACCAATTACATAACGGTCAACAAAGTTACTCTCATCTACTCTATAGCTGTCTAAAATCTGCCGACAAATCAAAACAAGGTTATTCTTTTCGTCGTTTGTTAAGATTCGTGGAAGCCAGCTTGCAGACAAGTTTTTTTTTTTGATTCACGTTGTTTCGATATGTTTTATACTATCCAATAAGTTAAGCCTGTTTCTCCGGATATTTCGATCATCCTGATGCGTCGATCATAGAAAACCTGACCGTTAACTTTTGCAACATTTTTTTAACAGTGACTATTATGAGATGACCACCGACACGTTTATCTTCGCAAGGAGTCCTGATTTTTTTCCCTCTCCCTCAGGCCTCGTCCGCGGCCTCGCCGCCCCGATATCACCGCAACCTTTGGTTTATTGTGCTGCTTGCTCTCTGTTCAACTCTATCAATTTCCAACTCATAACGTGTAATCACTTCAATTAAGCTCATGCAGGTTGTTCACCTGACCTGGCCTGACTTAGAGATTTAACACATTGACAAGAATGTGCATACCTAGGATTGATATGTCAATATATATATATATATATATATATATATATATATATATATATATATATATATATATATATATATATATATATATATATATATATATATATATATATATATATATAGACGGATCATAAGGATGCACATAACTGTTGGTACACAAAAATCCTACCTAACTAAATTAAGGTCTGATGATGTAGTCTAGTAGATGGAGTAATATAATCTAGATATTTAGGAAGACTGTTTTCAAACTACGGAAAATAGATGATGAGATATAAAATGGGGTAAATTCAGCTACAAAAGTGCTAGGAGCCATGACCAGTGTATATCTAATGTCGCTGTATGTAATAGCGTATTGGTCCCAACTGGGCTATATGAATGAAAAGTTGGGTGTGTCAGGCAAACTTTGTAAGAAAATTGAATGCTGTTGCAATTGACTATCTCAGACGAGTGACATGTAAAGCAAGAGGAGATAAAGTTAGAAATAAACGGGCTCTGAACGAAAGTAATGTGGAAAAGTATATTGAAAGTAAATATGTGAGCAGCGAGCAGTGTGCTTAGATGGTTTGGGCACATAAAGCGAATGAATAATGATGGAATAACAAGTAGAATTTGGATGGTTGGAGAGTTCATGGAAGTTCCAGGAGAGCTTGATTGGATATTGTGAGCAATATATTAAGGAAGAAAGAGGTCAGAAGTTTGCGTAATAGGAGAGTGTATATGCGGAGATATTTGAAGACCAGTTATAGTCATGCTTTTCATGGCTTGCTTCACAACGAAAAACAGTACAGTGCAATTGCAATTTTAATTATAAAGTTGGTTAAAAATACCAAGGACAGATACCGAAATTGTTTGGCATAACTATGCTTTCTTTGAAATTTGATTCCTAAACAGTTGCCAAGAAAGTTTCTCAAAAAAATGTTACAAAACATTCCAAGTATGTACGCTTGTTTTCTACATTCTGTCATCAAAGCATGTGATGTAATTTTTAATTGTTTATGTGCTTAGTTGTAATAAATATAAACCTCTAATTAATGATAATGTGAATGTAAAGGTTAGAGTGATGTCATTGTCTTCATTGCCACCTTGGATAGTTTCACAGCATTATCAGAATGAAAAGTAGTAAACATAATTTTGTTTCGATGCACGTATTGTCAAGCCGGGTTATTTAAATTCAACTGATAAAAATAAAACCTATTTTTAGTAAAGAAGATAGTGCCTATGGCTGGTTTTATAACTTGCTGAAAGAAATCGTATTCTATTGATATAGTAAATTTGTCAGTTCTAAGCCTACCCAGTAAATGTTTATTTTGTAAGTAGTACAAAATGAAATTCCTCCCTGATTCAGCTATAATTTCTCTGAACGTTTTTTATTTATGTTTATAATAAGTGGAATTTGCGGTTATATAAATTATACAAGCCTTGCCAACGATCTCAACAATCTTGTGGACTGATTCATAGTCGCATTAAAGTTTCCAAACATTTCATATTTCATTATTTTCGTTATAAGAAAATTCAATACTAAAATTTTACAAAACCTATCTTACGATCAAAATGTTTTGATTATTATTTATTTTTATGTGGTGAAAGACGCTTAATTTAATGTTAAAAATATACATAACCTATTTTACGATCAAAATGTTTGGATTAATATTTCTGTGTTTTTTTGGCCAAAATGAATTAATATTTTTACAACACATAAAGTTTAACTATAAAATTATGATTCATTTGTATCTTTTTTAGTGAATTCTCAAAAAAAAATCAATAATGTGGAGATGTGTTATATATATATATATATATATATATATATATATATATATATATATATATATATATATATATATATATATATATATATATATACACACAGAGTGCCCCAAATTGGTGATGCATATATAGGGATCTCAGAAAGTATAAGAGATAGAGAAACGGTTAAATGGGGAAAGTTGCAGGCAATTTTATTATCAATCCAAAGCTGCTTATCCGACTCCCCTAACTTTTTTGGTTTTTGCGATTTACAAGATACAACTTTGTATTTATCAAAATTTTTGAATTCTGTAAAAACATCTGCACAGCTACTTTTAACATAGAATTCAATTATCTAGTCAGATTTCATGTTTATTGTTAAATAATCGCTAGGCAATTGTCAACTTTTTCTTATGGACGCCATATTGGATTTTGACAGTCTAAAAAAGCCCATAGTTTTTGCTTTTCAATGATGTATCACACATTACAAAGGAACGGTTAGAAATTTGAAAAAAAAAAACAAGATTTTAAGATTTATTAATACGTACATATGGCAACGGCGCAATCTGTAAAGTAAAAACATACGGCGCTTAATATGTGTGTGTGTGTATTGTTTCTTTAACGTCGGCCTATTTCCGCGACTATGGCCAATCACCGACGCCAGGGAGCAGTTTCACCTCACTATCCTGGAAATTTTGCCGAACCCCTGTCTTTCTGTAAGGAGGGTAGGGATCTTTAACGTGTCCAACATCACATGGACACGGGACCGACGGATTTACGCCCCCTCCGAAGGGCGGAACGTGCAGACATTCAACTTGCTCAAATACAATGACAGAACCTCGGTTGATGTTAATTTTTACAGTTTGTACTGAAAAAAGTGAAAGGAGTACGCCGGGATCGAACCCAGTATCCTTCGGTTCAGAGGCACACGTTCTTACCTCTGAACCACCGAGGTTCCCGGCGCTTAATATTATTTCTTTATTATGATCAAGAAAAATAGTAGGACATTTTAAACTCTGCAAGAAACATTTTTTTCATTCTTTTATGCTACTTATAATGACTAGAATATTACTGACCACTCAAGATATCTATGATTCGCAATTATTCTAGTTGCTTAGCAGCTTGTGTAAATTGTTGTGACATTTGTTTAACAACTATTAAATGTTTGAATATTTGACATTGTTTGAATTCTACTCAAGTCTTATTCAGTTGCTTTTTTTTGCAAAATTTTAATTGAGTTTTCAAGTGCTTAAATTTCAAATAAAAATTAACTTTGTTTACCACTAACATTTAGAAATAGCAGCTAAAAATATCGTAGGTGCCTTCCTTTTGCAAGTGGCTTGGATAAGTTCGTTAGCCAGGAAAATCGGACCAGTTTTTCCTGGAATTTCCAATACAGGCAAATATAAAATTGAAGAAATAAATTGCTTATCGCATTTAATCTGGACCCAAAGGAGTGCACTACTGTGTAATTTGATGCATGTTTTCATAATTGACCTGGATCCAACATCATGAGCGTTAACTGATGAGTAATGCTTTCACAATATGGCATGTTCACTAAAAGAACGGAAATACATTTATATAATAGCATTTCCTGCAACTTGATACTACTAAAACATGCACGTAAAACGCACAATTCCATTATATCGCTTGCATATGAAGCCACTTCTAAAAAGAAAAGTGGAATATAATATATGCAGTATGCCTTAGTCTCCATTCCAATATTTTGACTGTGAGAACTCTGGGAACCACAAGTGTTTCACAGCATTTAGTCTTAGCATCCAATATTTTTTTTTATTTGTGTATAACGCTCTTCCAACAATTAGAATCGAAGAGATTTGCCAATAAAAACCATTTGCAAAGTAAATTTTCGTCGGTTTGCCTAATATGTATGTTTAAATCCTCCTGACTGAGTAATAAAGTAGGTACTTTAATGAAGGTCATTTGTGCTATCTGGAAATTTTAGCGAATTTTCATTAAGAAAAATTCGCTAATAGAGAAGTCACGATAAAAAGCTTTTGAAAAAATTTCTTCAGATGAGCGCGAATTGGGATCCCTAGAACCCAAAACCAAGGTCCGTTAAAATTTATATATATATATATATATATATATATATATATATATATATATATATATATATATATATATATATATATATATCCGAGCGATAACTCCAAAAGTACTAAACTGATTTCAATCAAACCTGGCAAAAATCTTGTTTGGGCGAAAACCGAGATCGAGTTCGTTAATCAGCCTTTATGCTCAAGTCTTTCCGGTGAAAATCGGGGGAAACTTTTTTAAAATGCTATATTTTTGTAAATATCAGAGTAACTGGAATGATACTTTATATATGGCTAGAAATAGTGCAAATAAACCTATGTTGTAAATTTTAAGTAATTTGGTACCCAATATGTAGAGTTTCCTCAAAATTAAAAATAAAATTCCAAAGACATGCGTTGAGACGACTTTGTGGTTAAAGTCCAATGCCCGACAGACAGCGTAGTTAAATTCCCGGCGTAGATTGAATTATACAACAGGTATAAACCATACATCAACGGTAACCAAACTAAATATATACCAGGCATAACACATACTACCCGAACCAACAATCGTGAAATCTCGGTCGCAATTATGGAAAATGACAGACGACATGAAATTAAAAATTTGTCAAGTAATTGTTATTTAACTGGGGAATTCAATCAAATATTAAAAGACACTAAATTTGTAAACAAAATCTGGCCAAGCCTGCATAAAAATGATTGTAACATAGTTGTTTTTTATCTTTAAGCTTAAACATAAGACGTCATATAAGACCGAAACAGTCGTGGGATGTGTTTCAATGGTACAAACGGCAAGAAGCCGATCTAATGTATCACCTAAACAAAACGTTTTTTGACATATACGCAGATGGCTCAGAGACGTCCCGTTTTGCCTCACAAGCAGAAGGTTACGCGATCGAATCCAGTTCGATAAATTTATGTTTTTTGTGTTTTATTTTGACGTTTGGAGAAACAATAGTGCACAGATTTCATACATTTTGAACAAGATCTCATTTTTGTTTAAAACGTCTAAATAAGTTTGTCACCTTTGAGCCTGAAATTTAAATTTTGTGATTGTTGATATTGAAAAAATCTCGGGACGCAGCAAGTGCGTTATGGTAGTGAATTTTCATAAAAATGTTTTTATTGCAAATATGTGTTTTCTTTTTAAGAAAGCAGACATCAATTTTGGTTACCAGTATAACCTATATACAAAAAGCAGGCATCAAATTTGATTACCAGTATAACATATATAGTAAAAACAATGTGCCATGTTTCATCAAAATAACTTGATTGTTTGAAAACGTACAGAAATTTCCAAAAGTAAACCAAAAGTGTTACCGAAAAAATCCGTTTCTTGGTCAACCTTATAGGTTAATAGCAAATTGAGCTTTTCAAATATGAAGCATTTAATCAAAATTCGCAACCACAACGCACTTGCTGCCTCCAGAATTTCTTAACTTACAAACATGCATTATATTTCGATGGAAAATGCAAAAACATAGGGCGTTTTCGACAAAAAAAAATTATTTGTATCACCAACGACTTATGGGCCATCCTGTGATTGTCGCAATAATTTTTTAAGATGTAGCTTAAAACACCGTATAATTAATGTATACAATATTTTTTCATATCTTGTATAATAACGAATATATTGAGCTTTATTGATTTTTTACGAAAATTCGACAAAAATTATATACCATTAAACAATAAACTCTATAGCTAAGGCTACTTACTGCCAAGCATCAGATAAAGGGTCTATCAGAAATGAATTTTCTGGAAATATTTTAGTAAAATGAAGGACAATGACGGTTGAAACTAAGAGTTCGGTGTATGTAAAACATTCTTCTTGAGACATTTTCTTTCCATAGATCGTATTAGATTCAAGTTATTTGCCTAAATGTTGCGAATTTTGACGTTTTCAATTGTCACTTTGACGTTTTGAGGAAACCCCCAATTTATTTTTCTTTAAATGCCCATAACTTTTTCGTCTTTTGACCCACAGAGCTAAATTTTGGTAGGTGGCACACCTATAAAGATATAAACCAGCTTACCAAATTTGGTTGCCCTTACTTTGTTAATTTTGGAGATATAAATTTTTTTCGAAAGAAAACACAAATTTTTCCGGGAAAACCTCGGCGGATTTTCCTGGCTAACAAAATTATCCAAGCGACTTGCGAAAGGAATGTACTCACCAATTTTGACGTTTAAAATCGCAATTTTGACGTTTTGAGAAAAATCCAAATTTATTTTTCTTTGAATGCCTGTAACTTTTTTATCCTTTAACCTACGGAGCTAAATTTTGGTAGGTAACTTGCCTATAATGATATAAATCTGCATATGAAATTTGGTTGCTCTTACTTTGTTAATTCCGGAGATATAAATTTTTTTCGAAAGAAAACACAAAATTTTCCGGGAAAACCTAGACCGATTTTCCTGGCTAACGAACTTATCCAAGCCATTTGCAAAAGGAATTTATTCACCAAATTTAATCAAAATCGGCCTGTTATTTTTTGAGTTATCGGTGTGATACATATATATATATATATATATATATATATATATATATATATATATATATATATATATATATAAATATATATATATATATATATATATATATATATATATATATATATATATATAAATATATATATATATATATATATATATATATATATATATATATATATATATATATATATATATATATATATATATATATAAACATATGAAAATTTAAACTGACCCCGGATATGTGTTCTGGGGGGCCTAATTAGCGCTCATTTGAAGAAATTTTTTCAAAATTCAAAAGTCGGGATCTCCTCATTAGTGAATTTTTTTTAAGAAAATTCACTAAAAACTGGTTTGATTAGATTGGCGATTAATAAGGCGATTAATAAGGAAAAATAACTGCTACGTTTATATGTAATTTGGTAGATACTTTACTTTTCTAAGTATGAATTAAGTTTTCTCCTGGAAATCTTCTGTATAACTTTTATGAAGTTTGTAATACAAGTTTCTTTTAAAGAGTCTTACATTATCTACAGATGTAGCAAAATGTAGTTCTTTAGCTCCATAGAAAATGGAGTTTTGGGCATTTTTCTCAAAAGGAGTTAGCTTAGCGTACAAGATTTTTTTGATAATAGAGAGATATCGATGGTAACACTTTCGAAAGAATTCTTCAAATGTGCGCGTACTTCAAGGTCTATGTAAGTTTAAAGTATTAACTTTACTAATATGCCGTATATTAACGGTGTAAAATTCTTATGAAGATTCGCTACTATAACGCACTGGCTGCGCCCCGAATTTTTTTTAATGGTGCCACGTGGGCATACCTGTGCATTAGTTGCATGGATGATGGATGGCGATAAGATGTGTGATGGTAATCAGATTAAATTACACCACCGAATGCCGTCATGAAGCAGGCAACGAACAGCTGGTCCTGTCAGTATCGTTGAAAGATGCATGATTATTAAAATCAGTTTGAATCGCAGTGTCAAAATTAAGTGATCGCTGATGCCGGCCGCGGCTGTAAGATGATTGCTTTTACGAATTAAGTCACGGCCAGTTCGTTCTGCTATTCTTGTTGACTTTAATTGATATTTTGGTGAATTTTCATTCAAACAAATTCACTAATAGAGAGGTATCAATGGTGAGACTTTGCAAAAAATTTTCAAATGAGCGCGAACTAGGACTTCTAGAACCCATATCCGGGGTCAGTTTCAATTTTTATATATAAAATAACAAAGCTGCTTTAATGAAATTTACCATGTATGTTGCCTTGGGGGAGACCTTACTACGTACCAAAATTCAACTTTCTAAGTTTATAGAAAATTGAGTTATTCAAATTTTAAATTTTCTTTCGAAAAATTTTTTTTCTCCGAAAATTACAAAGTTATTTTAATGAAATTTGGTTCATATGTTGCCCTAGGAAAGACCTTACTACATCCCAAAACTAAACTTTCTAAGTTTATAGAAAATTGAGTTATTCAAATTTGAAGCATTTAATAAAAATTCACTACCATAACGCACTTGCTGCGTCCCGAGTTTTTTTCTCTCAGTCTTCATTATCATTATAATCCTCTTCTTAAACTGATGCTCTTCCTCCCACTGACCCCGCGTTTGTCTCATTATTCTCACTCTCATTATCCTCCACCCTCCTCCTCATCTTTCTCCCCTTATTGCCTTCTGATATATTATTTCTCCATAGAAGAAGAATACTTGTCGTGATGTAAAAATGCAGATTTTATGTATTTCTATTTTTCGTTTCACTAATATTTGTTTGTACAGCTATAGGTATTGTAATTGTGGTTTATATTTTTTGTTGATGTCAAGTCTTATGAGTGATTTCTGATCAACTTAATGGGCGACGAAATGTTCGGATTTAGATTTATTATAGATACGTTTAACGATATTTCTTATCAGAAATTGTTTTATTAGTTCATTCACACACACATCTCTAAACCACAAATTGCTCCTTTTTCGTACCATATTGCACCTTTGCAAGTAATTCGCTGTGTGTTTTTCTTTCTTTTCTCGAGTATCGCAACTCTGAGATGCTTTTTTGTCAGTAACAAACAATTGTTAGAGTTTTAGAAGTCCAATTAACAGATATTGTCGATGGAAGTATTAAGCTTATACTGTAAAACTGTAAATGGACTGTTCGGGTTACAAAGGAATATTAAAAACTTTCGTATTGTGTTCTATAGTAACAGAACTTAGCATGATTTATCAGGTTTGACATACATGCAACTTCTTTATTTTATTTTTCTTGTGTAAACTAAATCACAACTTAACAAACCAACTTGTGTCACGAAAAGAATTCTTACGTGTCTAATTTTTTGCCGTCAACTCTCAAAGTATACAACGTCGAGTTTCCATTTTCATTTACCGAAAGAATAGTTACAGGACACGAATCCCATGCAAATCGCTTAGGAAAAAAGCAAGGTCCATGAAAACTTTTCACCATAAGTTTTGTAACTATAACGTGACTTGTTTTATATCAGTAGCGTACGTATCCTTTTTATCAGCGAATTTTTAGTTATTCCAATTAGTAGCCCCAATTTCACGCTCTGTGATTAGTTTTCTTGAATCTGAACACAACAAGTGAAAAAGTCACTGTTTCTTATAGATACCATTTTTTTAAGGATACTTATATATATATATATATATATATATATATATATATATATATATATATATATATATATATATCCCTGTGTTGAGATTTTTCTTTTTTTTTATAAAGCCCGTTCTTACAATAATTCTTCTAAGGTTATCAAGTTTCTTAGGCAATCTGTTAGCAAATGCACAATGCGTTTCAGGCCGCCAATCTGGTTAAGTTTAACGCCGTAGAAACACAGAGTTGCGTCTTTTCTATGAATAGAGACCTACATGGCCCTCACCTTCACATGGCTTGTAAAATACTGCCTAAAAAATCCACCCTCTCCACATTGGGTATAATCGTAGAGAAACGTTACTCTATGGGTGTAGGTACCAGTCGAATAGCACTTCTGATGTGACGTCTACATGTTTCCAATATAAGGAAGGTTCCAGCGAAGAATTGAGTTTCTGTTACTGGGTAAAAGAGAATGTTCACGACAGCAGATACTTACTATTGTTATCATGTCTGTGGTGCTACACCAAATACCATTTTATCCTTCCTAGATTCTATTCAGAAACAAGCTGTTCGTCTTATAACACGTTAATCTCCCGCCTATCTTTTTTCTCTTGTGCACAGTAGGAAGGTTGGATATCTGTCTTTTCTTTCGATACTATCATCGACAATGCTTCTGGAAAATTCATTCGCAGTTTGCTTGCGATCTTCAATTCCCAAACTCGTTTCAACCAGAAAACGCATTTAGTACAAAATTCCCCACTTGTTTAACAAACTGCTACGAATTCTCGTTCTTTTCTAGAGTATCTAAATTTTGGAATACCCTTCCGGATGACATCATTTCCTTGATTATAATTGACAGCTGTCTTTTCTAGGTTAATGGAACATTATTTATTCATCATCATTTTTATTATCATTAGTCAAACAGCCTCTCAAATGCCTTGAATTCCTGTAGCGTGTTTCGCCATTTTGGTCTCTTCTGAGCTGCTGCTTGTGACCTTTCTCTTTTCCTTATCTTTACCAGTGTTGTTTCAAAGACGCTTCTATTTAGTATTTATTTTCTGCCTTGGCAGCGTAATCAAACCACCTCGGCCTTTCCAGCTCTTGTCACGGTGTCGATGCTCTTAGCCAGCCTGTCATAATATGTACACTTCGAAATTGTAGGTACCTTTGACGCCGCAAATTGAGTTATTACTGCATGAAAATTTGCTACCATAACGCACTTGCGGCGTCTGGATTTGATTAATATTTCATAGGAACTCTAACAAGTTAACGTCAACCAAGTAATAATACGTAAAAAAGTTTAATGTCTTGTGTGAAGATTAGTAAATCCTATGATGAAAGCCACCACGAAACTGTCGCTAGATTATATTACATTAATCTGGGTTACTCCAGAATGTGTAGTGATAAGTACTCATCACAGTTTCCATCGTAAATGCTGTTATCTGTTCATAAAAGTACCAGAAGTCTTACACAAAATTTATGCACACGGATTGTTGGAGGTAAAATGTTTTATTGCAATTGTATCTCCGCTACACATAATATAACCTGTTTTGATTCAATGGATTTATAAGTCCCCTGTGGCCCACCCTTAATTCGACCCCTGGCAAATGTTTACTGCATCTGGCTCCTACTGGACTGGCGCCACAAGAAGTATGAAAGAAGGTCACTATTGATTTTAATTCGTTAGTGTATGATTACATCATCGCTTGTAATATCATTTGGGTCAGTTGGTCTCTGGTCTCTCCCATTCATCTTCTTCACGACATAACAAACAAGACGATGGACGATGATGATGATTCAGATCACCGGTTGTTTATAACCAGAAAGGCTAATATAAATATCTATGTTCACTTGTTACATGGAAAAATCCTGTTTATTTGCAAGCGTTTATAGCATATTTGAAGCATTACATGCTATTATTATTCAATTAAGATTGTTTACATAATGGAATATTTAATGATACTCAAAATTACTAATTTATCGAAGAATGCGTATTATATTATTTTTAGTTAGGTACATTTCGTAAATGTTGTCGAATACTACACAGAATATTTTTTAATATCTATTTCGTAATTGCAGCAACAATTTTTAGGTGTGTCCCTGACGTGATTCCAATTTTGTGTCTTAATTTTTTGATGCACTATAAGAGGGGGATATTTCCATCTTCTTTGTTAAACAAACCCAAGGTCAATTTGCCCTAAAAACGGAGATAAGTCCAATTTGGGCAACTATAGTTTAGTTTAAATCAATTTTGTCCAAAGTAATGGAGACAATAATCAGTATACATAGAGCTTATAAAATGCCTTAAAAACAAACACCCTAAGTAATTACCGAATGAAGATACAAACCTGGAATGATCACTCGTAACTACACTTTGGTGAACCCAATTCCCCACAATACATTTTATTAAACCTGACCACCAGTTTACTCATTTTCTGATTAAAAATTAGTGTTGGGGTGAATTGAATTTTTCAAAATGTACTTATTGAGTGTGCTAATATGGCTTTTGTCAAAACCGATCCACGGATAATATTGTTACATGCGTACTCATCTTTGGACTTCTTTGGAGGTTTCTAAAGCATTCAATCAGGTCTGCCATGCGGTACTAGTAAATTAACTTGCTTCCATTTACAAAAGGAAGGTAGATGCCAAATTTTATCAAAATCGTCCGATTATTTTTTGAGTTATCGGTGTGATATATATATATATATATATATATATATATATATATATATATATATATATATATATATATATATATATAAATTGAAACTGACCCCGGATATGGGTTCTAGGTGTCCTAGTTCTCGCTCATTTGCAAAAATTCTTTCAAAATTCAAAAGTCGGGATCTCCCCATTAGTGAATTTTTTCTACGAAAATTCACTAAAATGTATTATAGTCTTTGATTCTAGAATACTGTGGTCTCTGCAAGCCCAGTCGTAATGTTTGTAAATAATGCTATCACAACGTTGGTTAGACCGGCGTTTCTTTCATTTGTCTTGAGCGATATTTCTACAGCTCCCGGCAGCCGTAAAACAATGGTATTTTCCTCACTATCTTAAACACGTGGCTGGGGGACTGCATTGTATACCAATACAACTCCATCGACTGAAATTGTTCGGAAATATTAACGCACACCTAACCCGAATTCATTCCCCGTTGCTATTGACCTACTCATATTCTCTGAATATGTTAGAAGACGCAGTACCTACTTCATTCCAAGTCACTATTGACCGATTATTCATGAAATCAAACAAGTAAATTAAAACGATTTTCATAAAATATGTAGTGTATTAAGACTAAGGGAAAAACAAATAAAACATATTTAACTGTGCACATTTTGATTATATTTTCTGGTCTCACTAGGAGAAATCGCCACTGATATATATATATATATATATATATATATATATATATATATATATATATATATATATATATATATATATATATATATATATATATATATATATATATATATATATATATATATATAAAGACAAAGGACACCACCCATAACTCATCCAAAGCCGCCTTCTCCACATGCGAGTGTAAAAACGACTGTCTGAATATGGGACTCTAATCTGCTACCCCATAATCCAAATTTTAGGAGTTAGTCACCCGGTCAACTCGGATACTAGGCACATCGATGGTGTTTCACGGGATAAATTATAAATTAACGCGGGTATTCTAAAGGACTCGATTTTAAATTTCACTATTTTTTCTGCCAAAAAAATATATCAAGAATAACCTATGCATTGAGATATATAATTAATAAATTAAGAAAATAGTGAAAGTCTTAGGTGGCTACCCTCAGGCACTCCAAATGTTACACTAATTCATCTAGACAAGCAGCCACTCACTCGAGCCATCAAACGCTTCCAATCAATAAAATTCAAGACAAGACAAAAACTACTAAGTGAAGATTGGAACCTGTGACGAGCACTAGAAGTATATTTTGGAGATCCCAACACATTTTAGGAACCTGAGAATGGTTTCAGAAAATGTGTTGTGGTGAATTGGGTTCTCCAAAGGCAAAAAAGTGCCAGCCACACCATAATATTTTAAATCGTTGCAAAATAATGGCATGATTGACTAGATTAAAGGCCTGCTGAAGATATGATGTATATATGGAATACACTTGCTCGATAGTCTGACGGATATAATTACAACAAGTACAACAAATTTTGACTGTCTACTATAAACCGGAAAAAAAGCAATTTTTTGTGGTATACGTAATAGATAGCTTCACTGTATGAAGTAATTCGTCGGTAGTAATAGGTTCTAAGTTTATTGTTATAAAATTGCTTTTAAAGAAATTTGGATTCAGCACTAAGTCAGAAATAAAACTTTAAGGCATAAGTAATAAATTTTGCTTCATCTGAAAGGATATTATAGTTTTAATCACTGAAATAATTTGGCATCGATGTGAGCTACTATACCGTGTTTTATTGTCGTCTAGTTAATAGATTTATATTTAGTCAATTTATTTTAAATGCATTCTGGCGAACATATGGTGCGCTGACGAACTCCAGTCTCTTTTTGATGATGAAAATGCATCGAACAAACACGTTTAAATTTTCTTGCTTTGGCAAGAACCAACGATTTAACAATGTTTGTTCTACATAGTATGTGTAGTCAGCACTTCGCATCCATCACTACTGTGGTGAAAATCTAGTTCCTAGTACGTACATATATGCCACTACTTGTGAAATATATTACTGTGTAATGAAAAGTATTGAAATGAGCCATATTTTTTCATTTTTAATATACACATTTAGAAATCGTCAAGTAGGAAGAAAGATCGAGAGAAGTTATAATTACATTATTCCTTTTAAATGAAGGAAAGTGAATTTTTGCTTGACTTTTGTGAAGCATCTTGTTTAAGTAAAAAAATAACAACAGTACTTGGTAAAACTGCACAGGAGGTATTAAGCTCATACAGAGTGTTTAGGTCTCGAGATCATTCTCGATGAACAATACAAGTATATATCTACTAGGTCTCATAAAAAATGATTGTCAGACCAAAACATTGTGTTTTAGATTAACAAACTATCTTCAATGCATTTTTGTTTGCCAAATCAGTTTTATACAGATATTTTCTTTTCTTTTCAGAATTCGAAACCGAAGATAAACTGCAATATACCTTCGTCCCAAACAACACTGGCTTTATCCAGTTTCGTGTGAGGGCAGCCAATGATGCTCACATTGCCCTGACAACCAGCCCAGCTGAGTCAGAGCCTATGTACGAGATCTTCATCGGAGGCTGGGGCAACAGTAGATCAATAATACGTAAAAACAGGCAGAAACCAGATGTTGCTGAGGCTCCAACACCCGGTTTCTTGAACCCCAACGAATACAGGGGCTTCTGGATTCGCTGGCAGTTTGGAGAAATCACTGTAGGCCGCGAAGGAGACCGCGCTTTCCTTGGATGGACTGACTCTGAGAATATCCCAATTTCATACGTTGGTTTCTGCACTGGATGGGGATCCACAGGATCCTGGATCGTTGAAGAAGCTGGCGGTTCTTCGTTACCTCCTATGCCTGCACCAGGACAATTCACCGCAGCAGGTACATATGAACTTCTTGTCATTTAATTACAGTAGTAAAACAAAAACATATGGTCTTATTCTTTTGTAAAGGGGTCTGTTTACTTATTGACTTAATTGAAACAAATTTTAAGTGATCGATAATATCCAATTTTCTAAATTTACTTCACTACATTAGAATACTGGTAATAGTACGTTTATACGTATGCCAAATACGCATAGGGTGCTAGGTCTTTTTCAATTACACCTTTTTTACATGTTTCTATTGAAACTAAAATTATAAATCGTATAAATAATATAATAGATAGTCTGAAAGGAAGAAATAACAGAAATCATAATATATGGGCAACGGTTCCATTACATTAGGTATACAACCGTCATAGTAATTGAATATAAATGATGGTAAATGTAGAAATGAACTAAGAAGAGGATTGCTATGGGAGAGCAGATATTCAATAGACAAGATAAATACTCTTCTCGGTAAAAACATTTAAACCTGGACATGTGGAAAAGGTTCATGAAATTATACGTATGCATGAGGGGCAACGCTGGACTTTGAGTAATATAATGCGAAATGTGGAAATGGAGGAAAAGTAAAAGTCTGAAAGAAAAAGACAGCAGGAAACAAAATAAATGGACTAGGGTTCCTTTTTATTTGGTACACAGCTGACATTGTTATATAATATCATTACGGATGATGGTAAATCTAGCAATGAACTAAGAAGATGATCGCGATGTGAAAGCAAATACTTAATAGACAAAATTAATACTCTTCCCATTAAAAATATTTAAACCTGAACATGTGGAAAGTGTTCATGAAAAGGGTTCATGAAACCATATGTGTGCGTGAGGGGCAAAGCTAGACTTTGAGTAATATAATGTGAAATGTGGAAATGGAGAAAAACAAAGACAAGGTACACCAACGGTAAGACGAATAAAAGTGTGCCAGAAAAGGTGCGAGAAGTGAGATGTTCGCTGAAAGAAATTGGGAGGAGAAGGGCAAAATTTTTTGGACATATTCTGATATATAATAGTTTTCTGACAACATTATTGGAAGAACACATACTTAGGAAAAAGGGATGAGGTAGACCGAAAGGAAAACTTGTGGAAAATCTGGCCCGGATGATGTAGTGCAGAAGATACAGTGAAATGAAGAACTACTGGAGGCAATTAATCATGATTGCGACGATAAGGCAACATCGCCTCTGAACTATGATGATGACGAATGTATGTTGTCTTTGTCATTTTTCTCCATGACCACATTTCCAAAGTTTATATGATCTTTACCTCCTGTTTATCCAAAGCCCATATTTAGGTTCCATGCATTATTACAGCATCCAGATGTATGTTTCATCAAATCTTTTTCTCAGGCCGAAGTAAAAATGTTAAAGAGGAGGGTGTTTTGTCTATGGACTGACTGCTATGCGATCGCGATCCCTCCCCTTAGTTCTTTGCTACATTTACAATAATTTACGGATATTCACATTTCTACTTGCTTAAGTTGTTGGCCGTTAAGATTTATATCCATTTAAAAAAAATAATTTTCAAAAACCCGAACACCCAGTAAGAGTTGACCACTTTTAATTATATTTTAAATAAAATATTAAAAAATAACAAAGTTATCCAATAATGAGTAGGTCCGCCGCGGTTTCTTAGGCATTGGATAGCTCTTCGAGGCATGCTTGAAATTAAATAATTTATGGTATCCTGAGCAATGTCATCATAGGTTTCTTGAATTCGGTGACGACGATCGCATGCGTTATTTGGTGGTAGGGATAAATAATCTAGTTGATTGCCAATCATATTCCACTAATGTTCAATTGGTGACAAGTCTGGGGAGCGAGAAGGCCAACAAAGCAGGGTCACGTTATTTTCTTGCAAAGCACACCTTGTAGATGTGCGTTGTCTTGTTTGAAAGGGGGTCGAATTAACCCGCTTAGGTATGGCAGTGCAACAGGCTACAGTACTTTATTTCTGTCACTAAAAACTAGAGGTGACCTGGTACTGTATGTTATCGGACCTTATACCATCACTCTACCGTATGCCGTTCTACAGAAAATTCTAAATTTCTGCGTTCTACACGTAATCGTCCTACTCTTTTGAAAATATCGTGGACCTAAAGGCAGAATTAGACTCGTCAGAGAATACAACACGATTCCATTCCCCGTCCCAATTTGATCTGCCGTTACACCACTCAAGCCGAGCAGCACGATGTCGAGGGGTCAGTGGAAGATATAAAAATAGTCTATTCGAACGAAGACCAAAAGCGTGTAATCTGCAATATATGGTTGTCATAGAGATTCTTTGTTGTAAAATTCCCAACCAACTAACCATTTCCAGTCGACCGTGTTGTGGAAACTCTTGTCTTGTATAGCCGCAATCCTCAAATGACCATTTTCCCATGCTGAAATTGCTCGAGGTGGTCCAGAACCATCACGACGGTTATCGATTCCTTCTCTAGACCACCTGGATCAACACTGAGACACTGTTGATACATTGCGACCTATGTGATCGTAAATTTGTCGAATTGAAAAACCGGATTCCCGCATAGTCACAACGCGTCCCCTTTCGAATTCACTTAAGTGATTGTGCAATTGTTCCGTAAACGGCGCCCAGGCATAGTAACTTAATAAATTGGGCACAAATCGCCACGAAATATTGCTTCAAACTGAAGGAAACACAAACTTATCGAGATAATTTTTTGATGAAGCAAAATTAAAAAGTGTACTCCTGTCTACATATTTTGTATTATTGTTATCATTTCTTATTAAAGAAAAAACAGAGTAGTATAGAAAATTCATTGCAATTTGTCGACTCTTACTGGATTTTCGAATTTTTTTGAATGTTGATATGTGCCTAAGAAAGCTGAAGCACAGGATCTCTTTTCTTCTATGTATGTTTATATATATATATATATATATATATATATATATATATATATATATATATATATATATATATATAGTGTCCCAATAGTATGTAATTCTTCTATGTATCCCTTACTCTAAGAGCTAGCTGAAAAAACTCCGAACAAAATTGTCTGTGATTATCTAGACTATATCGGGAAAATATATTCAGCTTAAAAATACGGTGTTCCATTTGGAAAAAAAGTTATGTCAGTTTAAAGTTAGGTATTTTGAAACCCAAAACGATACTCCCTGTGCAATGATGATACATTATTCGTTAACTATTTCAACTCTTTGAATGTCCTCTATTGGTAGTTCAAATTTAGGGCAGCAATACTCAAAACTCAGCCCACCGCATACGTTTAAAATAACATATAAATGTGAGCTCAAAAAAAAAAGAAAGTCGTAAAATTTTCACAAATGTCAATATAGGGAGAGTTACACAAAGTAACACTTATTTTTTAATGTCTATCCAAAAATGTAATAAACAGTATAACATTCTATTTGAAATAAAGAAGTTTATAGCTAACCGGAAGTTGCACAAAGCTGAATATATTTTCCCGATGTAGCCTAAATAATCACAAGAAAATGTTGTTCAAAGTTTTTTCGGCTAGCTCTTAGTGTAAGCGATATATAGAGGAATTACACACTATTGGGAGACCCTATATATATATATATATATATATATATATATATATATATATATATATATATATATATTATAAATCTCTTGAACGCGTTCGTTAGTCACCCAACTGAACCAGTTTTTCGTAACAAAAAATGAAGTTTTTCTTCACACTTGCTGCGTCCAGACTTTTGGATTATGTAAAGCAAAATCATCCAAGCAATCAACAAAAGAAAAAAACAACCACGTTTATAATTCGGGAGGTACGTTCGTTTTGTAAATTAAAATTACGTTTTATTCTGAAAAACTATTGTAATTTTAATGAAATTTATAGCATAAGTTAGTTAAGAAAATACAGTACCTATCTACACCAAATTTGAATTTTCTAGCTTCGTTGAAAATTAAGTTTTAGGCATTAAAAGTTTTTTCTAAAAAGAAGAGCACAAGTTTTATGATCAAAGCCATTTATTTCACTGACAAAATAAAATATACTCTAGGTTAAGGTAGGGATCCAAAAAAATAAAAGTAAAATTTTGTACCCAAAATAGGCGACATATTAAGACGTAATATATTGGTGTGTGTGTGTGTGTGTGTGTTTGTTTGTATGTGTTTGTTTCTTTAACGTCGGTCTATTTACGCGACCATGGACAATCACCCAAGTCGGGGCGTATTTTCAGACACATTGTTTGTGTATAATTGACAAATACCAAACTGACAGATTTAATAACCTAAGAATTACTGACATCGTAAAATGCATGCATTTTATAAATTTACATTTCCTTTTTAGCGGATACCCATTCGTATGAAAACTCACTACCATAACGCATTTGCTGCATCCGGACTGTCTTAACACACCATTTAGCAGACTAAGAACCCTTTGGAATTATATTCTACCTAATTTTAGTAATTATTTAACTAGCAAATTCTGTATTAATCTAACGGGTGGTACTTAAGTTGCTGCTAAAGACGTGCAGTCTTTTTTATTCGCATCACAAATGCATTTATAAAGCCAGAGAAAAGTCTCCACTTCTGTATTTGGTATGGAACGGTTTCACCAAGTAAGGGCAGCAGCAATCAATAAATTACTGCTTCCTATAAATTTTGTAAAATCTTTGCATCACCATTTACCCAAAATTGCACAGAAACGTATTAGGTAAAACCACTGACCCCTTAATTTTTCGTAAATTTCAGGTGGAGCGGGAACATGCTGGGTTGGCGCATCCAGCGGCCAAGTTCCTCCCAGAGCCTTTGTTGGAGGTGAAGATAACGGCGAACCTCTATATGTAGCTAGAGGCAACTTGAACGGTGCTTTGATACCCGGCAAACTGGTACCTAGCCACGGAGTAGCCTATGTACCTTGGGGAGGCAAAGAAAACGCTGTTCCAAACTACGAAATTTTATGCGATTGCCGCGGCAACTGGATTGCATCCAATGGTGGAAATGTACCACCAAATGCCGTAGCTGCTGGCCAAAGTGAGGATGGAGAACCTCTATACGTTGGCAGAACCGTACACGATGGCACACTTACCATTGGTAAGGTACAACCCAGCCATGGATGTCTGTACATCCCTTACGGCGGAGAAGAACTTTCTTACAGAGAATACGAAATTTTGGTACAATAAGTCGACTAAGTCTGATCGTTTTAAATTGCTTAAATGCTGCCTTTAGGATATATGTATCCACAGATATATTTTATTATTATTATATGTTTAGTAGTAGATTTTTTTTCTTAAAAGCCATTTACAGATTGTGAAAATATAATTTCAATATTTTATATACCAGTGATGGCAGTGTAGCTCTGGTTTAAAATATTATTTGCTACCAAAATTATTTGTTTAATAATATTACAGTATTTAATTTATCAAAAGCAGCAACTTTATTATGTAAATTATTTAAAACATATAGTAATAATAATGATAAAACAATGGTTGGATGTAAGCAAGTGCATGTCTGGCTTTTAGGTGCCTTATATTTCATCTACAAAAAATGTTGACCGTTATTTTGTATAAGAACATCTCTTAAACTCAAGTATGTTATGATAGAAACGCATTTTATTATATTTATATGGTATACGTATTGTAGTTTGTGTTGAAAAAATATTTTAATATTTGTTATGGTGGCACATTATATAAGTCTGTATTGTTTTATAATGAAAAATACATTTAATCAATAAACTTGTAATAACTACACTAACAGGTGTTTTAATAGCAAAATGCCACCCTTTCCTATTTTAATAGCTAATTGTTATAATACCGGAATAAAAGAGGGGAGATGCACATAAATGTAGGTGAAGTTTTAACGAATACCATGTTTTAAGCAGTGGCGGCTCGTCAGATGACGCAGGTGAAGCGCTGCTTCACCCATATTTTTCGGTTAAGTTAAACTTTTTTATTCAAAATCCAACATAATTTTAATTTTTTTACTCTCTCAAATGCATTTGGTACAACCACATAAAAATACCAGGTTACGTTGCGCCGCAGTTGATATGATAATGTATTTTTATAGTATTTTATGGTACGATATAATTTGCAAGCCCCTGATACCCGAATTGAATGTTACACAACATGCCCCAACGCGCAGCGTATTACGTGTTGCAAAGCACAGACTATTGCAGAGTAACGAACAACTGAGGACTGAACTGAGCCAGAATCGTGTATATACAAATGCTGCCTCGCTGTCTTATCGCTTACATGCGACGGGTGTCATGGCAAGGGCACGCGCCCTTGCTGTGTATTATGGCCACACAAGTGATGCAGAAGTCTGAGCCTGCTTCAAATCTTAGCTTCCGTCGTTTATTTAGATTTAGTCGAATCGTCAGACACGTATTTTTATTTTTACTATGTTGCCGTTAAATGATCCGGTATGTGTCACATTTACAGAAAAGCTGGATTTTTCATGTTTCTTTTTGGTAAGTGGAATTGATTTGTTTATGATCACCTATAAAAGAATAATTACAAAATAATAAAATATTAGATACTAAATTTCAAGTTATAAAAAAGAAAAGGGCCTTGATAAAAAATGCTAATAGCTCCTCCCACTATAAACAGATTTTCATAATACGCGCCGTAATATATTACAGTACTCGTGCGTGTACAGTGTGACAAAAATAAGGTAAATAATAATAATATATTTATTTATTTATGTCCTCTCATCGAGTACTTGTGGTCATTATTCCGAAAATTATTCCTTGTGAAAGTATATTTTTGTACAAATGGATTTTTCATTTAAATACTGAAGTGCCAGGAGAACGTGTGACCTTGAAAACTTTCGTCCGCGGCGCAGACCCCCTTTGGGGCCGCGTAGATTCTGCTTCACCCACTCCCAAAGTCACGATATTGGTCCCTTCATAAATCGGATCAAAGTTAAAATGCTAATATTAATTGTCAAATTATCACGTCGTGTTCATTTAACCAGTCGTTTAGTTTGCTTCAAATTTCAACTAGATTATTTTATTTCACATTTGTTAGTTCGAGAACGATTTCGTTGGCGCCATATGCGGCTACTTATTAGACTAGTAAGTAATGTAGTAATGTATGGATGGAATTGTTACACTATGCGACCGAGTCACCAAGAATGTAGCAAGATTTTCAAGCTTTGAAGTAGCTCTCCGCGAACTACTTTGTTTCAACATCACGAACTAGTTCATTTAGTTCGTTGACAAGAATCGTTCTTTTTAACCAGTTGATTCGTGAACTACCCATCTCTACTATACATGCAATGTATTAGGGGATAGAGGAAGATACCAAATACACTTTATTATAACAAATAAATGTCTCAGAAATTTGCTTAGATCCAGCTACACACCCTAGAGCAAATATACACCACACATACAATATAGGGTTCCAGAACACACATCTAGTATCAGTTTCAATTTTGTAGGACATATTTAAATAAAACTTGACAGGTCTATTCTTTATATATGTAACTGGCTTGGACAAGTTCGTTGGTCAGGTCAAGTCTAGTACAGTGTATTGGGGTTACTTTGCCCCGGAGGGTGACAATGCAATAATTTTGAAAAAGAGACCAATTCGTAACAATGACAACGCTGATTTAATCTAGTAAGGTGAAGTTGTAAAGCAACACACTTTTAGTTATTGACTTGTGCTGAGGCGAAGCTGATGCAACCTCCCTGAGCGTAACAGCTACCATGTAAGTATTTACATAAAATGTTTACCTAATGATAGTCAAATGCCAAGGGACCTCGAACAGAATTGGAAAATTGTTCTGGCGCTTCAAATATACCGTCACGGATATTCTAGTGATGGAAATCAATATACCAAAAATTACGATGTTATCACTGTCTCTTTGTGCATTGTGATTTATTTTGTTCAACAGCATCCATCCTGGGTTGACTTTATCCAACGGTTTATTTTGAAGCAACTGCATTCTTGTTAATTTTATTATATGAGTTAATATTACTGTACCTGCACTCGTTCATTGCAGAGGTTTTCATTATGCCAAGACAATATGTAAGAAAATTTGGGTCTAGAAGGTATAAAGTCTCAACAGAAGATGACTAGGCCAAAGCTGTCTAAGCTATCAGACAAGGTATATCCTTTTAAGAGGCCTCGTACACTTTTGGTGTTTCTAATAAAACAGTTTGGAAAAAGGATTCACGGAGGCATATGGGGTCCATCGGTGGACAAACATCCTCACCAAAATTGAGGAACGTCATTTTGTGGATTTATTAATCACA
This sequence comes from Tillus elongatus, assembly GCA_964006375.1. NCBI lineage: Eukaryota > Metazoa > Arthropoda > Insecta > Coleoptera > Cleridae > Tillus > Tillus elongatus. The sequence goes on along the minus strand of OZ023263.1, from coordinate 171,309,981 downwards.
AGTGCTGAATTCGTAGCACCTCTAAACAAATTTGACTTAAAAATGATCGTCAAGAGTTATTTGGAAAAGCAAGGCAAACGCACAAAACAGTTTAAAAACGGTACTACATCAGGAAACAATTATTTATACTAGTAGTTTATTAGCAGACACTGCGCTAGACTATCACAACCTGTTTGCCAAAACATTAAATATGTCCGTGCCCAAAAAGTGAAGAGGAAATGACAGCTTACTTTCGTTCATCTTTCTGGCAGTGTCGCTGATGTTTCACCCGAGAACATCCTTAATTATAATGAAACCAACCTCACAGACGATCCTGAAGCCAGGAAGTGCATTTTCGTCGTGGGATGAAGCATCCAGATAGGATGATGAAATTTTCTAAGTCATCCATTTCCATTATGTTGTGTGCGACAGGAGCTAGTAAAATGCTTCATCTATTATGTGTCGTGTACAAGGCTGAAGGGTTGTATGACCGATGGTTAATTGGTTGACCAAAAATACTAAATTCAACAGGGTTGGTTCAACTATGTTTGTTTTTAGTGAGTTTTCTTAGAAAAAATTACTAACAATGGGGAGATCCCGACTTTTGAATTTTTTATTTTTTTCATTGCGCACGAACTAGGATCCCTAGAACCCATATCCGGGGTCACTTTCAATTTTTAATATATATATATATATATATATATATATATATATATAAACACACACACACACATACAATGTGTCCCAAACTGGATGGGAATGTATTGCTATCTCCGTTATTATTCAAGATAGGGAGACGGTTGAATTAACAATGTTTTGTAGAATTTCATGCTCGTTCCAAATATGGCATGTATTTTGCCCTGCCTCTTTTTGTTTTCGAGTTATTAAAAAAATATCAATTTTTTTGGTTCAATATCTAAGTAGGCGTTGATCTGCCATGTCTAAGACTTGCACATTATCAGGACACTTTTTACAGAGTAATCTTTTTGTGCTATTCTCAACTTTGGATTGTCATTTATTTTTGAGCTATAAGTATCAACATTTGTTTTTATTATGGCAGCCATATTGGATTTTTTTCTCATGTGAAAAGAACATTTCAATGCTGTAAAACATGCTTGAGAAATCTTGTAATTGCACTGACAATTTTTATACAAACCGTTTTGAGGATAGTAGGCTATGAAATACAATACCAGAAAACAAATGACAAAAAAAGTGTTCAAAAAGCAGTAGGCCATGGAGTCTTACAATAGACTTATACTTTTAACATAATTTTCCGTAATGATTCACGATAAAAAAATATTGTGATTTAATTTACAATACTTCATTAGGTAATAATGCTAGGTAATATTATGTGAAACAGTTTAATAACGACCCCGGCGATAACAAATAGAAACTTAAACTCCACAAAGCAACACAATTAGAAACGGAACTCAACAAATAATAAAATAGAAACTTAAAAATACACTAAATAGAAAACAATTCAATATGGCCACCGTTTTGTTCAATGCACTTTACACACCTTTTGAAACATGCCTGCAAACTCTGGTGAGGGTGTTTCGGTTAATATGATTTATAGCTTCCGTGATTCTGTTTCGTAATTCATTGATATTTTGTGGTGGATCGAATTTTTACACATCATTCTTCAGAGTACCCCAAAAATAAAAATCCATGGGTGTTATATCAAGAGTTCGAACACCAAATGACACGATTATTAAAATTTTGGTACAAAAATTCTTTGACGATCCTAGCATTGTGAGCTGGACAACCGTCTTGTTGGTACCAAATCTCGTCTAAATTATCATGAACTCGTCTAATTGTTGGTAAGATATCATTTCTCAATAGATTAAGATACCTTTCCCTAGATAAATTATTTTAAAAAAAGAACGGACCAACAATGAAGTTACCTGATTTTTTTTTAAATTAACTGTCTAATCTACAAATAAAAATAACAGTTTTTCACCTAATAAGCTGCACCAAACATTGATACCAAATCTGTCTTGCAATCGTCTTTCTTCCTTTCTATGGGGATTTTCATTTGCCCAATAATGCCTATTATAGCGATTATACACACCACAATTTGTAAATTTGGATTCATCAGTCCATATTATTTTCAAATGAAAATTTTCATCTTGCTGACATTATGCTTGATTCCATCTGCAGAATTTAAGTCGCTTAGGGTAATCGTCAACATTTAAGCCTTCTACGACTGCGGGTTTGTATGGATGGTAATGACTTTGTTTTAATACACTGTGCACCGTACTTTCTGAAACGTCAATTTGTTCATCATAAAACCAAACAGATTGCGGAGGGTCTTCGTTTGTAACCTGTAAGACGGGATTATTTCTTTCTTCATTTCTGGGCATTGGTAATTTCTTTGCGTGGAAGCTACCGTGGTTCAATAGATTGGTCACTATCCTGCGAAATATTTTGATGTTTTGTTGTCGTCTTTCTGGGTAGTTGTTTTGATATCGATTTGCAGCTGCCTCAATAATTCGTTTAGAACGAATATAACATTCCAACATGTCAAAATATTCTTCATTACTGAACATGTTGTTGAATAATATTTAAAATAAACAGGAAACAAACTATTTAGTACAAAATTTTAAGCAACGTGTCAAATACACCTCAAATTGTTCAGATAATTAAGAATGACAGTATTCTTAATTGTCGCGATAGTGTTATATCCATAGCAACCTTTCTTTTGTTGTTTTTCAGTTGACTTACGTTTAAAAATCAAACAATTCTCAAAGGCGTCTTCGTAAATCATTAATCTGCTAATTACTGAATTCTGTTAGTAAATTTTGCTATTTACTAGGTTTACCTATTTAATTAAATCATAACATTTTTTTAGGATAATGTTGTAATGTAAAATATCATTTGTAATAATGGGCCGATTCATTGGTGTGCTCAAAGTTCCTATTTTTTTTATCGTGAATCATTACGGAAATATATGTTAAAAGTAGAAGTCTATTGTTAGACTCCATGGCCTACTGCTTTTTGAACACTTCTTTTGTCATTTGTTTTCTGGTATTGGATTTCATAGCCTACTATCCTCAAAACGGGTTTTCTCAAAATAGTCAGTGCAATTACAAGATTTCTCAAGCATGTTGTACATCATTGGAAAGCTCTTTTCACAGGCTATCATATAAGCAACAAACCCAATATGGCTGCCATAATGAAAACAAATGTTGATACCTGTAGCTAAAAAACAAATGACAATCCAAAGTTGAGAATAGCAAAAAAGATTACTCTGTAAAAAGTGTCCTGATAATGTGCAAGTCTTAGGCATATCAGATATTGAAGAAAAAAATCGACATTTTTTTTTAAACAACTCGAAAACTAAAGAGGCAGGCAAAATACAAGTCACATTTGGAACGAGCATGAAATTCAAAACATTGCTAATTTAACCGTCTCCCTATGTCTAATAATAACGGAGATAGCAATACATTCGCATCCAGTTTGGGTCACACTATATATATATATATATATATATATATATATATATATATATATATATATATATATATATATATATATATACACACACACACACATACAATGTGTCCCAAACTGGATGGGAATGTATTGCTATCTCCGTTATTATTCAAGATAGGGAGACGGTTGAATTAACAATGTTTTGTAGAATTTCATGCTCGTTCCAAATATGGCATGTATTTTGCCCTGCCTCTTTTTGTTTTTGAGTTATTAAAAAAATATCGATTTTTTTGGTTCAATATCTAAGTAGGCGTTGATCACACCGATAACTCAAAAATAATGGGCCGATTTTGATAAAATTTGGCATGTACCTTCCTTTTGTTCGTGGCTTGAACAAGTTTGTTATCCAGGAAATTCGAACCTGGTTTTCCTTTAAAAAAAATGTTTATCTCCAAAAATAAAAAACCTATGTAAACTTGGTGCACAAGTTTATGACATTAAAAGGAAACTATATACCAAAATTTTGATTTCTATGTTACAGGAAAAATGTTATAAAAAATATTTGGTGCCAGATCATTTCTATTCACTACCATAACGCACTTGCTGCGTCCAGACTTTTTTTAGATTGGTTTGAGAAAGTAGTGATGCCATGCAGTCGTACAAGGTTAGGTTCTAAAGTAAAGGAAATAACTTATCCTCAAATCTCAATATTGGAGTTTTCAGGGCCTGCCAACGTAGTAATACCAGATTCGTTTTCCTCCCTCCGATTTAAACGCACCTTACTTAATCACTTAATGTGGGATAATTCTAATCTCTGAAAACTTGTTGGAGGGAAATCATAACAGACTACTAAACAAGAAATCCCAGACAGAGTTGTGTCAATAAAACGTCATATCCTTCGTTGTTGAAAATTGTGATGGACAAAGTCCGAATAAATCAAGAAGTGACCATAAAGAATGCTTTTGGGGCGACAGAAATCATTCCGCTAAATCCGCAGCAAGTTCCCAAAAGGCTCCCGACACAAAAGCTGGACGAAAATGCTAGCGGTAAAAATTACAACGCCGCGCCGTGGTGGAGTATTTAAAGGTTAAAAGTCCAGGACCCTCTATAAATGCATCAAAAGAGAGAAAAACAAAGTTCACATTTACTGATAGAAAGTTTGTGTCCTATGAAGAATTGTTCCCGGAAGAAAACTGAGAGTGACATGAATGTTTCAGACAATATAACAGAAGCCGTAGATCCAAAACATTAAGAATAGGAAGAGCAAATAGAAGAAAACGACCAAAACGAAAGTTCAAGCTATCTACAAAAGCCAAGGGTTAACGATTTTGGTGCAGTCCAATTTGTTACTAGAAAAACTCTTAAACACTACAATGGAGTTGTATTAGCTATACTTGATGAATAATACAACATAAAATTCATGAGAAAACCGAGGCAAATGAAAATTTCTTTACATTTTCTAAAGTAGGCGATATTTCTCTAACTCCAGAACAAATCTGACACAGTTGAGGTTTTGGGAGCGCCAACTGAATATCGAAGAGGAATTCAGATTTTCGACTGTGACTTTAGTGCCTATAAACTTTGGTTGGATGGGTTGGCACATTTCACTGTAATTTTAAAACACACAAAGTTCAGTACATATACAATAGCGCGAGTAAAAGTTGTTTCTTTTAGTGAATTTTCTTTAAAAAAATTCACTAATGAGGAGATCTCGACTTTTGAATTTTGAAAAAATTTCTTCAAATGAGCGCTAATTAGGCCCCCTAGAACACATATCCGGGGTCAGTTTCAATTTTTATATGTTATTTGTAAGTGTTTTGGATAAGTTCGTTAGCCAGAAAAGCGGCCGAGGTTTTCCCGGAAAATTTTGTGTTTTCTTTAGAAAAAATTCATATCTCCGGAAATAACAAAGTAAGGGCAACTAAATTTGGGACATCGTTTTATATCACTATAAGTATATTGCCTACCAAAAGTTAACGCTGTAGGTCAAAAGACAAAAAAGTTATGAGCATTTAAAGAAAAATAAATTGGGGTTTTCCTCAAAACGTCAAAGTGACAATTTAAAACGTCAAAATTCGCAACATTTAGGCAAAGAACTTGAATCTAATACGGGCTATGGAAAGAAAATGTGTCAAGAAAAATGTTTTACAAGCCCTGAAGTCTTAGTTTAAACCGTCATTGTCCTTCATTTTACTAAAATGTTTCCAGAAAATTCATTTTAAATATACCCTTTCTCTGATGCCTGGCAGTAGTCTTAGCTATAGAGTTTATCGTTTAATGGTATATAACTTTTGTTGAATTTTCGTAAAAAATCAATAAAGCTCAATATATCCGTTATTCGACAAGATATGAAAAAAATTGTATACATTATAGGGTGTCTTGAGCTACATCTTAAAAAAATATTTCTACAATCACAGGGTGGCCCATAAGTCGTTGGTGATACAAATAATTATTTTTTTAGTCGAAAACACCTTATGTTTTTGCATTTTCCATCGAAATATAATGCATCTATGTAAGTAAAAAAATTCTGGACGCAGCAAGTGCGTTATGTTAGCGAATTTTGATTAAAGGCTTCATATTTGAAAAGCTCAATTTGCTATTAACCTATAAGGTTGACCAAGAAACGGATTTTTTCGGTTACACTTTAAGTTTACTTTCGGAAATTTTTGTACGTTTTCAAACAAAGTCATTTTGATGAAACAGGGCACATTGTTTTTACTATATATGTTATACTGGTAATCAAATTTGATGCCTGCTTTCTGAAGAAGAAAAAAACACACATATTTGCAATTAAAAACATTTTAATGAAAATTCACTACCATAACGCACTTGCTGCGTACAGATTTTTTTTTATTAGGTACATAGTTTATTTAGCTGTTTTCTTTTGTGGGCATATTACGTGCCGGCGGTCCTCTATATGTATTGATTATAAAAAACAAGTGATCTCTAAGAATGTTCCTTTCAGTTCGGTTTCTCGCTCAGAATGTTTATTTTGGTTAAAATTGTATTAAAATTTTCCTGCTGAGTATTTACTTTTTTTGTTTAAACTATGCTTGTGCATATTTAAGGAAGAGATATGTACGTAAGACTATATTTTATGATATTAATTGTACCCACTTGTTGGGCATTGCCTATGTTAAAGCATGATGCGCTGAAATAAAGTTTTAATTTACTAACTAGTTTCTTTGGTCGTCTCGGGCACTTTTTCCACACAGTAACTTTCTCTGGCATCTAGACGGACAAAGTAACCCTGGTATCGGTACTAGTTTGCTTTAAACTGCAGTTGAATACCCGTTTTTGGTTCATTGTGGCCAGTGGGCAAAATAACACTTATTACGAGTAACTTAGCTAGGCCGTTAAAAAAAATTAATAGAAAAGAATTTGGCATACTCAGACTACTGTAAATAAGTGCTCGAGAAGTCTGATGTAAGATAGACTACATATTGCCACCGTTCTCAGATATTCTCTTTGGCTTGGAAGTGTTTCAAAATTATTTGACAAAATCGTGGCAACGTAACCCCGCAATAGACGGTACTAGGAAAGTGAAAAACACATTAACCAAGAATGCAGGAAATACAAGAAGGAAATAGAATGTATATAAACTAAAAGATGCAGAGGAACTAGCTGAAGTATATAGTTGGAGATAATTCGGTCCAATATGACAAATGTAGATTTGGGTGTCAGTCATCAGAGACTATCCAGCACGTCACCGGAGGATGTCAAGCGTTTGCTGCAATAAGGTATAAAGAGAGGTACAACGCAGTTGCGAAAATACTTCATCTGAGACTGGGACTCTTAAATCTTAGTAAGCTGCCCTCCTATATATGCACTCCTGAGCCTGTTCTACAGAAGTCAGGATACATGTTGTACTGGGATCGGACCGTGCTCACAGACCAACGAGTTGTCCACAACAGGCCAGATATATAGTGGATAAGTCCTGAAAGCAAGTGACGCTGATTGATGTGACCATTACGAATACTAATAATCTAGAGATAAAGTACAATGAGAAGATCATTAAGTACGGAGACCTCGAGATGCAAGTAAAGAGACAGTCGAGGGCAGATAGTGTCCGAGTGATTCCAATAGTCATGTCGTCAAATGGAGTGGTTTCCAAGAATCTTCGAGAAAACATTAAGAGACTTGGCCTTGGAGAGCACCTTTATAAGGTTATGCAGAAAGTGGTAAGACTTGCAACTGCCCACACCGTGTGGAGATTCCTGGAAAACGAGGATGTGTCATGTTGTCGTTCAGGGCCCGATAATTTGGAAAGGGTTTCAAATATCCTGTTTATCATCCCTTACCAAATAAATAAGCCATCCAGCCGCACTATTCTTTGGGCTGTTACCTTTGTCACCGGCAGAACCAGTGCCAGCTACCTAACTTCAGACATTATATAAGTATTAAGAAAAAGTTTTTTTTATAAAAACTTAAGCATCTAATTTTATTTCTTTGAATGACTTATCACTGTTGTAAGGCTTCACAACAATTAATAACTTGATGAATACTATTAGCGAAACAGCTCGTACTGGTCATATTTCAGTGCAATAATATTCCGCGAAGTACACACGCAGCATCCACAGAAACAACTTAATATTTGTACTGGGATTTTGGTATCCATCTTGTTGGTCGTGTTTTCTTACCGGGTAACTTAACTGCCGAAATGTATTAAGAATAATGTACTTGAAGACCAGATTGATTTCATACTGACAAATATCATACAAAATAACGACAGCTTTGACAGAAACTGCTTGGTATTCTAACAAGACGGTGCTTCTTCAAATTATCCCCAGACAGCGCGATAGTACCTTGATGAAACATTTCCAAACATTGCATAGAAAGACGTGGCTAAATTGTATGAGCCCTGAGGTCGCTGGATTTAGCACCCTTGGACTTTTTATGGAAGCACCTAAGAAACAAAATATACACAATTCAGCTCGCAAACCTGCAAGATTTGCGCCAGCGCATTTTTGGTGAATGTTGTCTGATCCTTTTGAAATGCTTTTTAACGTGATAAATCGATTTGAACAAAATTTGTATTTTTACATGAAGGCTGGTAAAGGCCATTATCTCAAGTAATGTTTTAACTGCCTGACGAGGCCTATGCTTCTGTATTACATTTTGCAATAAAACCTTTTTGTTTCCGCAATGCCATTAATTTTTTAGGTCACACTTTTCAACTTTGATTTTGAATTTCTCTCCAAGAATTTTAAAAAGAGAGCACACGATTTAATAGACAATTAGGTAGCCTTTATAATGATGTGTCACTCGCCCACACCTGTTATTGAAATATTTAACGAGGGTAGCTACCCGGTTTAAGGGGATGAAGTAGCGGCATTGGCATTGGTTCAAAGACGTGTCCTCCTCCAAATCAAAATCGACCTGTCCGAGAGTTTTTCAAAGAGATAGCTTGAAATACTCGAAAACCCGTTTGTATGTTTTCGATGCACCCGCTGTATAATGACATTAAAAAAAATGATTCGTACTGGCGCTAGGAGACAAATTTCGCGCCCAATCCATGAAATTTATTTTCAAAACGTTTATAACCGTTATAGTATCGTTATAGTATCGCATAGTTAGCAAATTTATTTTAAAGATTCGCTAAAAGGCGTGAGATATTTTCTAAACAATTTTTAAATAACATGACAACAGTCTATATTTTTATGTTATTTAACGGAATCATAAATGTTTTATCTCTCCTAATTAATTAGAATTTAATCAACACTTGTGGTCCCTTACTGAGGAAACGGATAGTGATAAGAGTATACGGCGCTGATTATAAGAGCTAATAAAAAGCCCGAAACTATAGTTGATATGCTTCAGTTATTTGTGTTACATAGGTGTATTAAGCTTTTCAAAGTGTTAAATTCATCGAGTGTAAGGTAAGTTGTACTCATAGGTTATTTTATACAGTATATATTAATTTGTTATAAACGAATACAATATTTATAAGTTGGTTAAAAATGTAAGATTAGTTAATTTCATAAGGCCACAAATAGTAGGTTCTTATAGCCTATAGACAGTTGAAGGTGCTCTAAGACTTGAAATAGCTACACTGTTATAAAGATCACCTTTACCCGTAACAGTAAATATATGATATTTTTATTTCTTTCTGTAAAACCAAATTAAATAAAAAGTCTGGACGCAGCAAGTGCGTTATGGAAGTGAATTTTCATAAAAATGTGTTTAATTACAAATATATCGTTCTAATGTGAGCAGGCATCAATTTGGTCACCGGTATAACCTATATAGTAGTAACAATGTACCATATTTTATCAAAATAATTATTTGAAAGTGTACACAAAAATAAACTTTAAATGTTTCCTAGAAAACTGGTCTCGTAGCCAATGAGTCTTAGGTTAATAGCAAATTGAGTTATTGAAATTTGAAACATTTAATTAAAATTCGCAACCAAAACGCCCTTGCTGCGTTCATGCAATAATTTTCCGAAAATAAAGTTAAATGTTGGTTTCCTAACCAACAAAACTTACGTTAATAGCAAATTGAGTTATTGAAATTTGAAGGATTTAATGAAAATGCGCTACCAAAACGCACTTACTGCGTCCAGATTTTTTTCTTATAAACATGCATTATATTTCAATGGAAAATGCAAAAATGCAATAACACAAGGCATTTGATTAGAAAAGAGAATCTGTATCAGCAACGACTTATGGGCCATCCTGTGATTGTAAAAATATTTTGTTAAGATGTAGCTCAAGATACCCTATAATTAATATATACAATTTTTTTATATCTTGTATAATAAGGGATATATTGATTTTTTACGAAAATTTGACACAAATTATATACCATTAAACGATAAACTCTATAGCTAAGGCTACTGCCAAACATCAGAGAAAGGGTTTATTTGAAATGAATTTTCTGGAAATATTTTAGTAAAATGATGAACAATGACGGTTGAAACTAAGACTTCAGGGTTGTAAAACATTATTTTTGAGACATTTTCTTTCCATACCCTGTATTAGATTTAAGGTCTTTGCATAAATGTTGCCAATTTTGACGTTTTAAATCGCAACTTTCATATTTTGATAAAAAATGCTAAAATAAAGTAACGAATTTGTTCTACGAAAATTAGCTAAAAATTATAGACCGTTAAACCATAAACTTCACTAAACCTACAGCGAAACATCAACCTAACTTAACCGACAGCCAAAGCATCAGAGAAAGGGTCTATTTGAAATGAATTTTCTGTAAATATTTTACTAAAATGAAGGTTGAATCTGAAACTTAAGGGTTTGCAGCACACTCTTCTTGCAACATTTTCTTTTCACAATCCGTATTTGTTTCACGTTCTTTGCCTAAACATTGCCAATTTTGACGTTTTAAATTGCGAGTTTGACGTTTTGAGGAAAATTCCGAAATTTGCTTCTTTAGCTGCCCGTAACTTTTTTGTCCTTAAACTTAGAGACCTAAATTTTGGTACATGGTTCACTCTTTATTTTATTATATATATTTTTTAAGATGTAGCCTAAGACACCCTTTAATTAATGTATAATTTTTTTTCGTATCTGGCATAATAACGGATATATTGAGCTTTAAAGATTTTTTACGAAAATTCGACAAAAATGATATACCAACCGATAATCTCTATAGCCAGCACTATTGCCAAAGCATCAGAGAAAGGGTTTATTTGAAATGAATTTTCTGAGAATATTTTAGTAAAATGAAGGACAATGACGATTGAAACTAAGACTTCAGGCTTTGTAAAACATTCTTCTTGAGACATTTTCCTTCGATAGCTCATATTAGTTTCAGGTTCATTGCCTAAACATGACCAATTTTGACGTTTTAAATCGCGACTTTGGCTTTTTGAGGAAAACCCTTTATTCTTTTCTTTAAATGCCTGTAACTTTTTTGTCCTTTAACATACAGAGCTAAATTTTGGTAGTTAACTTACCCATAATGATATAAACTCGCGTACCAAATTGCCCTTACTTTGTTAATACTGGATATATACTTTTTTTCGAAAGAAAACACAACATTTTCCGGGAAAACCTCGGCGGATTTTCCTGGCTAACGAATTTATCCAAGACACTTGCAAAGGGAAGGTACTCACCGAGTTTTATAAATCAGTCCATTATTTTTTTAGTTATAGGTGTGACACACACACACACACACACACACACACACACACACACACACATATATATATATATATATATATATATATATATATATATATATATATATATATATATATATATATATATATATATATATATATATATATATATATATATAAACACATACCTCAGAAACCGACCTCGGATTTGGGTTCCAGGGGTCCTAAATAGGGCTCATTTGAAGTAATTTTTTCAAAATTCAAAAGTCGGGATCTCCTCATTTTTTTAAGAAAATTCACGAAAAATGTTGGGATTTCAGCTACAGTGTGCCTAAACTGGGGTGTCTGATATGAAGGGAAGAGAAAATTATTAAGTATAAAACTTTTAAGCAGATTTACTGCCGATCAAAAAAACCTTTCCAAAATGATAAGCTTTTAAGACATTTTAAAAATATTTAAATTGCTAATTACCTTTTTTTGCAACTAAATTGTCATTAGTAAACTTTATGAAAATAAAACCGTTATATTTTTAATACGCGTTTTGTTGTAGATTATTTGCAAGCAGCAAATTACTTTTTAATTAGGTGTAATAAAATCTGGCGTCATACAATGCTTCAAAACGTTTGTTTGGAAGTGCAGCAAAGATTTTATAATTGTATGGAAGTAGAGGGAAAACAATTTGAACATTCTAATAAATAACATTCTTTCATTCGTTGATATTTTGTCTTATTCTTTAATTGATAATTTTATTGCCATATCCAAACCAAAATCGTATGTTGTCGTGAGCAGAATTGAGAAAGCTTTAAAATGAGGTGTCAGTCAAAATAGGGTGCCATTTAAAATTTAAGGGTACTTTACACCCCTGTCTAAGGAGTAGGTTCCAAGTCACCAAAACTTATGCCATCATGTGTCCTCCTTGAGAACAAAGTCGACGTGTCTCGGCTTTTTTTTATTTTATTATTTTTTCGATATTTTTAAGGTGGGAATTTTTATTGGCCACACACTGTATAAAGATAAATAATAAGCAATAAACAATTTGGGGTAAGAATTTCAACTGGTTAAAATTATATCCATAAAATATAAAACTCACCAGAGCTGAAAGGAAATAAATATTTAGTAAAACAGAAAAAGAAATTGCCTGTTGCTGAAAAAAAAAATTAAATAATCTGAAAGACATACAGGCCAAACAAAATAAATGTATACACAAACATACACAAAATGGAAACGATTTATCAATGCTGAAAGAAATATCCGCTTAGTTGCATAAAATCACGAAAACGTCATAATAAATATTGAAACAGAAAGCAGAATCATTCCAAAAGTCACAAAAATAATAACGTACGCTAGAAACGTATTTCAACAACGAAGTTGTCATCAGCTTCTGTTGTTAACTAACAGTTAGCGACAGCTACGTTAAGTATTTTAACAATGAAACTGCCTTCATCATTTGCTGTCGTTAACTAACAGTTGGCAGCAGTTGCCTTTCATTGTTGAAATACGGAAAAAACAATACTAAAAAGTCTGGACACAGCAAGTGCGTTATGGGAGGGAATTTTCATTAAAATGTTTTTAATGACAAATATGTGTGTTTTTTTAAAGAAAACAGGCATCAAATTTGGTTATCGGTATAACCTATATAGTGAAAACAATGTGCCATGTTTCATCAAAATAACTATATTGTTTGAAAATGTACAAAAATTTCCGACAGTAAACTTAAAGTGCTCCCGAAGAAACTCGTTTCTTGGTCAAGCTTATAGGTTAATAGCAAACTGAGCTATTCAAATACTAAGCATTTGATCAACATTCGCCACCATAACGCACTTTCTGCGTCCAGAATTTCTTTTCTTACAAACATGCATTATATTTCAATGGAAAATGCAAAAATGCAATAACATAAGGCGTGATCGACTAAAAAAAATTGTATCACCAACGACATATGGGTCACCCTGTGATTGTAGAAATAATTTTTTAAGATGTAGCTCAAGACACCCTATAATTAATGTATACATTTTTTTAATATCTTGTATAATAACGGATATATTGAGCTTTATTGATTTTTTACGAAAATTCGACAAAAATTGTATACCATTAACCGATAAACTCTATAGCTAAGGCTACTGCAAAGCATCAGAGAAAGGGTCTATTTGAAATGAATTTTCTGGAAACATTTTAGTAAAATGAAGGACAATGACGGTCGAAACTAAGACTTCAGGGTGTGTAAAACATTCTTCTTCAGACATTTTCTTTCCATAGCCCGTATTAGATTTAAGTTCTTTGCCTAAATGTTGCCAATTTTGACGTTTTAAATCGCAACTTTGACATTTTGAAGAAAACCCCAATTTATTTTTCTTTAAATACCTATAACTGTTGTGTCTTTCGACCTACAGAGCTAAATTTTGACAGATAATTTACCTATAATTGTATAAACTCGTGCACCAAATTTGGTTGCCATGACTTTGTTATTTCTGGAGATATAATTTTTTTTCGAAATAAAATACAAAATTTTCCGGGAAAATCATGGCCGATTTTTCTGGATAACGAACCTATCCAAGCCACTTGCAAAATGAGGGTATTCACCAAATTTAATCAAAATCGGCCCATTATTTTTTGAGTTATCGGTGTGATATATATATATATATATATATATATATATATATATATATATATATATATATATATATATATATATATATATATATATATATATATATATCGAAACTGATCCCGGATACTTGTTCTAGGGGGCCTAATTAGCGCTCATTTGAAGAAAGTTTTTCAAAATTCAAAAGTCGGGATCTCCTTGTTAGTGATTTTTTTTAAAGAAAATTCACCCATTTTTTGACATAGATAAACTGCATGAGTAGGCCTTGGTCAGGTGACATAGAGAACAATTTTCACAGCATTAATAGAGTTGTTCATCTTATATCTTTTGATCTTTTGTTCATCAAAATCAAATAATAAAAAGCCTGGACGCAGCAAGTGTGTTATGATAGTGAATTTTCATTAAAAAAAATTAAATAGGAAATATGTGTTTTTTTTTAAGAAAACATACATCAAATTTGGTTACCAGTATAACATATATAGTAGAAATATTGTACCATATTTTATCAAAATAACTTTATTGTCTGAAAATGTACAAACATTTTTCGAAAATAAACTTTAAATGTTCCCGAAAAAACCAGTTTCCTGGCCAACGAACCTTATGGGTTAATAGCAAATTGAGCTATTCAAATTTGAGGCATTCAATAAAAACTCGCTACCATAACGCACTTGCTGAGTCCCGAATTTATTTTCTTACAAACATGCATTATAATTTCGTGGTCGAAATTCCATACATTAAAGGTCAGCTCAGAACTGACAGTGATAGGGGGAATCCGTCTGTCTAATTAAAAGAAATCATTGTTTAATCTATTTCAACGGAGCAGATCCTGGCTAAGAAACTTATCCAAGTCACTTGCAAAAGGAAGGTACTCACCAAATTTGATCAAAATGGGCCCATTATTTTTTGAGTTATCGGTGTGGGTGTGATACACACACACAAATATATATATATATATATATATATATATATATATATATATATATATATATATATATATATATATATATATATATATATATATATATATACATAGTGAATTTTTTAAAGAAAATTCACTAAAAAAGTATATCTACAATTCAGGTTACATTTTAACAAACTAAAGATGGATGCGTTAGCTTAAGCTTTTGTACAATTAATTTTATAAATTTGATTTTATTTGCCTAATTTACATTTTAGTCTTTTCGTTTTTGTATAATATCTTTTGTATGTGATTTTGGAGGCCGATACTTGATGTAAATCCATTGGGCATACTGAATAAAAATTCAGCAATTGCTCTTTCTTATAAAATCAAAGTAAATGCTTGAAAGCCAATGAATAAAAACTGAAGTTATTACTTTTGCTGCCAGCAATTGCTTAAAAGTGCAGAAATTGCTTCTAGTCAAAGCTATTCTTAAAAAATAATAGAAATTGCTTACATATGCTTAAAATGTTATCAATAAATTGAGCAATTGCTTTTTAGTGAATTTTCGTAGAAAAAATTCACTAATGAGGAGATCCCGACTTTTGAATGTTGAAAATTTTTTTGCAAATGAGCGCGAACTAGGACCCCTACCATATCCGGGGTCAGTTTCAATTTATATATATATATATATATATATATATATATATATATATATATATATATATATATATATATATATATCTGTGTGTGTGTGTGTGTGTGTATCACACCAATAACTCAAAAAATAATAGGCCGATTTTGATAAGATTTGGCACGTACCTTCCTTTTGTAAATGGCTTGGATAAGTTCGTTAGTCAGGAAAATCGGACGAGGTTTTCCGGGAAAAATAAATAAAAAAGTTATGATAACCAAATTTGGTAGGGAGGTTTACGATATAAAAAGTAAACTACACACCAAAATTTAGATTTCTTTGTTAGAAGAAAAAAAGTTAAAATAAAATATTTTGTGCCAGATCATTTCTATGAAAATTCACTACCATAACGCACTTGCTGCGTCTAGGCGTTTTCTAGTATGGCAATTGCTTTCAAAGTTGTAAGGTAGGTCGACCTGTGTATTATTTGCTTGTCCATTCAGCTTATTTGAGCTTTTAGTGTATTTTCCTAGAAAAAATTCTCTAATGGGGAGAGGCCGACTTTTAAATTTTGAAAAAATTTTTGTGAATGAGCTCTCTCTCTCTCTCTCTCTCTCTCTCTATATATATATATATATATATATATATATATATATATATATATATATATATATATATATATATATATATATATATAGTTGTCACACCGATAACTCAAAAATTGATGGGCCGATTTCGATCAAGTTTGGCACGTACCTTCCTTTTATAAGTGGCTTGTATAAGTTGTTGGCCAGGAAAATCTGAGCAGGTTTTCTGGGAAAATTTTGAGTTTTTTTTGAAACAAATTTTTATCTCAAAAGATAAAAAAGCTATGGTAACCAAATTTGGTATGTAGGTTTACAATATAAAGAGTGAACAATACAGCAAAATTTAGATTTCTATGTTACAAGAAAAGAAGTTATAAAAAAATTCTCTAATGGGGAGAGGCCGACTTTTAAATTTTGAAAAAATTTTTGTGAATGAGCTCTCTCTCTCTCTCTCTCTATATATATATATATATATATATATATATATATATATATATATATATATATATATATATATATATATATAGTTGTCACACCGATAACTCAAAAATTGATGGGCCGATTTCGATCAAGTTTGGCACGTACCTTCCTTTTATAAGTGGCTTGTATAAGTTGTTGGCCAGGAAAATCTGAGCAGGTTTTCTGGGAAAATTTTGAGTTTTTTTTGAAACAAATTTTTATCTCAAAAGATAAAAAAGCTATGGTAACCAAATTTGGTATGTAGGTTTACAATATAAAGAGTGAACAATACAGCAAAATTTAGATTTCTATGTTACAAGAAAAGAAGTTATAAAAAAATATTTGGGGCCAGTTCATTTCTATGAAAATTCACTACCCTAACGCACTTGCTGCATCCAGACTTTTTTAAATTATAAGATTCAATATATGAATCTGCGTAAAAGAAAAGTATACAGTGTACGTAAAAACTGCAGAGACGATGATTTTAGAAAGTTATATCGGTTTGAATACGAAAATGTTAAGTGGTCAGCAAATTATTTTTTGACTGATACTAGTGAAAGGCAAGTTGCTGCACTATCATCTATAAATAAGATTAAAGTCTTTCTGCAGCAGTCGTCGGATCCGGGTTTTCAAAATTCTGTAGTTGAAGAACTCGGTGCTCACCAAACTACTGTCTGTAAGACATCCACTACCGTAATGCATGCAGTGCTGAAGATTTTGGGAAAGCTAAACGGCTGTGGTCAGAGAGATATCGTTCTCCAACTGTCATCGGTGCGGACTGCACATACGTCAGAATTCCAAAGTTTCATGAATTCGGTGATGAATATATAAAACGAAAAGGATACCCCAGCCATAACGTGCAGGGAACTTATAATACAAGATAAATGTTTACCAATGTAGACTGCCAATGGCCAAGCTCTGTGCACGATATCAAAATTTTCAAAAATTCTAGCATATACAACATTCTTAAAAAACAGCACAGAAGAATGTTTATTACTAGTAGACGATGGCTAGTATATATCACCTTGGATTGTGAATCCCTGGAGAAATCCTGCAACCCAGCAGCAGCAAAATTATAATAACATTTTCTGACGAGAACGTATAATAATTGAACGATGTTTCAGCACGGTTTCTTGTCCTTCAGTATAAAAGTAGGAGTCAATTAGAAAAAGTCTGGACGCAGATAGTGCGTTATGGTAGTAAATTTTCATAAAAATATTTTTAATGCAGATATGTCTTTTTCAAATAAAAGGCATGGTATTTGGCATAACCTACATATAGTAGAAACACTGTACCTTATTTCATCAAAATAACTTTATTGTTTGAAAAAGTACAATAATTTTCCGAAAATAAACTTAAAATGTTCCCGAAAAAACTGGTCCAATTTTCCTCGGCAACGAACGTCTTCAAGCTATGTACACACCTGCTAAGATATAATTACCCACAAAAAGCTTTTTGACAAAAATTAAAAAAAAATGTTTTCATGAAAATTTGTAAACAATTTCTTTAACTAAAATTGCCATTTTCTTTACAAAAATTGGTTAAGGTAATGTTACACGAAAAAATTTTTTTTTTTTACAAAAATTTGCCAAACAGTTATTTTTCACGAAAATGTGAAATATTTTATACATTTATTATAACCAAAACTTTACAAATATCTTTCAGTAATGATTTCTTCGAAAACACAAAAATAATTTTACATAATATTTTTAACACGAAAATTTGCTAAAAAGATCATAATTTTTAAATTACATATATACCTACCAGTCACCTAAAAACTACAGACTTAAGGTTTATTTTATTTAATAAATAACTTTCATCTAATAAGTACTGATTTGAAATGTATACAAACATGTTTTGTTAGCTAAAAAATAAATGAGTCAATTAGTAGAAATGATGTAACCCCAACACTTGCAATAAAACGTGCAGAATTTATTTTTTATTAATTAACCCATCAAAAATAGAATGTATGTCAGACTTACGTCTATTTTAGGAACATAATAGTAGATGTCTTGCATACAAAGCCAAAGTGAAAATCAACCAATTGACTACATTTATTATCATATTATATATGGTTTGATCAATAACTTATTAAACTAGCAAAATAATTAAAATTAAAATTAAACACTGGCGTCTATTTAAGGAATATAATAGCTCTCTTGCATACAAAGCCTATGTAATAATCAGCCTATTAATTTAACTTTTCATAGCATATGTGGTTTCCTTAATAACTTCCTAATATAATTAAAATCTTTAAATTACTGCAACACTTGCCTTTACTTAAGGAATATAATAGCTGCTTGCAAACAAAACGAAAGCAAAAGTCAATCTATTCACTAAAATTTTGATATTATATGTGGTTTGATTAAATTACCAGTAGAATCGACAACTTTAAATTACTTCCAGTTGTAGCGCAATTTAATTAATTAATTAATTAATTAATTAATTAATTAATAAAAAATAAATTCTGCACGTTTTATTGCAAGTGTTGGGGTTACATCATTTCTACTAATTGACTCATTTATTTTTTAGCTAACAAGACATGTTTGTATACATTTCAAATCAGTACTTATTAGATGAAAATTATTTATTAAATAAAATAAACCTTAAGTCTGTAGTTTTTAGGTGACTCCGGACAACCTTTTGTCATAGTCATTATCATCATCTCAGTCTAAATGCAATGTTCCCTTGTCGTTGCAACAATGACCTTCTGTTTCCAGCAGTTCTTTTTATTTCATTAGCTTCCACACTTCATCATTTGAGTAACATTATGCAGAAGCTTCCTTCTTGAACAACCTTGTCCCCTTTTTCCAAATATGTGTACGTCAAAACATATTATCAAAGAGTTGATGTGTCTCATAATATGATCAACACTTTTTGCTTTCCTTCTCTCCATTTTTCCAGCAGCATCTTTCTTGTCTCACCTCTTCTAGCAGATTTTTATTGGTCTTTCTATAGATGTACCCGGTCTTAGCATTTATTTATGTCTAAGTTTCAAATCTTCTATTTTGGTAGCTCCTATATATTTAAAGTCAAGCTTTCCTCCCCGTACATTATATTATAACACTTCATACTCTTGACTTGATGACGTCTTCCCCATATCCAAGAGCAGATTGTAGATTGTTTAATGAGTCGCATAGGCCTTTGACCTCTCACCGCTGCGACTGTAATGAGTCTTTTGTGCACGACTCTATTTTCTAATAGTTACCCAAAATGTTCAGACTTTTCTTATTGTCTACTATTTTTGGGTGCTATTTTACCTATTTCCTGGGATGTTAGTCACTCCTCCAAGGTATTTGAGCCTTTTGCAAAACCGAGCCATGCAGTCGCATAGTAAGTGTTTCTGCTGCTTCACTGCAGTGTCTGCAGTGTTTTTACCCATTTTCATAAGGTCATACCTTACTGGGGAGTGTCCCGTGAAAAGTCCCGTGATTATTCTCAAGTCGTTTTTTTAAAATGGTACTAAATCACAAAGTGTGACACATCGCTGAATTTTTATTAAAAAGGGCTTTCAGAATATGATGTCAAAAAATTAGATATTAAAAAAAGTCTGAACGCAGCAAGTGGGTTGTGGTAGTGAATTTTCATAGAAATGATCTGACACCAAATATTTTTATAACTTTTTTTTTTCTTGTAACAGAAATCTTTTTTCCAAAAGAAAATTCAAAATTTTCCCGGAAAACCTGGTTCGCGTTTCCTGGCTAACGAAGTTATCGAAGTCATTTACAAAAGGAAGGTACATGCCAAATCTTATCGAAGTCGGACCATTATTTTTTGAGCTATCGGTGTGATTCATAAACATATAAAAATTGAAACTTCACTAAAAAAGTCGATGATGGTCCCGCAAAGACGAAACGTCGGATTCAAAAATGCTACGTTTAAGAAAATTAAAAGTTGCTGCGGACAATTCTGGTATTGGTGTAGGTTCACCATTAAGGCCAGTAAAAATTAATATGTAAAATCGGAAAATCCAAAATTTTCAAAATATCTCAAAAACCAAAAATTTTTCGGAGATGTTCAAGCGTCAATTTGTTGGTCTTTTGAGTGTGCAACTTTTCTCACCTTTAACTAAGTCTGTATCTGCTACTGTTTCGGAGATCCTCATAGTGACCCTCCTTATCTGGGACGCACTGTATATCACACCGATAACTCAGAAAATAATAGGCTGACTGTGATCATATTTTGGTGAGTACTTCCCATTTACAAGTGGCTCGGTTAAGTTTGTTGGTTGGGAAAATCGGATCAGTTTTTCCTGGAAAGTTTTAGGTTTTCTTACGAAAAGTTTGTGTGCCTCTGGAAATAAGAAAGCTATGGCAAAAATTCGGTACGCCGCTTTATATTATAGAATGTGAATTACCCACGAAAATTTAGATACATATTAGGTATATATGTAATTTAAAAATTATGATCTTTTTAGAAAATTTTCGTGTAAAAAATATTATGTAAAATTATTTTTGTGTTTTCGAAGAAATTATTACTGAAAGATATTTGTAAAGTTTTGGTTATAATAAATGTATAAGTTATTGTAAAAAAATATTTCACATTTTCGTGCAAAATAACTGTTTGGCAAATTTTTATAAAAAAAAAACATAATTTGCATGTAACATTAACCAATTTTTGTAAAGAAAATGGCAATTTTCGTTAAAGAAATTGTTTACAAATTTTCATGCAAACATTTTTTTTGATTTTTTGTCAAATATATTTTTGTGGATAATTATATCTTAGCAGGTGTGTACACAGCTTGAAGAGGTTCGTTGCTCAGGAAAATCGGACCAGTTTTTTCGGGAACATTTTGAGTTTATTTTCGAAAAATTATTGTACTTTTTCAAACAATAAAGTTATTTTGATGAAATAAGGTGCAGTGTTTCTACTATATGTAGGTTATGCCAAATATCCTGCCTTTTATTTGAAAAAGACATATCTGCCACTAAAAACATTTTTATGAAAATTTACTACCATAACGCGCTTTCTGCATCCAGACTTTTTCTAATTGACTCCTACTTTTATACTGAAGGACAAGAAACCGTGCTGAAACATCGTTCAATTATTATAGGTTCTCGTCACAAAATGTTATTATAATTTTGCTGCTTTTACGTGCCAAATTTTATCAAAATCGGCTCATTATTTTTTTAGTTATCGGTGTGATACAAATAAGCGCGAATTAAAGCCTCTAGAACACCTATCCGAGATATATATATATATATATATATATATATATATATATATATATATATATATATATATATATATATATATATATATACAACATGGTTTGCGAAGCTTCCACGCCACCTAGAGACTTCGGTTTTTTTAGTTACACTGTAAAATCCTTTCCGGAGGCTAAGTTCGTTGCTAGCCAGGCCTGAGAATCAAGATGTTCCATGGAAAACTGCAAATTTTCTTGCCAAAAATGATGATTGTTTAAAGTGTCGTTTGTGTCAGTGACTTTAGGACACTTGAATTATAAATCAAAGAAAGGGTGCCCCACGTCAAAATGAACAGAATAGGTCTCTCGGAAACTATAAGAGATACAAGGTCGCTCAAATTAGAAAAAAGTTGCGCCATGATGAGGCCTCGCAAAAATAAATTATCTTTTTGGATTTTCTAGATGTTTTAAAAAACTGATTTTTTAAATTTTGGTTTTTATTTTTTTCAGAAGTTAATCGAAAAGATATCGAAAAACAAAAAGCAATCTGTCATTGTCAGTTATTAAGCTCTATATGGTGACGTTAACACGTTTTCATTTTAACATTTGGTTACTGAGAAACCATCATCAATTTAATTTTTTTTAAACACGGTCCTGTATTTTTAAATTGGATTTCGAAGTCTTTTTTTACCCTGTTTTCAACAACATATGACACTTAATTGTTTTGTTGAGCTTTGGACTACAAAGCTCAACAAAAGAGCTATTATTTTAAAATTATGTTAATACGGCCCTGCTTTACCAATGTTCAACTTGGGGATTTAACGAAAGACATTCTCCAAGTATAGACATTCTTGAAAATGTTATGTTTTTATTCAATATGGAAACTTAATGTAATATGCTAATTGAAAAGGTGTAAAGTGAATACCTACACTAAAAATAAACTTACAGTGTTCAAAATTTGAACCCTTTGCTTCTAAGCAATGGTAGCATCTAGTCACCGTTTCATCCAGAACATTAGCCAACATTTCTGGACTGATACTGTTAAACGCATCAGTAACGCAAATACGTAATTGATTTTCATTAAAAATTTCATTCTGGTAGACTCTGTTTTTAACATTTCCCAAAAAAAAAGGGGGTAATATCTGGAGATCTTGCCGGCCAGTATAATGTTGAGTGTGTAGAAATTAATTAATTAGAAAATTGTTCACACAAATAGGCATTGACATCTCTTGAATTATGGGCCGTCGTGCTGAAACTAACAACTGGAGGTTCGTGCCAAAGGTAGTTCTTCTAAATCATTTTGAACATTATTTCTAAGCAGATGTAAATAACGTTCAGAGTTAAGGTTCTCTTTATAAATAAATGGGCCTATTATGTTCGCACGAAAAATTTCAGCCCACATGTTAAATCCAAACCGATCCTAATGCCTAGAATACTTCAGTAGGCGAGGATTTTCTCGGGACCAATATGTGTGTTGCAGTGGTTAAAAATGTCATTGTTGGTTACTGTGCTTTCATCCGTCCAGATTATTTTGCGTGGAAATTCGGCATCGGCATCGCACTGCCTCGTATTCCTCTCACGAAATATTCTACGCTTGTCTTTATCACCAGGCCTAAGTCCTTGGCATTTGTATGGATGGAACTTCTCTTTCGATAACATCCTGTGTACTGTGGATTTTGGTATGGCAGTACTTTTTTCAATTGTGCGTGTAGAAGTTCCAGGATTCTCAACAACCGAGAGGATAACATTATTTAAATGTTCATTGTTAACGGGTCTCTCTGATTGTTCACTGACCTTATGAAGAAACCATATTGTTTTACATTTTGCTCTAACTGTTTGAGTATGGACTTTCCAGGTTGCCGTTTACAGGATACCGTGTAAAATACCGGCTTCAATTGAATTTCTTTGGCACAAGATGTAACAACTTAACACAATAAAGTTATCTTCGTTATGAAAACACCCTCCATGGTCAAACTATTGCTGTCAAAACACTCAATGTTGTTAAATTATTCTGACAGTTAACGGGTTTCCAAGGTTTTTGTAACCAATGTTTGCTTTGTGCAAAATACATTGTATCAATATTTCAATATGTATGAATTGATAATACGTATAATATTTTTAATAATGTCAGCCAATGGAAAATAAATCGCACTGAATTCGTATGTTGCAAATAGGCGAAAAGCCGAGCCGGGTAAATCAATAATCATAATAGAAAATCGTAGGATTCAACAAGTAGTAGCAGTGGTGGAGAGGTTAACGCCAGGCAAGTAGACCACAATGGGCCCTTTTTGCCAACTTCGGCAACCCAGCAACAATGCTCTACTCTTCCTCGGTTCCGTCACCAAACCGCCTTGACCTCGAAATGAAGGCCATGAAGGTCTTCCATTGGACGGAACTTATTTGGTTCCTCTGCAGAGTCCTCTAACTGAACAATTCTGTTCGAAGACTTCCAAAAGCCTCGCATTCACACAGGTAGTGGTAAGACGTCTCTTCATTCTCGCCGTATTCCTGGCAAATAGGATCCCTCTCGACACCTATCAATGTGAGGTGTCTTCTAAGAGCGCAGTGGCCTGTCAGCACCCCAATAATGCGGCGAACCGCAGGTCGACTCTTACCGAGAAGCCAGACAGTCTTGTCTCTGTCCGGTCCCTCCATGAAGTCCCTCGCCTGCCTACAGCCACCGACCGGCCCCCAGTGCCTCTCCATGGCCTCCTCAGTCCACCTGTCTAAGGCGACGGACACCACCTTCCTACTTATGCCAATCGCAGGCTCCGGGCCACAGAACGGCCGCCGGGAACCTAGCCTTCCGAGATCATTCGCCACCTCATTCCCCGCTACGCCACAGTGTACCCAGAACCCACACAAGTTGTACCTCCTTTGTCCTGGCTAGTCCCTTAGGGGCGTCAGCGCACTCCTGAACCAGGATTCAACAAAATTGTGTTATTGAAAGCCGAATAGAATGTGGCGTCGAAGTCGGATATAAAAATCAAGGATCGTATTTATTTACTACCTTCAACTGTAGTTTTTGTCTATCATTGGAGTATGTCGTTAGTAAATTCCCCAAGTTGGTAAAGCAGGGACGTATTTAAATAATTTTAAATTAATAGCGATTTGTAGTCCAAAACTCAACAAAACAGTTGAGTGTCATATGTTTTGGAAAACAAAATAAAAAAGGCTTCTGTATACATCTTTAAAAATCCAGGATCGTATTTAAAGAAATTAAGTTGATAATTTCTCGGAAACCAAATGTTAAAATCAAAATGTGTTAACGCTGCCCTGTAGATCTTGAAAAGTGGCAATGACAATCTGCTTTTTGTTTTTCTATATCTATTCGATTAACTTCAGAAAAAAATAAAAACGAAAATTTAAAAAATCAGCTTTTTCAAAACATCTAGAAAACCCAAAAAGATAATTGATTTTGCGAAAACCGCTTACGAGGCCTCCTCATTGCGCTTTTTTTTTAATTTGAGCGACTTTGTATATCTTATGGTTTCAGAGATCCCCATATTGTTCATTCTTACGTGGGGCACGTAATTTATGTTTAATTAGTTATTGTAAAGAACCGAATTTTCGTACATTTTATGTTTATTTTCGAAAAAAGTTTGTACTTTTTCAAACAACAAAGTTACATATTAAAAACAAATGAAAATTCGCTACCATAACGCACTTGCTTCGTCCAGAGTTTTTTAAAGTAACAGGCGTTTTTTTTTAGAGGCGGAGAACTTTAAATTGGCAACACTGTTTTATGGGACAGTCAATTTGACAGTTCTCCGTTGTTTTGAGGTTAGTCTGGTTGGCAATTCATCATGAACAGAGTCACGTCGGATCAACGTTTGCAAATTGTTTAAATTTGTTTTGAAAAATACGGTTCAATCGACAAACACATCAGGCATTGCGTGCGTTTTAGGGTGCTCATAATTGTCCATCAGAGCGATTATGGATCGAGAAACTATGGATCGCTTTCGCGATACCTTTACTCTAAATGATAATACGCTGCCCGTAAGACGTCGTACAGTGCTCACACAACAAGCGATTGCTGGTGTACAGCGTAGTATTGATGATCATCCAAATGTGTCAATTCGGCAGCATGCTCAACAATTAAACTTGCATCCATCCATTTTATGGAAATTTTTGCTTAGAGATCTTGGTTTACGTGCTTACAAGATTCAACTTGTCCAGGGATTAAAGCCACACGATCATCGCTCGCGCCGTAAATTTGGTAAATGAGCAGAGGGAAACATTACCATTGATCCACAATTTCATTTGAAAATTTTGTTCAGTGATGAAGCACACTTTTGGTTAATTGGCTAGATCAACAAACATTTGGAGCGATCATAATCTAGAAGCCATTGTCGAAACACCGTTACATCCAAAAATAGTCACTGTTGATGTGCTTTGTGGGCTGGTGGAATCATTGGCAGATGTATCTTTAAAAATGGTAGTGGTCAGAACGTTACAGTCGACGGTGAGCGGTGCAGAAAACATGATTACTAACTTCTTTGTACCTCAATTGGAAGGCATTAATATTGCAGACATGTGGTTTCATAAGGACGGCGCCATATGCCACACAGCGTGCGATACAATTGATTTACTGAAAGAAACATTTGACCAACGATTAATTTCACGAAATGGACATGTTAACTGGCCACCTCGTCCGTGAGATTTGACGCCATTAGATTATTTTCTTTGGGGACATGTGACGTCGAATGTTTATGACCGATAAACCAGAAAGAACTGAGGATTTGGTAGCCAACATTCGACGCGTAATTGCTCAAATACAGCCTGATTTACTGCGAAGGGTGTGTGAAAATTGGACCTTCAGATTAAGCCATTTACGCGCCAGCCGCGGCGGTCACATGCTCGGAATCATATTCAAGCATTAAAGCTAAAAAATTATCTTTCAAATAAAGCCAATTCCACGAATATTTTAAACATTTTTCCGAGTTTTATATCAATTTTAAGTCCTCCCCCACTAAAAAAAAACACCTTTATAAGTAGATCAGTTTTATGATATGACTATATCATGTAACTTGCAACCTGTATCATATCACGATTTGAACCATAATCGTTGTGTTTTTCCCAACGTGCTTCATTCCTCCCTTCATTTATGCTGGAGAGCATTATTTTCTGAATAAGGATTTAATTAAACATTATTTTTAATATACGCTTTTTATGGACTTCACTTGTATGTAAAATGTTATAAGTAAGTTTAGACGCACTTAAACATGAAAGGAAACTGAAAATGGACCATAGGACAATAAACTTTAAAACTTTTATAAATGGTTTTAGGGGTATGAAAATTCCGTCTTTAGAGAATTTCATTTATTTCAAAAGTTTAATTTAATTTAATAGAATCACCCCAAAAACGTATTTTGACTTCGAAGTTGTGTTAATCTGTAGCTGTCGCTAAACTAATTGTATGGGCAAATTTTCCTAGCTATACAGGGTGTGGCGCCAATACTTTTAGTTAGCCTTTAATCAATAACTACTCCGATTTGAAATTTGAAAATTGACACACATACGATCGAGACAAATTCCAGTTCAGTGAAAATAGTTTACTTTATGTAAAACTTCCGGTTTAACCGGAAGTGACCATCAACTTGCTTATTTTAAATACAGCATGGTAATTTTCATTATATTTTAGAATTCTACATTGAATTTGAAATAAATTATGACTAATACACCATATGTCAAAAATCAACCGTTTTCGAAATTTTTCGATTTTTTTGAAAATTCTCGCGAAAACCAAGGTGAACGTTGCACGCTCTCTCTCTCTCTCTCTCTCTCTCTCTCTCTCTCTCTCTCTCTCTCTCTCTCTCTGTGGAAATGCAACTGAGAAGACTCAGTTTTTGTAGAGATTACCCTCAGATTGACACCTAAACGACACGTTTGATAGCGTTTCTTTTAAGTATACAGGGTGATGAGAATTAGCCGTGCCATTTGGTAAAATTTAAATCACATCTACTCGCTTATTTCAAATAAAACACCCTATATTTTATGAGCTATTTCGGTTAGCATCCGGTTTTCCTTCAACGTGTATTAGCATTCCTTATACCTAAATTCCACCGTTTCCCGAATATTTCAATTTTATTGAATTCACTTAATTCAAATTGCCACAATAGATTTAAGGTAGGCATTGATAATATGCTTGTTGACGTCTAGATGTCAAAAGAGCGTCAAGCAAAGCTTATTGTCATAAAAATCGAGATACTATCAGTCAACGCGGTGCAAAAATGGCAAATTTGCAAAACACAAACGACGATTTTTTGGAACTTCTAATTATTTATGGCGAGTGTCAACGAATTGTGAGCTGAACATGTCGTGCATTTGCAGAAAAGTAGCCGAATAAACCGAAACCCAGTCACGACATGATAAAGAGGTTGCTGCAAAATTGTTCACAGCATGGAAGTTTTCGCCCAAAAGTACAGAAGCGTAAGCCACTCGTCGATAACGAGGTAAATGAAGTGAACGTATTGGCATTTATGTTGCTGATCCCAAGGCATCTATCAGGGATTGCAAAAAAGAATTACGCTTGTTAGCGAGAACGAATCACAGAATTTTGAAAAAGCATCATTGGAGACCCTTCTCTTACCACCCGATACATGCTTTGCAACCAAACGATCTTCCTAGACGTGTTGAGTTCTGTGAATTGTTCCTATTGAAAACACAAGAAGATGAGAATTTCTGCAAGAGAATTATTTGGTGCGATAAGGCGAAGTTCTCAAAAAATGGCATGCACAATCGCCAAAATAGTCACTTCTGGTCAGATGAGAATCGTCATGTTACCAGGATCAACTATTTTCAAGACAGGTGGTCATTCAATGTGTTTGGTGCAATTAAGAACAATAAGATTTTTAGGATTAAAATATACGACAACATTTTGAAGACAGGTGGATTGCCAATAACGGCCCACATAGATGGCCACCACGGTCCCCTGACTTAACACCTCTGGATGCAAACATCTGGGGCTACATCAAAAATAAAGTTTACCACGAACCTGTCACCACAAAAGAATACATGGTAGGTAGAGTTTTACGTTCCTTCAATTCACTGAATTCTAGACAAATCAGAAAGGCTACGAACCAAAACATTATAAGACGAATTACAAAATGCCTCCATGTCGGTGGAAGTAATTTTGAGCATTTGTTATAAGTTCCACAATTTTTTTATTTCTTTTTGTGTTTTAGTTTTCCCCTAGCTATTAGTTAAGTTCTAAATTCATTTATAATAAATAACTACCTATATTGTTGAGTTGTATTTTGATTTTACAAGTTAGTTAACAACACATTCATTTTACAGAACTAAAACAAGGGAAATGCAGCGATTTGTATGCAAATATAAAGTGTTCTCTTTTTTTACGCGAGAAGGCCCAACAAATGTTATGTTCTCATTTGCAAGAGGTGGGACTTGACATGTAGACGTCAACAAGCATATTATCAAGTTCCAAAGCCTGCTTTAAATCTATTGTGACAATTTGAATCAAGTGAATCCAATAAAATTGAAATATTCGGGAAACGGTGGATTTTAGGCATAGAGAATGCTAATACACGTTGAAAGAGAAACCGGATGCGAACCGAAATAGCTCATAAAATATAGGGTGTTTTATTTGAAATAAGCGAGTAATTGTTATTTCAATTTTATCAAATGGCACGGCTAATTCTCATCGCCCTGTATACTTAAGAGAAACGCTATCAAACGTGTAGTTTAGGTGCCAATCTGAGGGTAGTCTGTATAAAAACTGAGTCTTCTCAGTTGTATTTCCACAGAGAGAGAGAGAGAGCGTGCAACGTTCACCTTGGTTTTCGCGAGAATTTTCAAAGAAATCGAAACATTTCGAAAACGGTTGATTTTTGACATATGGTATATAAGCAATAATTTATCTTAAATTCAATGTAGAATTCGAAAATATAATGAAAATTACTATGTTGTATTTAAAATAAGCAAATAGATGGTCACTTCCGGTTAAACCAGAAGTTTGACATAAAGTAAACTATTTTCACTGAACTGGAATTTGTCTCGATCGTATGTGCATAAATTTTAAAATTTCAAATCGGAGTAGTTATTGAGAAACGGCTAACTAAAAGTCTTGGCGTCACACCCTGTATACCTAAACTATATACGCTACATATGATGTAATACCAGTGATCCAATACTGGATGATTCCATGCCGGATGATGCAATACCGTAGGATGTAATACCTGATGCCTCAGTACCGGATTATGCCATAAGTGATGAGGTAATAGCACGTGACGCAATCCAAGGGCTGTTGTTGTGTCAGTGGATACGCCTAACCAGTGGTGACCTGACCTGATATGGATTATTTCGTGATATTTTAAAAAGTGTTGAATTGACTGGACCCATGTCCGAATTCATTAAATTTTGTGGGTTCACTTTGAGGATTTCTAAACTTTCCGAAGCATCTAACTTGAGATAATCCGTGGTTACTTTCACTAATTTAAGATTACTATTGCCTACCATATACCACGAATCAGTCATATGTTGGGCAACGCTATATTCTACTGCTCTATTGCATTCGAAATGAACCATGTGCTCTTTAAATCTTGTTGTTATTGATCTCTGCGTTTGCCCAACATGAATTTTCTCGCAACTTTTACAAGATATTTAATAAATGCCCGATTTTTATCGGAAGTCAATAGGATTCTTTTCTCCAACCAGAAGCCTCTTTAAATTATCAATTTTATTCACAACTCCGAAGTCACTATCTTTGAATATGTTCTCCAACCCTTTTGTAAGAAAGGGATAGAAAAGGAAGTACAGCGAACTTTTTGGGTGCCTCATCGGATTTAGGCTAAAATGTTGTAATGTAGCCCAAAGAATGCTACCGACGTTCAAAATATCAGAGATTTGTCAAATATCTTGTAATAATTGCGAGCAAAAATTGGGCAAACACGACGATCAATAACAACTTTATTCGAAGAGCACATGGCTCATTGAAGATTAATAGAGCAGAAAAATTTTGCGTTGCCCAACATATGATTCACTCGGGATTATCGCAATTTAGATGCTTTGGAAACTTGAGAAATCTGCAAAGTGAACCTACAAAATTCAGTGAATTCATTGCTTCCAACATTGACACAACAACCGGTTAGGCGTATCCACTGACACAACAATAGCCCCCGGATTGCGTCACCAAGTATTACATCATCAGGTATGGCATCATCTTGTACTGCAAAATCCGGTATTACGTAATACGGTGTGGCATCATCCGGTACTACATCATAATTATGACGGAGTTTTCAAAGGAGCTAAGTAGTTTAATGGTCCATTGTATTCAGAGTTTTCCTGTGTAAAGTATTAATGTGTTTTATGTTTTATTTTCTTCGAAGTGAGTTAAATGGAGAAACCACACAAAGTAGCGATTTCATAAATAGTCGCCAATAGCCCGAAAACTATCACATTTAAGTATAGTAAATAAAATACAAACTGGCCATGTTTTTCGTCTAGGAATCCAAAGAAGTAAAAAATAGGAGGCTCAGTTTGAGAAATTAAAGATATTTGATATTTTTGTATTTAAAGTTTTAACAAGTTTTGACAAGTTTTCTGGACACCCGATATTATTTTGTAGATTCTCTATTTTTAGTGAATTTTCTTTAAAAAATTCACTAATGACGGGAACTCGACTTTTGAATTTTGAACATTTTCTTCAAATGAGCGCTAATTAGGCACCCTAGAACACATATCCGGGGTCGGTTTCGATTGTTATATGTTTATATATATATATATATATATATATATATATATATATATATATATATATATATATATATATATATATATATATATATGTATGTATATGTATCACACCGATAACTCAAAAAATAATGAGCCGATTTTGACTAAATCTGGTGACTACGTTCCTTTTGCAAGTGGCTTGGATAAGTTCGTTATCCAGAAAAATCGGCCAAGGTTTTCCCGGAAAATTTTGTGTTTTATTTCGAAAAAAAATTATATCTCAGGAAGTGGCAAAGTAAGTGCAACGAAATTAGGTATACAGGTTCATATCGCTATAGGTAAATTACTTGCTAAAATTTAGCTCTGGAAGTCAAAAGACAAAAAAGTTACAGGCATTAAAAAAAAATTGGGGTTTTCCTCAATATGTCAAAGTCGCGCTTTAAAACTTCAAAATTGGCAACAGTTAGGTAAAGAACTTGAATCTAATACGGGCCATGGAAAGAAAATGTCTCAAGAAGGATGTTTTACAAACCCTGAAGTCTTAGTTTCAACCGTCATTGTCATTCATTTTACTAAAATGTTTCCAGAAAACTCATTTCAAATAGCCCCTTTCTCTGATGCTTGGCAGTATTCTTATCTATAGAGTTTATTGTTTCATGGTATATAAGTTTTGTCAAATTTTTGTAAAAAATCAATAAAGCTCAATATATCCGTTATTATACAAGATATGAAAAAAATTTGTATGCATTAATTATAGGATGTCTTGAGTTACATCTTAAAACATTATTTCTACAATCACAGGATTACCCATAAGTCGTTGGTGATAAAATTTTTCTTTTTTAATCGAACACGCCTTATGATATTGCATTTTCCATCGAAATATAACGCGTGTTTGTATGAAAATAAATTCGGGACGCAGCAAGTGCGTTATGGTAGCGACTTATTTTTTAAATCAAACACGCCTTATGTTTTTGCATTTTCCATCGAAATATAATGCATGTTTGTAAGAAAAGAAATTCTGGACGCAGAAAGTGTGTTATGGTAGAGAATTATTTTTTAAATAAAACACGCATTAGGTTTTTGGATTTTTGCATTTTCCATCGAAATATAATGCATGTTTGTAAGAAAAGAAATTCTGGACACAGCAAATTGGTAGCGAATTTTGATCAAATGCTTCATATTTGAATAGCTTAATTTGCTATTAACCTGTAAGGCTGACCAAGAAACGAGTTTTTTCGGAAGCACTTTAAGTTTACTTTCGGATTTTTTTTTATATTTCCAAACAATAAACTTATTTTGATGAAACATGGCACTTTTTTTTACTATATAGGTTATACTGATAACCAAATTTGATGCCTGCTTTCTTGAAAAACACACATATTTGCTATTAAAAACATTTTTATGAAAATTCACTACCATAACGCACTTGCTGCGTCCAGATTTTTTTCTCCACTGAGCACTCGCGTCTTCATCGATAAATCCCAAAACATGAACTTTTTAAGTTACTTAGTTGAAAATTAGGCCTTTAAAAATAAAGAAAATAGGAGGCAGTTATGTCTAATTACTACTTGTTCTTACTCTTAGAAACCTTGATTATAATACGTCCTATTAAAGTTTAATGTTTTTAGATGTCAAATAATCTACAGGTGGAAACGGTCTATTTGTACCCATTGGAAAATTCTAAATATCATAAAACCGACAGGTATGAGATTGTTCACGATGAAGTTATGCCGATTCCAGTGTTCAGAAGAGGCAAAAGGTTTAATTTGGCTATTAGATTAAATGGTAGAGGCTATGACAGACATAAGGACAAAATAAGATTATTATTCAATTTTGGTAAGTATAATTTCTTGTGCTATACCTTTAACAAAATTCTAGTGAAAAAAAAAGAAAGAAGAGCTTTTCAACTTACTCAGAAAATCCTGTAAAACAGTATAACTTCCCAGTTCAAATAGTAGAAGTTTTATTATTCGACAAACGGTAAATGAGCGAAAATGCAACCAGCGGGGCATAATAAATATACCATATCATGAGGCGAAGATTCTCTTTATCACAGTAAAAAATAGTGCCGCAGGCTGAGACATAACTTCCACATAGCTGTGATAATCTGCTCTCCCCAGAAAGACATTTCATGAAACGAATTTAACGTTCATGACTTGACCACAAAGAAAATGTTCGTATTCCTGTACCCATAAACTTCTGAAACATTATATTACTCGAGTTTTAACCAAAAAAAAATTGTTAATTTTTATCAAATCACCCCTCATTCATCCCCTACTCCCTGAAGCGATCTTACCCACAAACAATTCGAAGCGTTCCTTTGTCGGGTGCTATGGGGTACCAAATTTGAAGATGATATCTCAATTCGTTCGAAAGTTATTACGCGTACTAACAGACAGACGTACAGGCCGTCAGACCGACAGCCAAAAAATTTTTTGTTCCAGAATCGAATTTTCTATATGTTTTGAGACTTTTTACGCTGTTTCAGCAAAAAAAAAATCGAAATTTATATCACCGATATTCCACTCCCACACATTCAACCCCTAATTTAGTCTTAGCACAGGATACCAGATGTTTGATAAAATTGAAAGTTTTCTAATAAACAAACGTTAAAACGTTATATTACTCGAATTTAACGAAAAAATGTCAATTTTCACCAAATCACCTCCCATTCATCCCCTACCCCCGGAACGATTTTAACCAAAAACAATCTGCACGATTAGTTTGTCGGGTGCTCACTGCATACCAAATTTGAGGATGGTATCTCAATTTGTTCGAAAGTTATTGCTCCTACTAACAGACGGACATGCAGGCCGACAGACCGAGCGACCGACAGACAAAAAAAATTCATTCCAAAATCAAGTTTTCTGTAGGTTTTAAAACTTTTTACATCGTTTTAGCAAACAAAAAAATCTAAATTTCTGTCACCGATATTCCATCTCCACAAATTCAACCCCTAATTTAATTTCAGCACATAATACCAGATGTTTGGTGAAATTTAAAGTTTTCTAACAAATAAACCCGAAAACGTTATATTACTCGAGTTTTAACGAAAAAATGTCAATTTTCACCAAATCACCCCCCATTCATCCACTACCCTCAGGAGAGATTTTACCCGAAAACAAACCGAACCGTTAGTTTGTCGGATGCTAACTGTATACCAAATTTGAAGACGATATCTCAATTCGTTCTAAACTTATCGTGGTTACAAACAGACAGACATACAGAACGACAGACATACAGACCGACAGACCAAAAAAAATCGTTCGCAATGATGTTTTTATACGTTCTGACCCTTTTTACGACGTTTAAGCGAAAATAGATTTTTGAAATTTTTGTCGCCGGTGCGATACTTCCAACGTTGTGACAATGTGGATGTAATAGAATAAAAGCTAAAATTGCAAGTCTTCTCCGTGAATATCGGTTCATATTTAGACCCCACCGAAGAACTATATAAGCACTGGTAGCAAAACAATAGTAGTAGTAGTAGCAGTGGTGGGGAGGCCAACGCCAAGCAAGTAGGCCACAATGGGCCCTTTTTGCCAACCCCAGCAACCCAGCTCTACTCTTCCTCGGTTCCGTCGCCAAACCGCCTCGACCTCGAGATGAAGGCGATGGCGGTCTTCAATTGGACGGTACTTACCTGATTCCTCTGCAGAGTCCTTGATCCGAACAATTCTGCTCGAAGACTCCCAAAAGCCTCGCATTCACACAGGTAGTGGTAGGACGTTTCTTCATCCTCGCCACATTCCTGGCAAATGGGATCCCTCTCTACGCCTATCAATGTGAGGTGTCTTCTAAGGGCGCAGTGGCCTGTCAGCACCCCGAGGATGCGGCGAAGCGTAGGTCGACTCCTTCCGAGTAGCCAGACAGCTTTATCTCTGTCCGGCCCCTCCACGAAGTCCCTCGCCTGCCTGCAGCCACCAACCGGCCCCCAGTGCCTCTCCATTGCTTCCTCGGTCCACCTGTCTAAGACGACAGAGACTGTCTTCCTACTTATGCCTATCGCAGGCTCCGGGCCACAGAACGGCCGCCGGGAACCGAGTTTTGCGAGATTATTCGCCACCTCATTCCCCGGTACGCCACAGTGTCCCGGAACCCACACCAGTTGCACCTCCTTCGTCCTGGCTAGCCCTCTGAGGGCGTCAGCGCACTCCTGAACCAGGGGTGACCTGATTCTGGCCGCGCAGACTGCCCAGAGGACTGCCTGGCTATCCGAGCAAATGCACACACATTTATCGGGACTCATCTTCACATCCTGTCTATTGGCCACAGACAGGATAGCATACGCCTCTGTTTCGAATGCCGTGGTGTATGCGCCAAGAGCATAGCTCTCGCGCACCCCCAGGCGCTCGATATATATTCCTGCCCCGGAGGATTGCTGGTCCTCCAGCCGCGATCCGTCGGTGAAACAGACAAGGCTTGCGGGCTGGAATGCAACCTCATTTTCCCTCCACTGATCCCTACTGGGGATCCTGAGGGTGTATGGCCTAGTCAACCTAATATCGTCCTCGGCATCCTTCACCTTTATGGCGGAAATCGGAATTTCCTTTTCCACCTCCTTGGCGACTCTTGCATGCCCTATTACTGCTCCCTCTCCGCACCAGTTACCTGAGTCCCGGATTCTAAGATGCGACGCCATAGCCTCCCTTCTGATACAGATGGGAAGCGGTGGCAGCATCAACAGGACCTCTAGCGCGGCTGAGGGTGTCGTTCTCATAGCGCCTGTGATACCCAGGATAGCCAGCCTTTGGAGTTTGGCCAGCTTCCTGCTGGTTGTTTGGTTCACACCACACCACCAGACCAACGCCCCATAGAGGATTCTCGGCCTGACGATCGCAGTGTAAATCCAATGAAGGATCCTGGGATTAACTCCCCAGGTCCTCCCTATCACACGACGCAGCTGCCAGATGGTCGCTACTCCCTTCCTCACAACTCGTTCTATTTGCGACCCCCATGTTAGTTTCGGGTCCAGGATCACCCCCAGATATTTGACCTCCCGCACTAAAGCTAAAGGTTTTCCAAACATCACGGGCGCCCTGAACCCCTCTACCTTCCTCTTCTTGGTAAATAGGATCATCTCCGTCTTCGCCGGGTTTACGGAGAGTCCCTGCTCACCACACCACCTTTCGATTATGCCAGAGGCAGCTTGCATGCACTCACAGACGACGCCGAGGAATTTGCCGGTGACTAAGACCAGCCCATCATCAGCGTACGCCTGGGCGTAGAAGCCATTCTCAGAGAGCCGCTCCAAGAGGCCGTCCATGACCAGACACCATAGATGAGGCGAAAGGCAGCTGCCCTGAGGACAGCCGCCCGTCACCCCAACGTCCTCGGCCCCCCAAGGTCAGCGACACTCTCCTGTCCTCCAGCATGCTCGCCACCCAGCTTATTAGGGACCTCGGCGTTCCCCTATCATGTAGGGCGTTACAGACCGTATCCGTCCTTGCCTTATGAAAGGCCCCCTCCACATCGAAGAACACAGCTAATGTGCTCTCCCCGTAGCGTAGGGCCCTTTCCACCTTCCGCGTCACAGCGTGGAGCGCCGTCTCCGTCGATTTCCCCCGCTGGTACGCGTGCTGACCTTTGTGGAAGGGATGATCCTTGAGGATCCCTCCCAACATAAACCTATCTACTAACTTAGCCTGTACGACTTGGCCAGCGTGTAGTCCTCCCTTCCCGGTTTGGGAATGAAGACCCCCCTAACCCGGCGCCAGGCTTTTGGGACGTAGCCTCACGCCAGGCTGGCCCGAAAAACCTTCCTTATGGTGGGAAGCAGTA
Organism: Tillus elongatus; assembly: GCA_964006375.1. NCBI lineage: Eukaryota > Metazoa > Arthropoda > Insecta > Coleoptera > Cleridae > Tillus > Tillus elongatus. The sequence goes on along the minus strand of OZ023263.1, from coordinate 171,272,687 downwards.
TATCCAGGCCCCTCTGGAGCAGGGCTGGAAAAATCCCATCGCAGCCTGCGGATTTGAATGGAGCGAACTCGCTCACCGCCCAGGTTATAGAGCCATCTGTGACCACCTCCTCCGCCAGCTGCCAGTCCGCATACGGGACTGTCCACCGGCCCGGTTCGGCAGCCTCCGTGACGGCTCCACCGCCCTCAAGGTGAACTTCGGCGAGATGACGCAGGGTCTCCTCACCGGTGCTTGTCCAGCTCCCGTCCTGTTTCCTTAGAGATCCTACGTTACTACCTTACTCTTGTTGGAGTACTCTTACCAGCCTGGCTGCGTCAGGCAGGGAATTGACTTCCCCGCAGTACGCGCGCCAACCAGCTGGCTTACTCCGGCGTAATTCCTTCTTAAACTCCCTTCTGGCAGTCCTAAACTAGTCACAGGCCGCTTCACCCGATTCTTGGACGGCTCGGTTTAAGGCCCTCCGAGTCCGCCCGCGTAGTACGGCGAGATCCTTGTTCCAACATCTAACTTTGATGGACGGTTCCCCCCTAAGTGGTGACGCGGCCTCGTAGGCTGCCATTATTTTCCCTTCTAGGGCCTCGACCTCGCTATCTAATGCCTCTATAGAGAGTCTACTCCCCACTGGGCTCCTTGGCGACCCAGCGAGGCCTATTAGATAGGCATCCCAGTCGGTCTTCCTTGGATTTCTCCTGGGGGGAGGGCTCTCACGGTCCACATCCAATTCAAAGCTGATCATACGATGATCAGACATTGATATGTGTTCCGTCACCCTCCAGTTAGATATATCCTCCGTTATTCCTCTGCTCGCTAACGTAATGTCGATCACCTCCTGTCGGATACGATTGACAAACATTGGAGCTGTACCTCTATTTAATACCTCTAGGTTCGTTGTAGCCAAGTACTCTAATAGAGCCTCACCGCGTGAATTGGTATCCGTGCTGCCCCACAATCTGTGGTGAGAATTGGCATCGCAGCCTATTATCAGTTGTAGCCCATGCTCCCTCGCGTAATCGACGATACGCACCAATTCCTCCGACGGAGGCAGCCCCCGCCGATCGTAGGGAACATAAAGGCTGCACATCAGAACCTTAAGCCTAGTATTACTCACCTTATACTCCACGACAGCTGCTGTGACGTCCCTGGACCCGAGCTGCGGCAGCAACATCACGTCCAGATCCCTCGACGCCAGTATGCATGTCCTTGGTTGTTCTTCCTGTGCTTCACCACCGATGAGGATGTTGAAGCCAATTCCTCCAAGCCCTCTAACTTGCTTCCTAAACACATAAGGCTCTTAAATCAACACTACGCCGCCTGGACCGCCTGCGAGGAGCTTTGCTAGCTCCCCAGTGGCATCCCGGCTATGCTGAAGGTTGATCTGGCCCACCCGCAGTTGCCCCGCGAATTTAATCGCGACGCCGCTCGGGCGGAGGCCTCCCCTGGTCGGTTCCTGTCCGTTCGCCCGCCGCAGGCCGGGCGGAGGCGACCGCACTCCATGTCGGAACTCTGGTTACACTCAGAGTCACCAACTCGAAGTACAGCCGCCAGCCTTGCCCGTCCAGCTCGCGAGCTACCTCAGGCCCCACCGAAAAGACCAGACGCCATGCCCCAGGTCCTCCTGCCGTCTCCAAGTGCCGCCACTGCCCAACATTGAGCGAGCGGTTCTGGAGCGCAAGCATCCTGACAACATCCTCTAGGTCCACCTCTTGACTTCTGAGCCAAAAGCCGATCCGGACCGGCCATGGGGCGCCCCCCGCCCTTACGGCGCTGAAGGCGATCTCCCCCACCGTCGTCCCGGACCAGCCGTTGAGAAGCCAACTCAGGGACTCGTCATCCTCGGCGGTCACCAAGAACCACCCCGGATCGACTATCCCAGAGTTGCGGAAGCGGAGCTGCAACGCCCTGTCGGATACCGTCATGGCGTCCAACATCCCCACCAGCAAACTCCTCCTTATTGGCTCCGCCTCTTCCGTCAGGACTACGCCATCCCCCCTGTTGGAGGTGATGACTACCTGCATTTCCCTCCTACCCGCCGGACCTGACGTTCCCGAGGGGCCAGGGCCCGCCCCAGCAGCCGGGGTCGCGACCGCGCCCCGCCCCCGAAGGAGTGGGGACACATTAGCCGCTTCCCCCCCCCCGGCCGCCGGCGCAAAACAATAGAAGAAAGAGGATTGAGAAAAAAAGAAATATATTACTTTCTTTTAAAACCTGGAATAAGCAATATAAATTAAAGTACCACAATATATAAGGTATAATAATAATAATAATAAGATATTGATAGATATGAAATTTAAACTAGAATAAGAAAAGAACGTTGTGCAAGGATACCTACTGAGATAGAATATTCCACAAATAGGTTGAAGGGAAAGACAACAGGAATCAAAATAAATGTACAACGTTTCCATTGCATGAGATACGCAGATTACATAGCGCTGATAGGGAAAAAGAAACAAATTACGAAGGATGCTCAGCGAACTTAGTGGTGTTTTAAGAAAAAGTAAACTACAAATCAATATGAAGAAAACAAAACTAATGAAGATAAGTAAGATAAGACTGCGACTTGGATATAGAGGAAACAAGCAACAACTTGAACAAGTAGAATCGTTAACGTATATTGGGAGCATTATTATAGGTGGCAGTAAAAAAAACAAGAATTCGTTGGTAACGTTTTCATAAACAAGTTTTTATAGCTTCTGATTAAAGAACAACGGTTGCAGACAGCGTTTCGTGACGGGCTATATTCTTGCTCTTTTCAATAATGCGCTTTGCGTTTTAGAAGAAGACAGAAAAGCACGTGAACGAACACAGTCGGTCGGCTGGAGGCAGAGGGTAGCAAACAGCAGTGTCGGCAGCGAACCAGCATTCAGTCGGCTGCGCACTCTGAGAGATACAACAACGTCAGTCGACTGTACACTCTATTAGACGCAAGCACCAACAAGAACGATAAAGTCGTTACAAATTAAAGCTCCTCTGTTTCAGATCTCATTATAATTGTAGTGATTACTTTTTAAGTGATAAATGAGTGTCGCAGTCAAAGTGAATAAATTTGTGACTGATTTATGTGTAAAACAAACCTCAGCACATGAGGGTTATAAAGAAAACGATAAGGCAAAAGAAGTGGTCAAGGAAGGCGTGTCTGATACGTCTCGAACCATTTTACGATCTAACCAGACGAGGCGTAAGAAGATCCATCAATGAATGGATCCGAGGCAAAGCATGGACTGGTGACAAAATTGCTCGTGATAGATACAGGCCAAAGAGTTTATCAAAAAACTTTAGCCTAAATTAACAAACAACCTTGGAAGAGACAGGAATACAGTTTAGATAAATGAAAATCTATTACAGGGCACAATAAGCAGATAAGCCAAATGGGTTCGGCAGACAAAGTACTCTGCAGATTCTCCAAGAAGGAGACGAAACCCCATTCCATATATTCTACGAATGTAAAAACCTAGCGAGGTTGAAGTTTCAGCCACTTGGTGGAAAAAAAATGAGGTTTAAAGCTACATAAAATAACCTCAGTCAAAGCTTGAAACCTGATAAAGGAAATAAAGCGGGACAGGGTGCTCTAGAGATTTGCATGTTACAATAAACCTCAAAAGTCGCAATGACAAAGTGGTTAGCTTCCCCACTTAATCTAATCATCTGTAATAATACTTTCACCGTACGTAAATATTTGTATGTTCAAGTTTTTGACCGTTTTGTTTTATATAAATATTGCAGTCCTATTCTTACTGGCCTTTGTTGCTTTTGTTTTGGTTATATTCATTTTTAGTTAAATTGTTTTTAACACACTATCCACAACACTGAACATGTTAGTAGTATTTTTTTGTCTCCCTTTGAGCGCTATGTCATCAACCTACATTATGTAGTGGAACCGTTTACCATTTATTTTAATTCCTGCTGCTTTTAACATCGACCTATTAATTTTGTCTCTTCTATAAATAAATTGAACAAATCTGGCGATAGTGGGCACCATTGACGTACACTTTTCCTTGTTTTGGTTTCAATTTTATATGCGTTAATATATGTTTTGGTACTTTGATTTGTATTTAGCTCAAACTATAATTATCTTAATCTAATCATCTGTGTAGATGAAAATTTGATATTGAAAATAATGTTTAATATGGTTTTTTTTTCTACTACGTAGGACCCAACCCGCATGTAACAAAAGGAACAAAAGGCGTTGTCAAACTAGGCCTGAATAAAATATTCTCAGAAAAAGACCCATTTTGGTGGGGCAGAATTATTGCTGATACAGAGGATTCTATCAGTGTTGAGGTAACATAAAAATCATAATTTTAATTATATTTATTTAATTACTAATCAATACTAATAAAGTCTGTACGTAGCAAGTGGGTTATGGATGCAAATTTTCATAATTTTAACAGCAAATATGTCTCTCCAAGGCAAGCACGCACCCATCTAGTTACCGGTATAACCTATATAGTAGAAACAATGTACCATATTTTATCAAAATAACTAACTGTTTAAAAATGTACAAAAATTTTCCGAACATAAACTTTAAATATTTCCGAGAAACTGGTTTCCTGGCCAACAAACCTTAGGTTAATGGTAAATTGCGCTATAAAAATTTGAAGCATTTAATGAAAGTTCGCTACCATAATGCACTTGCTGTGTCCAGATTTTCTTTTCTTACAAACATGCATTATATTTCGATGAAAAATGCAAAAATGAAATAATATAAGGCGTGTTCGATTAAAGAAGAGAAAATTTGTATCACCAACAAGTTACGGGCGACCCTCTGATTGTAAAAATAATTTTATAGGATGTAGGTCAAGATACCCTATAATTAACGTATACCATATTTTCTCGTATCTGCAAAACGATCAGATAAAAGGTCTATTTGAAATAATTTCTGTGGACATATTTTACTAAAATGAAGGACAATGACGGTTGAAGCTGAAGCTTAAGGCTTTATAAAACACTCTTCTTGCTACATTTTTTCTACGTAACTCGTATTTGTTACAGGTTCTTTGCCTAAATATTGCCAATTTTGACGTTTCAAATCGCGAATTTAACGTTTTAAGAGAAAAACTATAAATATTCCGCGAAAAACCGGGTCGGTTTTCCTGGCTAACGAACTTATCCGAGCCACATGCAAAAGGAAGGTACTTTACCAAATTTGATCAAAATCAGCCTATTATTTTTTGTTTTGAGTTGTAAGTGTAATACACGCACACACACATGTATATATATATATATATATATATATATATATATATATATATATATATATATATATATATATATATATATATATATATATATATATATATATATATATATATATATATATATATATATATATATATATATATATATATGTATATATATATATATATATATATATATATATATATATATATATATATATATATATATATATATACATATATAGCATATAAAAATATAGAAATTGAAACTGACCCCGGATATGTATTCTAGGGGGCCTAGATCGCGCTCATTTGAAGAAATTTTTTCAAAATTCCAGTATCGCGTTCTTCTTATTAGCGATTTTTTAAAGAAAATTCACTAAAAGCATATTATTCCAAAAACCAGGTCTTCAAAGTGTTTTTTACCTCTTCGTTGGAAAAAATACTTTTATATTTTTTCAGTTGAGGGAAAAGATGACAGTTGGGTGGGGCCAGATTAGGAATATATTCAAGTAATTCTAAGTCTAAATCACGACGTTTTCGTAGCAGTATACGTTTGTGAGCAGGTACATTGTTTTGTGAAACAAAATACTTTTAGAAAGGTTTTTGAGCCTTTCCCTATTTTTTCCGCTACAGTACTCACTTGCGTTGAATATTGTTTCCCAGTTATTGTCCTACTATTATCGAGAATGCGAATCATGATTACTGGATTACAATCCAAAAATACTGAAGCAAGAACTTGTCCGGCAATCAAACACGAAACTTTTTGGGCTTTGGAAAACCAGAGTGTCCCCATTTTATAGCATCCACCGATTGCTATTTAGGGCAGCTATGCGGAGCGAGTGGGTGCCGGTGCGCCGGTATACCTCGCCGCCGTGATGAAGTATCTGGCCGCCGAGGTTCTGGAATTGGCCGGTAACGTGGCCAGGGACAACAAGAAGACGCGTCTCATACCCCGTCACTTGAAGCTGGCAATCAGGAACGACGAGGAACTGAACAAGCTCCTGTCTGAAGTGACGATAGCACAGGGCAACGTCTTGCCCAACATTCAGGCCGTGCTGCTGCCCAAGAAGACCGAAAAGAAGGCATAAGTCGTTTATCAGAAGGGAAGTAAAGAAATGAGGTGCGTCTCTAAGCAGAGTACCGATTTGAAAATAGTTATATAAGGACGTTCATATGACATAATATTCAGTATTTCATATCTTCATTTTTGTCCCATTCGTAGGTCTGATAACATGCCATGACTGTATAGATAGATATTTTGGTTGCTGACATAGAAATCTGGGTCTCTTTATCTTGAGTGGAAAGTTTACCTCTTTTGATGCACACAATCAAATTTGTTACGGGTCGCATACAAGAAATATTATTCGCCAAGAGTATTATATATATCTTCGTACATCTAATTAAATATTAACTTGAAAAACATAGCTGTATTTGATGATGTCTCGATTTTATATTTCCACTAGCAGCCTTGGTAGCTCAAGGGTAAGAACGTGTGCCTCTGGATCCAAAGGTCCTAGGTTCAATTCTCCGTAAAAACGTCAAAACGTTCCGCCCTGTGGAGGTTGCGTATTGTCTCGTGTACCATGCGATGTTAAGAACGTTAAAGATCGCAACCTCGCTTGGGATTCGGCAAAATTTTCAGGATACTGGTGTGCAACTGATACCGGCGGTCGGTGATTGCCCATAGTCGCGGAAATATACCGACGTTAAAAAATAAATTTCCGCTCGTTCGTTCGGTACTCTCTTTGTTTTAACTTTATTGCACAAGTATGATTTGACTTTTGACGTGGAATTTCACACTGACATTTGTAATAAGTTATTGTCGCTTGCTACCATGGATACACAATTGATATATGTAAGCGTGGTTTCTACTCTATCGCAATATTTTATTCGTTCATGGAAATAGTCAAGTCTAACTGTATGTACGTACACCTTCGTAATTTCATTATTCTTATCAAACTTATCTTCTGATCAAGCAAACTTTGTTGGCGATACGACCGCCACGTGTATTAATGTGTGGGGTAAACTGTTTTTCTTTTTCAAATTAGTATCGTCTGATTTCAAGATCAAAAGTGTTGTGACTATATTAGACAAGTAATAAATAATATTTTACAACAGTTATATGCTCTTATTAACAGGTATATTCCCCACCAACTGCCCCTGTTGGCATTTGGACACTTCAAGTTGAGACAAGCCTCAAAACAGAAAACCACCAGGAACATGATCATGATCAAACCATCTTTGATGTGGACAATATCATCTACATTCTTTTTAATCCGTGGAATTGCCGTAAGTATTTTAGTATATTTACTTTTACTTTTGTTCTGATTCCTAAATTATGCAGCTGTATAAATTATTTTTTAGTCAGGTGCATGCAGCGGTAAAGTATTTGCAGCAGAATAACGCCAGACCATGTCTGGTAAATCTTTCTAAGGACATATGTTAAAACACTTATACATATTTTTTATCCAAGTATAACCGTATCATGTGTCTTTGTAGTATACGACAGGGGTCTCAAACGTGAGACCCTCTATTTTTTTATAAATAGAAGAAAACGTTTATTTTCAATAACTAATAGATATTTTTAAAGCTTGGACATTCCTCTATATTTCCACGTAATCGCCATTTCCGTCAATGAATTTTTGTAGGCACTGTGGCAGTTTCTGTATGCTCATGTCATATCAGCGCCCCGCCATGTCGCACTTTCTCCTCCTCGTAAACGGCACGACGGTTGCCTTCTCGGGGCTGGCCCCGAGCCCTTGACCAACCGTCCACCCTTCCACCACTTTCAGTGCAGTCTGCATGCGGTCGCACACTGCCTGTGTAACCTTTCCTCGGACTACGATGACAATGTCGTCCGCATAGCCCTCTACCTCATACCCACCTCCAGAGAGCCTCCTCAAGCCGCGACCGCCTCCAGCAGAGTCCTTCCCGCGAGTGAGGTGAACACCGCCCTCTCCCTGAGCATGGAACCGACCCACCTGCAGCAGGTCTCCTCTATTCCACGCTCCCGGACAGCTGCCAGAACCTATCCGAACGAGCCCCCCTCTATGTCTAGGATGGCCCCACAGCGCCACTCCCTGTTCTCCAGCGTATTCTCCAGTTTCAGCACTAGTTGGTGCAGTGCTGTTTCTGTTGAGAATCCTGCTCAGTATGCATATTGTCCGCAGTGTAGGGGATATGCTTCCAGTACACCGCCCCTAATGTGCCGGTCGAGCAGTTTTTCTACTGTTTTTAGCAAGAAGGACATGAGACTTATTGGCCTCAGGGACTTTGCCTGATCTGTTGGACGCCCAGTTTTAGGAATGAATACAACCCTGGCCAGTCTCCATGCCCTCGGAATCTACCCCAGAGCCAGGCTGGCCCTCATAATGAGGGTAAGCAACGGCGCCAATATATATATATATATATATATATATATATATATATATATATATATATATATATATATATATATATATATATATCCCCTGTTGGAGCATGATGGGCATTATTCCATCAAATCCCGTCGATTTGTATGGCTTAAAGCTGTTAATGGCCGATCTGATTTCGCTCCAGGTAACCACCTCTTTAGCGACTGTCCAGTCTATAAGGCACCTCTATTTCTGGGTGTTCCCAGTCCGGAGGTGATTGGTTTATTATGTTACAGCCGCGGAAGTGCGTCTGGAGTAAAATATCCATAGTTTCCTCCCCCAAGCTTGTAAAGCCTCCCGTGGATGTTCTAAGGGAGTCTATGTTAGTCTGAGGGCCCCTGGACAGGATCTCATGTAGTCGAGCACTCTCGGACGTGTTTTCCACTTCCTCGCAGTGCCTCCTCCACGACTCCTTCTTGGCGTCCCTCAGTCATTTGTTATAGGTCGTTAGGGCCTGTCTATTATCATCCCATGCTGCCGACCTCTTTGCCGCGTTAAACAGCTTACGAACCTGCGTCCTCCTTTGCCTGAGGTCCCCGTTCCACCACGGGACGTTCCTGGTGGACACCGTCATTTTCAGGGGGCAGTTGGCGTTATAGGTCGAGGTAATTGCGTTTCGCAATTGGACTGCTGCAATCTCGAGGTCTATTGAATTGTCTATGGTACTCTTAACCCCTCGCAGTTCCACTGCTAGGTCTAACCTGTAGGCTTCCCAGTCCGTCTTGCGTGGGTCCCGGTACCATACCGGTTGTCTTTCGACTTTGGCGCTCTCAAACCGGATGTATCTGTGGTCTGAGCTACTCACTTCCCCAGACACAGCCCAGCTCTAAACAAAGTCACCCAGAAACTGTGTGGAAACTGTTAGATCTAAAACTTCCTCACGCCGTATTGTGACGAAAGTCGGTTTATTACCTCTATTCAATATGTCTAAATTAAATTTCATAAAGAATTGTAAAAGTGCCTAACCCCTAGAGTTTGTGTCGGAGCTGCCCCACAACTCATGGTGCGCATTCTTCCATGCCGATGATGGTCTGCCATCCACCTGCTCTGCTACCCACCATCAGCTGCTCCAATTCGTTGGGTGGAGAAGGGTCCGTGCTGTCCCCTGGCAGATAGGCTGACGTGACAGTAATGTCCCTCAGCCCATCTGCTCCTCCACATCGGATTTTGATCGTTGCCAGGTCCCTGGAACAGACATTCATTAAAGGCAGAAACTCTATCCCTTCCCTGACAAAAATGCAGGCCCTCGGGTTCTCGCTGGATCTGCTGTAGATGAGCTTTCCAGCAGCTCCGCCCAGTCCCTTGATTTCTCCTTTATATGAGTACGGTTCCTGGATGAGGGCCACATCCATGTTCCTCAGAGCCATCAGTAGTCCGGCCGTGGCTGCCCTACTGTGTTGGAGGTTGACCTGAAGGAACCTAAGTCCTATTAACCTTTAGTTGCTTCCCCAGTGGGTGGAAGCTAACCCTTCCCAAGCCCCAGAATGCCTTGAAGGAGGTTCCTTCAAGGGCTCTGTAAGACGCCTGGTCGATCGAGAAGGCGAGAGTCTGTCCTTTCTCCTCTGCCTTCCTGCTTAGAACCGACCAGTGTTGTGTCCCCAGTTCAGGGGATCTTCAGTCTTGTGATCACCGTCTCCTGCGGGACGGTGTCAGGAATCCGTACGAGGACCATGCGTCTCTTTGGGAGTTCCTTGGGCTCGACGGCTGTCAAGTCCGCCCCCTCTCAAATCTGACCGAGGCCCCCGATCGTTTTCCGCAGCCAGTCCCGCGACTGCCGGCCGGCACAGGTTATTCAGAGGATGCCCCACGTCAGGCGCGCCCGGTGGAACTGACGCGGGCTGTACTCTTACTGAAGAGACTCCACCGCAGCTACCACCGCAGCCTGGATCAGGTCCGCCTTCCCCTGGTCTAGCGTGACCTCAGCATGGCGTCTGTCAATCACCGCCATCCCGAGGCCCTCCGCAGCCTCCCTATACGAGCCAGTCTGCGCCGGTGTTCCGGCCTTGGTCCTTTTGGGACGTCTGTCTGTAGTAGGCGTGCTAGAGCCAGAGCGCGGCGTCTTCTGACTCGCACTTTCCTCTTGCGCTTTACAGGTGCTCTGGTCCTTTTGAGACGTCTGTCTGTAGTGGGCGTGCTAGAGTTCGAGCGCGTCCTCTTCTGACTCACACTCCACTCTTGCGCCTTTACAGGTTTCTCGACCGTCCACGTCCCGGTCGCCATTTTCTGCGCCCTCCGGAACTTCTTTCTTTGCGCCCCGGAAAGACGCTTGGACTGCCGGGGCAGTCCCTCTACTATTACAGTAGGGTCACTGGTGGAGGGGCCCCTGAAGTCCGCGGAGCTCGCCGCCCTCCGGTGGGACCCAGCTTGGGTGTCGGGGACAGGTCTTTGGCCGAAGCTACCCCCTGATTCCCCGTATCTACGTCGGTCGTGAGACCTCCAGAGTCCGATGCCGCCCCCTGGCTCGTCTCCGTTTCCGGAATAGACTCAAGGCACAAGTCTGTAGCCGGAGCCACTCCTCGAGCCTCATTGGTTTTGGTTTTATATGTATTTATTATCTTCATGTTGTTCCCACGAGAATGGGCAAATACTGTCCACATTATTAGAACCCCCTGTGTGGTGCAAGGCGGGTTACTCTGGAGGGTTGCCCGGTACTCCAGAGGTTCCGTTCACGACACCATCGCCCTGGTGCTATCCATCCCTAGGCATGGGTCACGTGACACTGTAGATTGGGGGAGTTTGGTTCGACCTCCTTGTCTAGATCCGTCATGTTTAGTTATTAGCAAAGTCACCTCGTGCAGGATGCGGCTTTTCACCGCGCATGACGGTCTTGGGGAAAGCTTCATCGAAAGATTATGTTATTATTTCGACTTCCTCAGCTTTCCCCCTGGAGTCCTTTGGCCCGCGACTCCCTAACCCCATACTTAATAGCTTGGATGAGTTTATTTACGAGCAAAAAAGAGTACTAATTTCATAAAACATTAGTTACATTAATGGACTTATGGCAAATACCATTTTAAAATGTTTAATGTCTTAAGTAGATCAATAAAATAGCATTATTTCACCTTGACTTTACTAAGACAATTTGTCTAAGTATTAAGCTATCTGGATAAATTGCACAAATCGAAGGAATAATTTGAATGAAAAGCTTTAAAAGTACTTACGTACAATTAGCGATATATTGATTATTTAAACCTATATTATATTAAAAAGTACAATTTGGAGAACCTAATTCATTACAATACATTTTTCAGACCTGACGATCGTTTCGCTAAAAAAGTTGACATCATCAGAGGAATTAATAAACTCAGTTTATAAATGAAATGCTTTGAAAAATACTTATGTACAATTAGCCATAAAATGGTTATTTAAACCTATATTATAACGATAGGTGCAATTTGGAGAACGCAATTCATTTCTATCCAGTTTTTAGACCAGACGATCGTTTCGCTAACAAAGTTTGCGTCATCAGAGGGACGAACTGGTACTCTCATTACTTTCATATATCATTTTAAATTAATCTTACCTTTTAAATGTCAAGTTGAAGCGATGTAAAGTAATTTTAGATTCTTTAGAACACCTGGTATAGCATCCACACAAAAAATAAAATTATTACATCTCGTTAATCAAAAATAATAAGGCAGTTTATGAAGGCCGGTTATTTGCTTGCCTCTGTTTTGTTGGAAGAACAGGGTCCAATAACAAAGCTGTATTAATTACGGATGTTAGTTTTTATCATTTTTACCTTTTTAGTGAAATCGTGATCAGGATAATGGTGCCTGAAATAAAACTTAGATTTAATAATAACAAAATGACTTTATTCATCCATTTAACATAACGGGTTCTGGGTTGTCAAGTTAAGTTACTTATAATACAAAAAAAATGGTTAGGTAGTTGTTACTTAAATCACAGCATAATATATATCTACGTTGTGCTTAAACTGTGTTACGTATTATTAAGCATTTACCACATTTAATTGTGAAACTTAAATTTTATTTAACCACACAAAGACATAAAATGATTATTGGAGCTTCACAATGAAAAGAAAATTACTCAGCTGATTAGAACCTCGGTGGTTCAGTAGTAAGAACGCGTGCCTCTGAACCGATGTGTACTGGCGTAGATCCCAGGATTCTCCTTTCACTTTTTCAGTACATGCCGTAAAATTGAAATTAATCGAGGTTGTGGCATTGTATTTGAGCAAGGTGAATGTCTGCACGTTCCACCCTTCGAAGGGGGCGTAAAGCCGTCGGTCCTGTGTCCATGCAATATTGGGCACGTTAAAAATCCCTACCCCCTTACAGAAAGGCAGTGGTTCAGCAAAGTTTCCAGGATAGTGAGGTGAAACTGCTCGATGATTGGCTATAATAGCGGAAATAGGCCGACGTTAAAGAAACAAAACACACACAGACTCAACTAATAATTACCTTTTAGAATTTTCAATTATTGCTTATTGATATTAAACTACACAAAAACACAAAAAGAAAAGTCTGGACGCAGCAAGTGCGTTATGGAAGTGAATTTTATAAAAATGTTTTTTAATAGCAAATATGTCTCTTTAATGCAAGCAGGCATCAATTTGGTTACCGATATAACCTATATAGTAAAAACAATGTACCATATTTTATCAAAATAACTCGTTTGAAGACGTAAAAAAATCCGAAAATAAACTTAGAGTGTTTCCGAGAAAACTGGTTTCGTAGGCAACGAACCTTATGTTAATAGCAAGTTGAGGTATTGAAATTTGAAGCATTTAATGAAAAATCGCTACCAAAACGCACTTACTGCGTCTAGATTTTTTTATTACAAACAAAATGCGAAACTGCAAAGGGATGTTCGAAAAAAAATGTAGGTATCACCAACGTCTTATGGGCCACCCTTTGATTGTCAAAATAATTCTATGAGATGCAGCTCAAGACACCCTATAATTAACGTATACAATTTTTTCTCGTATCTTGTATAATAACAATTATATTTAGCTTTACCGTAGAAATGCGTCACCCTGTATTTATGTAAACAGATAAGAATTGAAACTAGACCCGGATATGGATTCTACGGGGCCTAGTTTGCACTCATTTGAAGAAATCTCTATAAATTCAAAAGTCAAGGTCTCCCCATTACCGAATTTTTCCTACGAAAATTAGCTAAGAATGATAGACCGTTAAACCATAAACTTAACTTAAACTACTGCCAAAGCATCAGAGAAAGAGACTGTTTGAAATACATTTTCTGGGAATGTTTAAGTAAAATGGAGGACAATGACGGTTGAAGCTGAAATTTAAGGGTTTGCAAATCAAAGGCCCTCACCAAATGTTGTCATTGTTTTTTTAGTTATCGGTGTGATACACACCGACACACACACGCATATATATATATATATATATATATATATATATATATATATATATATATATATATATATATAAACATATAAAAATTAAAACTGACCCCGTATATGTGTTCTAGGCAGCCTAGTTCGCGCTCATTTGAAGAATTCTTTTTAAAATTCAAAAGTCGCGGTAAGCTGCAATTTAAGGGTTTGCAAAGGCCCTCGCCAAATGTTGTCAAAATCGGCTCATTGTTTTTTTAATTATCGGTGTGATACACACCCACACACACACGCATATATATATATATATATATATATATATATATATATATATATATATATATATATATATATATATATTGAAACTGACCCCGTATATGTGTTCTAGGGGGCCTAGTTCGCGCTCATTTGAAGAATTCTTTTTAAAATTCAAAAGTCACGATATCTTCATAGTAAATTTTTTAAACAAAATTCAGTAAAAAGATGATGTCAATTAGCTAATGACAAAATCTCTGGTGAATGAACGACATGTTCGTGCTATCCCGAGTATTTGAGTGTTTAGACTCACTCACTCAAACTCAACTCAACAACTAGGGGTTGTACAATTTCTAAAACACACACAAATTATGTTCAAGGAGGATACATTTTATGTTAGCATCACAACATAAAAGTTAGGCATTTTTTTAAATGCCTAACAAAAGCTGATAAGACAGGAAAATCAACTGAGGACTGTAATAATAACTACGGTAATTCTGGGCACCCTGGTTGAAATAAATCTCACTTAGTTGATTGCAAACATATAGATAATTTTATACAACTCACCCAGTGATTATCTGAGGTTCAAAACAATAGCTGTAGCGTGAAACTGCACCAACAGAAATACGTGGTAATCGCACTCGTAGTCTTTTCCGAATGCCGGTTTTTGTTTAAAAAATCCCTGTCTCAAGTCGCAATCATGCATCCCCCTTTCTGTGCCGTCAATTGCTCTGGCCTGCACGTTGTCTTTATTGCTCGTACTTCTTCTCCTTAGGACGCCGTCTCCCTACGAAGGTTGGCGATCCAGCTGGCTATAATGGTGCGTGATACCGCACCTCTGAAAATCTCCACAGATGTTCGTTCAAACCATCGACACAGATCTTTTAGCCATGAGTTCTGCCATCTGCCCACAGATCGTTTGCCCTCGATATTTCCTTCGATGAGGAGTCGGAGGAGCTCGTACCGCTCCCCCCTCATAATGTGCCCGATGTATTGGAGCTTTCGTTCTTTGATGGTTGTCAGCAGTTCTTTGCCTTTACCTATTTTCCTTAGCACTTCCTCGTTGGTTATCCTATCTACCCAAGATATACGCAGTATACGGCGATAGAAGTACATCTCAAAGGCGTCAATGCGGCTCTCCATTGATTGGCAGAATGTCCAGCTCTCGGCGCCATAGAGTAGCACTGGGAAGATATAACAGCGCAATATACGTATGCGGAGCTGTAGGTTTAGGTGTCTACTAGTAAAGAGGTTCTTCGTGGAGATGAATGTCCTTCTGGACTTTTCTATCCTTGATCTGATTTCCATTTTAGGGTCACTGTTCTTGTTGACGAGGGCTCCAAAGTATTTAACGGACGGCACATGTTCCACAACCGGGTTGTTAATTTGAAGGATCGTCCGTCTTGAGGCCCTGGAGAACATAACCACCTTGGTCTTGGCAACGTTTATGTGTAAACCATACTGTGTGCTATGCTCAACGATGAAGTCCATCATATTCTGGAGATGTGGTAGGCTGTCGGCGACCACGACCTTATCGTCGGCGAATCGTATATTATTAATAAGGGTGCCGTTGATTTTAACGCCCTCTTTCACATTCTCCAGTGCCTCCCGGAACACCGCCTCTGAGTATATGTTAAACAGTATTGGGGACAGGACACATCCTTGTCTAACACCCATTCTGATTTTTTTTCTTCGGATGTTATGCCCTCTATCCTAATCTCCGCAGTCTGATGCCAGTACAGCTGCGTGATAATGTTTAGATCTCCCGCATCGACTCCGGTGTGTTTTAGGATCTCAATGAGCTTCTGGTGCAAGACACAGTCGAAAGCTTTTCGGTAGTCAATAAAGCAGGCGTATATATCAACAGTCATGTCTCTGCATCGCTGTGTGTGAACGTTGAGAGAGAGAAGAGAGCCTCGCGCGTGCCCATTCCCTTCTTAAATCCAAACTGCGTCTCTCCAGCCTGTCCATCACATCTGGCGTATATGCGAGTGTGAACGACGCGAAGAAACACCTTGAGGACGTGAGACATCAGGCTTATCATTCGCTGGTCTTCGCATTGAGAAGCGTACGGGTTTTTTGACAGAGCGATGAACGTCGACCTCAGCCAGTCCGTTGGTATTCTCTCAGTTTTATATATTGAGTTCGATGTAAGAAGTGTTAGGCCTCCATCATCTGCACTGACGAGCAATTTCAAGGTTTCCGCGTGAATATTGTCTGGTCCTTACAGCCTTGTCATTTTTTTGAAGTTTTATAGCACGTCTCACTTCCTCTGTCGTAATAGCAGGGCTGGGTTCGTTGATATTATCATAGTCCCTAGGTGGTTGGTGGGGTCGTGTGTCATTAGTGATGGGAAAAACTGTTATATTGCTGTAACAGGTCGCAACTGTTACTGTTATTTAGAAATAACAGTTAAATATAACAGGTTGAAAATAACAGTATGAACTATGAATGATTAAGAATTCCACGTAGACGTAGTAACAGTAGCTGAACCCGTCCGGTGGTGTAGTGGGTAATGTTTAAAATAAAAAATATTCTTGTATTATGTTTAAAACAATTAATTAATCTTTTATTAAAAAAATGATGGAGGTTTTTTTTTTGGGTATTCATCACTAATAATAATTTGGTAAAAAATTCAACAATGCAGAATTTCTTTCGAATTTTCTTTACTAATTAAGTATTAGTTAATCACTGAGCTTGAAAACCTCGATATCCATCTTTTCCTTGAAAATGAGACTTATTGTAAGCAAAAAATAAAATAAATAATTTAAAAAAAATTAAAACTAATTTTTCTCTCTCTACCTATAGGGCGAAGTGTGTCTGGTTTCAACTATAACGGGTACAGGGAATATTTTTATAATTTCATTAAAATTGGTACTGTTTCTGAGATTTTTTAAGTTTTAGCGATTTTTTATTTTGCAGTAGTAATAAAAAAAAGATGTTTAAAATCGGACCCATTTCTTAGATTTCCAAAGTGAAAAGTCTGGACGCAGCAAGTGCGTTATGGTAGTGAATTTTCATTAAAATGTTTTTAACAAAAAATATGTGTGTTTTTTTTATAAGAAAGCAGGCATCAAATTTGGTTACCAGTATAACCTATATAGTAAAAACAATGTGCCTTGTTTAATCAAAATTACTTTATTGTGTGAAAATCTACAAAAATTTCGAAAAGTAAACTTAAAGTGTTCCCGAAAAAACACGTTTCTTGGTCAACCTTATAGGTTAACAGCAAATTGAGCTGTTCAAATATGAAACATTTGATCAAAATTCGCTACCATAACGCACTTGCTGCGTCCTGAATTTCTTTTCTTACAAACATGCATTATATTTCGATGGAAAATGCAAAAATCCAATAACATAAGGCGTGTTTGATTTTAAAAAAAATGGAAATTTGTATCACCAACGACTTATGGGCCAGCCTGTGATTGTAGAAATATTATTTTAAGATGTAGCTCAAGACACCCTATAATTAATATAAACAAATTTTTTTCATATCTTATATAATAACGGGTATATTGAGCTTTATTGATTTTTTACGAAAATTAGACAAAAATTATATACCATTAAACGATAAACTCTATAGCTAAGGCTACTGCCAAGCATTACAGAGACAGGGTCTATTTGAAATGAATTTTCTGGGAATATTTTAGTAAAATGAAGGACAATGACGATTGAAACTAATACTTTAGGGTTTGTAAAACGTCCTTCTTGAGAGATTTAATTTCTATAGCCCGTATTAGATTGAAGTTCTTTGCCTAAATGTTGCCAATTTTGACATTTTAAATCGCCACTTTGACGTTTTGTGGAAAACCCCAATTTATTTATCTTTAAATGCCTATAACTTTTTTGTCTTTTGACCTACATAGCTAGATTTTGGTATGTAACTTACCTATAGGGATCTAAACCTGCGTGCCAAATTTGGTTGCCCTTACTTTGTTAATTCCGGAGATATAAATTTTTTTCGAAAGAAAACACAAAATTTTCCGGGAAAACCTGGGCAGATTTTCCTGGATAACGAACTCATCCAAGCCATTTGCAAAAGGAATTTTTTCACCAAATTTAATCAAAATCGGCCCATTATTTTTTGAGTTATCGGTGTGATACATATATATATATATATATATATATATATATATATATATATATATATATATATATATATATATATATATATATATATATATATATATATATATATATATATATATATATATATATATATAAGTAGGTAAAACCACGATTGAGACCCGCTACCCCCAGCAATCCGGCTCTCTGATTGGTCCACGTGACCCACCACCCAGAATCCCTGCTCTCTGATTGGTCGAAACCCGACCACGTGACCCATTTTAGGGGGAATCCCCCAAATTTTTGTGCTCACGGCCGTCACACAGCCTGGTCTCCAGATGTGAATTTCACAATAATATCTGCGCTCGGCGCGAACGTCTGTGCGGTCTACATCCTCAGTGGATTTATCATTATTTTTGTCGTCTCCAAGATCCTATTTGCTAAAGGGCATTGCGATATCTATTTCGAAAACATCCTCAGTGGTTAGATTATCGAAAGTGCACAATTGCTTGCGGTTTAAATTTTCGAAAAACAGCCTGTCAAAGTTTATTCTCAGTGGTCAGACTATCATTTATTATTTTTGTCGTCTCCAAGATCTTATTTTTCAGTGGTTATCTTGCTCGAGGCATTTAATATCCTCAGGGTTATCATTTTGAAAATGCACAATATTTTGCTTGCGGTCTACATTCGAATCTCCATTTTGAAACCGCATTTTGAAACCTCATAAATATCAGCGCTCGGGCTGGCACGTCTGTAGTCATGTCTAGAATAATCGTCGTGAACGATCATCTCAAGCAAAACAATCGATTCAGTTATACTAAACGACGTTTGAGTTTTAAAATTGTTCAGCCACCAGAAGATCAAGACCCCAGCCTGTGGGTGAGACAAGCCGTGGACGAAGAGGTCCTCCGAGTGGGTGCCGATATAGAGCCGGACGACAAGGTTGGTTTCTCTTTTGAGGGTAGCAATTTGGATTATCCGATATGGATGCATTTCCGCGAGGCCAGCACCCTGACGACCGAAGACCTGTGGGACCTGATGACCGCCGTCTTCCAGAGCAACTCGACGGGGTTGCACACGGACACGTTCCTGCTGACCGCAACGATCGTGAGTATGCCTAAAGGTACAGGTCGAAGAATCAGAAAATATAATACGTTTGAGGAAGAGTGCCATAGAAGACGGGGTATTATCAACATTAGCAACAAAGATAATATGTGTTTGCCAAGGGCTTTAGTCGTGGGCAGAGCGTATGCTGTAAATTCTCCTCTCAAGTCGAGGCTCAGAATGAATAAAGGTAAATGTCTGGACCACAAATTTACAAAACTGTTGAATGATTCGAAAATAATTATACCTAATGAAGGTGCAGGAATTCCTGAACTTCTTGAATTTCAAAAATACATGAAAGGCTTTCAAATTGTGGTTTATGACTACGATAGCAAAGGGAGAAACGTAATTTTTGAGGGGGCCCCAGATGAAAAGAAAATAAATCTCGTGCTACACGAAAATCATTTTGGTGTGATAACATCTTTAACAGCTGCTTTTGCTTGTAACTATTATTGTGAAGTTTGCCATAAGTCATACGAGAAAAAAGATACTCACCGCTGTTCTGCAACTTGTCCTTGCTGCCAGCAGAAGCCGCCCTGTGAGAAGGTGAGAAAAGAAGTTCTATGCTCTGATTGTAACCGAAAATTCAGGGGTGAGGAATGTTATGAGAAACACATCACAAAAGGTATATGCTGTAAAGTGTCGAGATGCCCTGAATGTCTCAGAACTGTCAGACGTGATAGAGAACATGTATGTGATGAAATATTACGCAAGATTTGTTTTAAACATCAAACATCACCACATTTTTGTCACATGCAAGTAGATAAGAATAACCCGAGATTGAAAGACATTCTCTTCATTTTTTACGATCTTGAATGCAGACAAGACGAAATATTAGCTAATGGAGACAGACTGCATATTCCTAATTTATGTGTCTTTCAACGAAGATGTACAGATTGTTTGTACGCAGAGACCTGTAATCGATGCGGTCATCGCGAACACGTACTCAAAGGAGAGACTTGTATTGAAACTTTCATGAAATACCTTATGAATGAACGTCTAAGATTCAAGAAAATAACATGTATTGCACACAATGCAAGAGCATATGATAATATCCATCTGTTGCGTTATATCTTGGATAAAACTGAGCTTACACCCAAGCCTATCATGAGAGGAAGATCTATTATTCTGATGACCGTAGAGAACGTAAGTTTTTTAGACTCTTTAAATTATTTCCCGATGAAACTGTCAGCACTGCCCGAAGCTTTTGAGCTGGGTCCGCAACTTTGCAAAGGATACTTTCCACATTTGTTCAATTCGAAAGAAAATGAAAACTATGTGGGTGTTCTGCCTGACATATCTTATTATGACGTTGATTTTATGAAAGATGAAGACCGTGATAAATTTATCGAATGGTACAAAGAACATCAGAACGATACTTTCGACATGCAAAAAGATCTCGTGAAATATTGCTCTAGCGACGTAAGCATCTTAACCAAAGCATGTTTGAAATTTCATGAACTTTTCATGACCAAATTGAATGTTAGCCCTTTCACAGAAGCCTGTACAATTGCTTCTGCTTGTAATTTAGTGTTTCGTCGCAATTTTCTACAGCCAGACACAATATCTATGATTCCTCAGAAAGGTTATAGGAATGTAGACAAACAGTCAAAGATTGCAACAATGTGGTTAATCCACGAAGAACTTGAACGTGGAATCGACATAAAACACTCTGCAAAACAAAGGGAGATTATAGTAAAGGGTGTGAAAGTTGATGGTTATTGTGAAGAGACAAGGCAAATCTTTGAATTTAATGGCTGCTTTTATCACGGGCATGAATGTATTCTCTTTCGAAGAGACGACCCCATAGCTGGAGATCCTATGGACACACTCAATCAAAGGCTTGAAAGAACGCGGGCAAGAAACGAGAGGCTCAGAAATTTAGGCTACGAAGTAATTGAGAAAAACGAGTGTGTCTTTCGCAATGAATTGAAAAGTAATAAAGAGCTTGCGAAAATCTTAGAGAAACATCCCCTAATGGCGAGCGCTCCATTAAATCCACGAGATGCTTTTTTCGGAGGTCGTACAGGGAATACAAGAACATTTTACAATTGCAAGGCAAACGAAAAGATAAAATATGTCGACATATGCAGCCTCTACCCATGGGTTTGCAAATACGGGAAATTTCCAGTAGGACATCCTGAAATTTATGTCGGGGAAGAATGCAAGGAACTTGACCTGAAATCAACTGAAGGACTCATCAAATGTAAGATACTACCGCCGCGAAATCTGTATTTTCCAGTGCTTCCTTGCAAAATGAACGGGAAGCTCATGTTTGTGTTATGCAAAAAGTGTGGAGACGAAATGAATCAGAAAGAATGCAAGCACACACCCGAGGAACGAACACTGAGTGGAACTTGGGTGATCGATGAAGTGAAGAAAGCCTTGGAGAAAGGTTACAAGATGATACAAATACATGAGATATGGAAATACCAAGTTCAGCAATATGACAAGGAAAATAAAACCGGTGGTCTTTTCACAGAAATGATGAATCATTTTATTAAAATGAAGCAACAAGCAAGCGGATGGCCAGTCGACTGTGTGAACGACTCAGAGAAAAATGCATACATCGAGGACTTTTTCCAAAAAGAAGGTATACAAATGGAGATTAATGAAATTATGAAGAATCCTGGACTCAGAGCGCTAGCCAAGTTGATGCTCAATAGCTTCTGGTGAGTTTTCACGTTATTTTTCATTATAGCTATTGATTATTTTTCTTTTAGGGGAAAATTTGGTCAGAGGAATGATCTCCCAAAAACAAGTATAGTCAGAAATGCAGGCGAATTGTTCTCTATGCTTACGACTCCAGGCATATTAGTGGACCATGTGGAAGAAGTGAATGAAACGGTTGTTTTAGTCACTTATCACAAAGAAGAAGAAAACCTTGACCCTTTGCATACAGGGAACGTCGTTATCGCCGCATATACAACGACGCAGGCAAGGCTGAAACTTTACGAGTACTTGGAAAAACTGGAAGATCGAGCAGTCTACAACGATACAGATGCGGTTGTTTACATCTCCCTACCTGGTGAATGGGACATACCAACGGGGCATTCCTTAGGGGAAATGACCGATGAGTTGGAGAAATATGGACCAGGCAGTTACATTACTTGTTTTGTATCAGGCGGTCCTAAAAATTATGGAGAGTTAATTTTTTCACCAAAATTTCATACCTATTTCACCAACTGTGTTATAAAGGGTTTCAACATAAATTTTGCCACAGGTAAAACCCTTAATTTCAATACAGTGTGCAATATGATGCAAAGAAAATGGGAACTAGCAGCAATACCCATTGCCACAAAAAGCATCAGAATAACATCATCGCATCAGCTCGTAACACGAGTCAGCAAGAAAATCTACAAGCCCTGCCTAACAAAGAGAAGGTTCTTCAAAAATCATGAATCGTTACCATATGGTTACAAGAAGAAGAGATCAAGAAGAAAATGAACATATGATTATAGAGTTTCCTTTCACTTGTAAATTTCATTGTTATAAAAATGGCTAGCATTAAAAATATCAAATCAAAATTGAATCTTTTTTAATACCGAAATGTAAAAACATTACGTTATCAACATTTTACAATTGCATTATATAAACTGATTAAGGATGAACTAGAAATTTTTGTAAAAGAATCAGCTTTTATTTTTATCGTGGAAAATCGTAGAAGATTTTTTTTGATTTAAATATGTCGTGATATAAAATCAATTTTCAACTATTTGTATGTTCCAGAAAACTGATTAAAATGATGAATTAGAATTTTGCACAGAATCATAGTATGTTTCTATATAGAAATCACAGATTTTTTTTTTGTTCTAAATATGTCGCTCTTGCTGAAATATATTTTCAATCATCTATAATGTTTATTGTTGACATTCTAGGATATTTTGATATTTGTATAAGTCATATAAATAGTATCCTAATCAAAGGTAATACAACAGCCTCTAGAAATCAAAAAACAACTGTAATAACAAGTGATAGGTAATCAACAGAGACAGCGATTTCCAGGTTTGGCATGAAATTTTACAAACATGTTGATGTACGTATGGTTTCCGAAAACAAAATATCCAGAATTTCCGAACTCGGATAACAGTTTAAGCTGTGGTTACAGGTTGTTTATTTAAAATTATGTTTTTATGGAATTCGGAACGAATGCTCTATATATATATATATATATAAGAAATTGTTTTAGACTTTTCATTCAGTTTCAAATTATTTTGTACGTGTATCAAGTCTACCAAGAAAATGTTGAAAAAGATAACCATTATAGAAGAGACAACCACAAATAATGAGGTGTTAGAACAGAAGACGCTTGTCTTCAAAATCAATAGCCCTCCAGCCTCCAACCTGTCGGATCAAAAACTTGCAGAGTGGTTCGAGGATTCAGTCATTGCAGCTGTCGATCATTTGGCCAGGCCAGTCAAAAGGGGAAGTTTGTTCGGCATGTTTTTCGCATTGCTGAGCCGAGGCAAATTCGGATGCGTCCCAATCAGATGCATCAGGCAGATAAAATATGCAGATGTATGGGACGGCATTGACTGCTTATTACCTAGAGGACTACTCATGCAAGAGGTATTTTCGGAGGAGAAACCATCGCCGATGTTCAGATTCATCTCAATGGAAATGTTCAGTGATTAGTATATTGTAATTTATTTTAGGATTATTTATATTTTATTTGTTAGGCTCAGTAATAAAATTTTATTTTAAACCATTGTTTTTATTCTACCAAATTATTCCAATGAATAGAAAATAGCTTTTTGACAAAGTGTTCGTTTCGAATTTCATATTTTCCTTAGATTAGTAATTCACTTTTCAACAGCTCTGACTTGAAAAAATAAATAATTGACCCTTGCATGAAAATGCGCACTGTAATAATTTATAACTCAATAAAAAGGTTAGAAAGCAATTTCCAGGAAGAGATTAAAATATCGTTTGAAAATTGTAGCATTTGTTCTAACTATAATTCATTTCCATACACAATAAAAAATTTAGAAAAACAAAAAATTAAAGTCTTTGCAATACAGATGGAAAGAAAACATACAGATACGAAATCAATTATTAGCTGAATGATAACTAGAAAAATCAATCAAATATTAATTGAAGAAACTGTGAATGTAATATAAGGTGTTTGCCTTCGTATGCTTTTTGATAGGCCTTTAGTGTTTGCCTGAGCCGAGCGAATGCTTTATGTTTGTAATATTCTATATGATCGGTTGTTAAGCTTTTTATTTCATCAGAAGAAAATCGAACATACAGGTTTGCTTCATGAATTAACAGAACCAGATGTACTTTTCTAGCGAAATCACTAAAACTAGAAAAAATCAATCAAAATATTAATTGAAGGAAATGTAATAAAAAACAATTTTGAAGCAGAAACTTTAATTCAAAATGAATAGCAAAATGAAATTCTACCCCTTGGAAAATCTAGCAAAAAAATCATTCAAAGCTGTAATGAAATTTGTTACTAAGTTGATATCAATTAAAGACTGTGAATGTAACAAAAAACTTTATTTACTGAAGCAGAAGCAGAAACATACGGTAAGCTTCATAAATTAACAAACCCTTATGTACTTTTTTCTAGCGAAATCATGAATGATAACTAGAAAAATCATTCAAATATTAATTGAAGGAAAATGTGACAAAAAACAATTTGAAACAGAAACCTTATTTCAAAATTAATAGCAAAATTAAATTCTACAACTGGAAAATTTAGCAAAAAAATTCAACACTGTAATGAAATTTGTTACTAGGTTAGGTTATAGGTTTCATCCTTATTACCCTTAATTACATAAAAGTGACCTCTGGTTTTCCAGGGATCACTTTTTGATTCGTAAAAATCAACCAGTTCTCTTGAATTCTTATTCGCCAACCAGTTATCAAATCTTCGACCACCATCCTGGCACAGCTTGATTAAAAAGAAAACACTCAATGAAATATGATTTGTGAGTATTATTTATTACGAAGAATACTGTATCCAACTGGAGGTTTTGTTAAAAACTCTAACTTCTTAAAATATTTAACGTTTCAACTATCTTAAAAATCAAAGAGTTTCTACAATTATGAATTTATTTCTATTTATTTTGGTAACAAGTTCAAAAGCCAATTATACAATGCGATACAATTATTGATACTGCACATAGATTTTTTGTTTTTGTGACTCGGACAACTGGGGAATCCTCTTCCAAATTTTGGGCACTCCGATGATTGTTCTACATTTATTATGGCAACGGCCTTACCAATTACTCTGAGCTGATCTTCAACGAACTTCTGTTTATTGGCACCTTTGACGTAAATTCTGTCGATTCCTTCGTCAAGAATGTATTTTTTGAAAATGAACGGTAATTCACTTAATCTGCTGTTTCCGATGTTGTAGTCCAGACCATGGTGAAATTTTTGAACAAATTCCACGTGTCTTAAAGTGTGTGAAGCCAAATTGTATAAAGGGATTGATGGCCTGAACAGAAAATGACGTGTCTTGTTCCCATCATATATAGCCAATTCCTTAGGGACAAACTCTGGGATGCAGAACCCTTGGATGTCGATTACTACGAACTTCATTGTGGTTTGGAAATTTATTGAAAAATCAAACTTCTCAGTGTTGTTACCTTTTTGATATAATATAAATTTATTCCGCACTCGCTGCAGCGTCTATGATAAAATGTAAATCTCTTCGAAAATTCTTGGGCCTTAATAATTACCATCATTTCGTCCATGAAAAACGTTGAACAAGGGAATTTTTGAACACACTCAAAACACAGAAACCGCGTGTAATAATGACGTTTACGTTCACCCGTAACAAAGTCGTAATGACCAATTTGATTACAAAACACCCGTTCACAGTATTCTTTGTAACCTGAATAATTATATCGGTAGCAAATCATATTTTTCACTGAATATTATAGCTCTGTGTACCCTTTTTATAAGCTCACAGAAAATATTGAATCAAAGAAAATAAGGTGCCCTCTTTCCTGAAAATATTTTTGCTTGACAAATCAAAGGAAAATAAAACTACCACAATATCCTGAATAATATTTTCTTGAGAGATATTTGCAAAATCAAAAATAACCGCTAGCGTGTTTAGAAAAATAAAATACGAGTAAAATAAGTAAGGCACTAACCACAATATCCTGAATGATATTTTCTTTGAGAGATATGCTGATTTGTAAATCAAATTAACCACTGTTCATAAAAATAAATACTAGAAAAAATAAGTAAGACAATAATAACCACATCCTATGTTCAAATTTACAAAACTATTAAGCAAACAGAAAAATAGGTTAATCTCTTACTATTGTTCGACCAATAACTAAGCTATTCAAAGAAAATAAAACAAGTCCATAACATCCTGACAATAAATTAAAGAAAAATAAAGCCTCAATAATATTTTGCTTTTAGAAATAGACTGAGTTGTGTGTATCAAACCACAGCATAAACTGATAATAAACTGGTGTAACTTACGAAAACATATATATTTTTTTTTTGATATTACATCATAGAAAATAATACGGTAAATTCTAGCTATTAATTCGAAAAGTGAAATTCTCGTTTACAAAAAAATATTTAGTCTGTTGGAAAAATTGTCATCAGATAAAATTATTGAAGTTCGGAGATCACGATTCAACATAAGGCTCTTGCAACATGGGTAAGCTCTTGATTCTTAGTTTTTTACACTCGGAATTTGCAATAAATATTTTTACAGAATTCCAACAACAAATTATATCAATTTGTAGGCAAAGACTCACCGGGTTTATGTCTGATGAGGTATGTAGATGCTGGATACATAAAAACGCTGTTTCACTAAGTTAACATTTCCAGGATAATCTCAGGGTAATCGAAATGCCTCCAGATTTTACGCCACCATTCAAATATAGATTATTCTTCACGGGCTTGGTGAACAACACTTTCATATCGCTTTGGGTCTGCACAGAACAAGTCGATGGCACAACATCCGTCATTATATTTTAATGTTCACTAATTATATTTTCACATCTTCTAGCTTTGTTTGATTTTTTTACCTCTCAAACAAATTCACTCATCAAAAACCGTATCCCGCACAGTCGCAGCAATAATGCAAAAAAAAAAAAAGAAAAGCCCTCTTCAAATGACTCTATGTAATCGGAGACATCGAAGCGATCTCACCCAATTGTCCCCTGGAAGACTGTTCCTTCCGGGAGCTAAGAAACGAGACCTCCTGGGTGGTTTCAGAGGAAGGACTCGCCAACAGAAAGGGCATCTCAGTCGGACTGTGGGGGCTTGAATCAGGGGTTTGTGAGGGAAATCAAGGCAGCGATGATGGTTTAGTCTGCGGCGGGGGCGACGAGCTCGGCAGTCACAATCATTTGGGGTAGGAAAGCAATAGGTGCATAGATACCGAGGCACTCGAGGTGGTTGGGCTTGAAGAATCGGTTGAGGGATCGGTTGAGGACTTGGCTCAGGGGTTGGCTGAAGAATCGGTTGAGGACTGGGTTCAGGGGTTGTCTGAAGAATTGGTAGAGTCACAGGGCTTGGCTGAATAATAGGCTGGGGCTCGACCTCGGAACACTCGTACGCCAGACGCAAGGAAACACGCAAATCATGTGACCCGGAACTATTTGCACTTCGCGATCTGGGCGTAAAGTAATTCGGAAATCACAGTAGGCCCCTGGATATGTATCACGAGAAAGTATCCACGACATTATGCAACGACAGTAAAATACGTAATAAATGAATTTAGTAATAAATTGTATATATTAATCATGTTTTACGGTGGTTTTTAACTTCCTTTCTCGATAGAGAGGTGAATCTATTGTTAAATGCTTAAATGAATTCTATAAAATTTGAGACACGATTACATTTACGATGAATGTTGCAAAAATAAACAGCAGTTTATATTATAAAAATACGTGAAAAGGTTTAATTTATTGCGGTACCCATTGCTGAGGCTGAGAATATTTTTCTTCATAAATTTATGCTCTCATTCGCAGAATGAACCGTTGATAAACATCTCTACAGTCACGTACATATAATTTATCAATGGATCAGTTTACATAATGCTCGTAGTACTTTAAAGCTTCAAAAAAAAAATAGAATAGGCTTATATTTTCATCGGCCCGTTTTCGGTCCTATGAAAATTTGATCATATTTACACGAATGCTAAGATATATTGAAGTTCATATGTGAAAGTTTTGTGTTTTTCAGATTAAGAGTTGGTTGAATATTTTATTGAGGCGTTCTGCCATATGTTTTTGTAAGTTTATGTCTCGGTCTTTTATTTTTATAAGCTTTTAAAAATAGGACTCAGTCTTGTAGCCTCTGAAATTACATAAAATCAATCATTTATATACCTGCAAGTAGCTGAGATTTGAAAATCATCTTGATATCCCGTATATCTAAATGACTTGTGAGCTTCAGTTGGTGTTCTTTACTTATGTTTTTCTTCTCTTCTTTTTTCTTAAACGGTTGGCTCACCAACACATCAACGTCGGCGTACCGTATAGAAATATTTAAAATGTTGCGACTTTCTCTCAGAAAAATACTCACAAGCATAAAATAGTTCTGCAATATATGTGAAATTTCCATCAGATAATCTGTAATTAAAAATCATACGCACACTGGAAAATTCTTAATTAAACAAATCTCACCGTACTCTTCCATTTTCACTGTGAAAAAAGGCAGTAACATTGACGTTTACTATTTGTCGTGAAACCCTCCCCTGAGTGTCATATCCTTATCTTGTTTGTGTCGTAAAAATAGTAACAACTTCTACTATAAATACGCTAGGGTTTTCTTCTTTTGTATCAGTAGTTATTTACCATGTCTAAAAAAAAAATCATACTGTTGTCACATACAGAGTATCAAGAGCATTGTAGACTCTCACAAATGTCTGAGTTTGAGAGAGCTCAAGACTACATGAACAAACCGATGTTGCCTACTAAACAAAATGTTTTTATCAGAAGAATTGGTTGTCAATTTGGCTTAAAACTCAAACATTTCAAACAAATAAAGCCCGAAGAATTTCCCGTGAGTCTGGACGACGAGCTATCTGTGAATCCACCGATAGTGATTGCTACTGATGGGCAGATTTTCAGAATTCCTTTCAATTTATGGCTCAAAATTGAAACTTTCGTGGATGATGTCTGCTGCAGAAAATTAATCAATATGTTTCCAGTCAAACTCTTTATTGATGACTTTGGTATTTGGGTGCATACCTTAAATTGGCTTGGTAAGAAGTGATGAATTATGTAATTTTTCAAGAAACATACTAATGTCTGTTCGATTTTCTTCTAGTAATAAAATAATAATTTACATGTTTAATTTAATTTTAATCTGTTAGAATCTAGTTATATAAATAAGTGCTGTATTTATGTTAATTATTTTGATGGAAACATACTAATCTGTTCAATTTGCTTTCTAGTTATATAGTTTATTAACATTTTTTACGGTTAATGGAAATAGAAAATTGTAGGGTATCTTATATACCCCCGTTATATATGTATCTGCTGCAAGTAGCTGAGATTTGAAAATCATCTTGATATCCCGTATATCTAAATGACTTGTGAGCTTCAGTTGGTGTTCTTTACTTATGTTTTTCTTCTCTTCTTTTTTCTTAAACGGTTGGCTCACCAACACATCAACGTCGGCGTACCGTATAGAAATATTTAAAATGTTGCGACTTTCTCTCAGAAAAATACTCACAGGCATAAAATAGTTCTGCAATATATGTGAAATTTCCATCAGATAATCTGTAATTAAAAATCATACGCACACTGGAAAATTCTTAATTAAACAAATCTCACCGTACTCTTCCATTTTCACTGTGAAAAAAGGCAGTAACATTGACGTTTACTATTTGTCGTGAAACCCTCCCTGAGTGTCATATCCTTATCTTGTTTGTGTCGTAAAAATAATAACAACTTCTACTATAAATACGCTAGGGTTTTCTTCTTTTGTATCAGTAGTTATTTACCATGTCTAAAAAAATCATACTGTTGTCACATACAGAGTATCAAGAGCATTGTAGACTCTCACAAATGTCTGAGTTTGAGAGAGCTCAAGACTACATGAACAAACCGATGTTGCCTACTAAACAAAATGTTTTTATCAGAAGAATTGGTTGTCAATTTGGCTTAAAACTCAAACATTTCAAACAAATAAAGCCCGAAGAA